>PVLD010001722.1:0-189989 GCA_004027595.1 Dinomys branickii | reverse complement strand
ATATGAACCAGAAAAGCCATAAACAATACAGAAAATACAAAGTTATACAGAATATAGTAGGGAATTAGCACTGGATGTTGTATTACATAGTTATTTTCACATTAGTTAACACAAAAACATTAAAGGAAATACCAAATTATAGAGAAGATAGTAGGGAATTTGCACTGGATGCTGTATAATATAAAGTTATCTTCACTTCTGTTAATACAAAAATGATTGAGGAAATACAGAATTATAGAGAACACAGGAGGGAATTAGCTCTGGATGCTGTCCTACATAATGTTATCTTCACCTTTGTTACTCAGTTACACAGATGATGGCCCATTTGATCATTCAATTTTTCTCCTCCCTCATCTCTGTTGCCCTACCACTCAATCAGTCATCTTCCCTGTGATAATAACTGTACTCCTGGGTTTATCTATACCCCTGGACTCTCGCCTTGGGAAGAGATATAGCTGCCTCAGACTATACTATAACATACATGGGTGTATACAAACTGCCACAGTTGGAGGTGGGAAAGCACATATGCTCACAGCGGACCTCCTGGCTCCACCCTGTCATCATGCTATGGGTGGGGGCGGGTCCAGTCCATGAGGTGCCCTGAGCGGGGCCCTCAATGGAGCAGCCACCAGACCCACTGCAGAGCAGCAGAGGAGCAGCGGCGGGGCCCACAACACAGCTATATTCTTAAAGGTAACTGACTCATGCTCAAGTTCTGAAGTAACTTATTAATGACAGTTCATGCTAAGGTAGTCTGACTCAAAAGAAAATTCAAGTATTTAAGGACTGTACACTCAAAAATTAAGGTATATCTTTACTCAAAGTATTATGCCAAGCATTCTGTGGCAACTGAAAGTTGTAGACTGTGTTGATGCCTGGCTTTGTTATCGATGGAGCTGAGGATGGAAAGGGCCTTGGAGAGACATAGTGACTGTTCTGTTTGCTTCAGGATTACTGACATTACCTTAGAAAGAAGAAATGCAATTGCTACTTACTGGCTTTTTGCTTTTTTTCAGGGCAACTGAAAGCATATGCCTCGTACTTGCTTTTGATCTAGCTCATGGAAACTGTTGTGGGGAAGCCAGTGTCACTGAAGGACAAGCACTGATGATGGAGAATCCTAGCACAGAACAAACCTGGCGTGCCCAGTCCTGAGAAGCCATGCTAGTCCTGTCAGTGACTGGTAACCCAGAGTGAAGGCTCACAGAGCTGACCTACAAGAAATAGCTAATAGCATCGACATTCTATTACCATTTATAACTTGGTGAACATGTGTACTTTTATTCTGAGATATATTAATAGACTGGGCACACAAAAAAGAACTCTTTTTGGCCCTAAAGAAATTTACATGCTTGCAGCGGAAGTAGGAAATAGAGAAAGAAATAAGGACAATGAATGCAAAGCAAAAAGCAATGGAAGTTGAGAGATAAAAAAAAGATAAAGTGAATAATCATAAAAAAGAGAGTCAAGGAACTTGACATAGAACTGAGATTTGAAAGTGAGACCGATTAATGGATAATCACATGTTATCAAATATGTAGCAGTGAGACTCCTGAGGAGGAAGAGGGAACTGTTCAGTTGTCTGGAATGTGGGAGTGTGAGGAGGGAAGGGCTGGAAATAAGGTGGGGCAGGAGATGAGATTCAAGATTGTAGGAAGTGAGGAGGAGTAAACAGATGAGTGATGTCATCTCAACTTCTCCGCCTTAAAAACAATCTGGCAGCACTCTTTCAGGGCAGCACTGTGGGAGCTCGGGTTGAACACTCGGCCATCGTCCAAACATGAGCTTGTGATGGTGTCAGCCATTAAGTGTGAACTGAACTTGATTTGTAAATGCATCTTTAATTCTGTTCTTATATCATTCCTAATTGACTTAGTAAATTAGGCTCTTCACAAATGAATGGTGTGAGTGCGTGTGCTAACTTTATACTGTCCACTAGCCAGATACTAAAAAGAAAAGGTAATGAGTTGGATGAAGTGCTCTTGAAAATGCTTTATTTACCTGTTTCAGCAAGAACATACTAAGAGGAATGATTTCTTCAAAATTTCTTAAACTTCTGTATGTGGCAGAGGACAAGTTGAGACAGGTTTCTTTCCAGTGCTCCAGGCTATAATAAACTCAACATATGTTCTCTTCCTTACTGGGGGATTTAAAGCCACGTAACTAACCTTGGAAGTTAGGCCAGGAAATCAGACAGCCTGACCATGTTACTTTCCAGTAAGGTGCTGGTTCTGTTATCAAACGAAATTAAACAAACCAACCCACTCTAATCCTAACACTTCTCATCTGTGCTTAGTGAACTCCCAGCCGAGTCAGCAAAGCCATCAGCAAAAGCAGGAGCGTGAGCAGTATTGCAGTGCTGAGTCACCCTCAGAGGTGTGTGCCTTCGCTGAAAGAAAAGTGCAGTGCTCAGAATGTAGCCTTTAGCAGTACAGAGCTCTCATAACCAAGTGTGGGAGTAATAACAGGACAAGGAAATTATAGGGAACAGGAGGAGGGATTCTGCTACTGGGGAAGCTTTGGAGAGAGACAGATCTGGTTCCCCACACATTTCAGTGACCCTTCTAAATATAGATTTTTTAAAATATGGTACCGATGACCGAGACTGTGGACAACACACATAATAAATTCCACATGGCAAGAACTCTGTGCTACGGCAGTGCTTAGAATGTCTCTGGTAGTTTTCCACGGACTACTGATACTCAGTGTAATTATTGCTGAGTGTTGTTAGCTGTAATGATAAAAGATAGTCATCTACAGAAGATATGAATAAAATGCACCCACTTTTCACTTTTTAAACTGAATTTTCTTATAGTGTGCCAGATTCAGTGTTAGATCTTCAGGGTGAACTAAGGGGAGTGAGACACAGTGCTTTCTCCAGGGGCTGAGCTCTAGAAAGGAACACAGAATATGTGCACGGTCGGCCAAATAGCAGGGGAGGATGTGCTCTACACCACGCACGAACTTACCTGGAATGTACCATAGTGTCTTGAAGCAGAAAAATGGCCAGGAAAAAGTTAAATGGAAGAATTAGGTATTGGTCCTCAAGAATCTAGGATAATGCTGGGAAGATGGAGGACCCACACAGGGCATATGAAAGACAGAAGAAAGAATAGGTTTATGTGCAGATGTGCTTCATTTGAAAAATCAACAAAACATAGTGAGTATAAAGTCCTAGAAGTAGGTGCAAGCTTCCCTTGAGACAGTCTGACACTAGGATGTGGGTGTGCATGCAGCTATAATAGCAGAAATTGGTTAGAGAGTAAGATTGCCATGAAAAACAACAGCCCCAGGAACTTTCAGGAACAATGGGATTTTACAGGACAAGACAAAGTAGAGGAAATGATGTTAACTTTCTGAAAGAATGGCTGAGGGGCAGGAGAAACAGGAGAGCGCAGTGGCATTTAAGAGAGGGTATCAGGAAGAACTCAAGTCATAGTGAGGGTTGCAACTGAATGCCCAAGTGGGATGAAGACACAAGAAAACGTGACTTAGCGGATAGCAGGTGATTGTTAAGAAACTGGCTTCAGTAGAATGTAAAGTCCAGATTATTTAAAATTTGCTGATTTATACCAAAAAAAGGACATAGAGATCATAATTTTCCCATTAGGTCAATTACTCTGCCCTTTAATGTCATGCAGATGCGGTCATTCAAGGAATGGCATTTTCTGAGGCTCTCAGGGTCTTTCTCATACATGCTAACGTGAACCTTCTCTAAGATTGCAGAGTGACTGGGTTTCCCATTTGATGTTCACCCGAGTAGCACCACAAATAGAAATTCCATATCACTGGACCGGAAGTGGGTGATGTCTGGGTATGATGACTAGTCATGTATAACAGTGAAGTTTCCACTTCAAAGGGCTTAGATGTGAGGCCACTCCAGTCACTGATTTTCCTGTCTTGGAGTGCTGATCACTCCTCCAGGCTTGGGTGCTTCTCTTCAGATCCCCAGCTGTTTTCTTTAATGAGTGTTGGAAGATAAAACAAGAGGGCTATGGCAAACTTACCTTTGTCCTCTGTAGTAGGATTAGCATATGATGATCATGGACACAAGAAGATTGAAAATGACAATATTTATTATTTCTATATTGCTTTCTGCTGCTTAAAACCTGTCCTGTTTTTGTTCTTGCTCCTACGTGGCCTCAAACTGTATGGAATAGAGAGGTAGAGAAAATATGTGATTTATTTATTCCTAGCACCATTGTAAACACTATTTTATTTTATTTTGTACCAGGAATTGAACTCAGGACTCTGCACTTAACAGGCAGGTGCTGTGCCACTGACCTATATCCCCAGCACCTTGTAAATGTGATTTAAAGGCTATTTTTTCCTCTAATTAAATTAAAGACATGTAAGAGACAATGTTCTTCTTTTTGTGTATGTTTTTCTAAATCCTTTTGTTTTCTTTGCTTCCTTTTCTTTTTTATACCATCTTTCAAAAAAAGTTGAGATCCTCATAAAGATTAGTTAGAAACCCCTGACATCTGAGAGTTTTGATATTTTATGTAAAAGAATAAAGAGTGGAAATATCATAAAATTCTATTAATATTGGATGTGGAATTAGCACTGTAAAGGCTTAGAGTGAGGCAGTGTATATTATGCTTGAAAGGCCTTTGCCTTTTTAAGCTGACACCCTTGTAGAAAAGCCCTTCTTGGTAGACTGATACAGGTATTAGAGTTAAAGAAGGGATCCTCAGGATTGATCCCTTAGAGTTAAAATAGGAGAACTGAAGAGAAGAGGAATTGTTCCTTCATAAATTATTTCATTCATTTATTTATTTAACATTTACTGATGCCATCATGTGTCAGATAGTATGCTAGAGATGGGCTGTAGAAGGACTCTTATGGGAGGAGAGCACAAATATTCTTTTGAGAGAAAGGGTTTTGCTCCAAAGCTGGAGATCCATACTGCAGTTGAAGCAGAGCATGCTGGGGGTCAGAGCTGGAAAGTGCAGCACAGGGAAATTCCTGAGCAATATGAGTGATGGCCTGCCACTGCCCACCTCTCTCTCCTTTGAGAACCTGTGATCACAGAAGGAAGGCTGGCTGCAGAGGAGGACAGGAGCACCCTCAGGCAGAGCTTTACGCTGAGCCTCTGTGGGGCCACAGTCAATGGCTGGTGAACTGTGCTCTGGTAATCCTGCAAGAGGGCTGCAAGCCTGGGACAGTTTCTAATTTGAAACCACAAGAACATTTAGGGGGAAAAAAAAGATGCTTTGCAACATATTATTTTAGTGAGCAACGCTATATTCCCAAAAGATCAAAATATGCCAGTTCTGCAGAGTCATGCTTCAAATAATGTTGATTTAATTCTTGAACTTAAGGAAGAAAATTGCCACTTGGATCATCAGCTCCAGTCTGCAGAGAATGAGATTTTTTCTTTTCTGAAAGTTCCTATGTGAGAACTCTCTAGAGTTAGGAGGAATAGCTCTGTGCTATCAAAACATTGAAGATTTAGCCATTTAGCAGGGATTTCCTAGAAAACCTTTGACTACTATGGACAGTAGAGATACAAGAATGGGAAGACTAGGTTTGGAAAGCCATCTGGATGAGAAGAAATATGATGTCAACAGAACACAGTGTATGTATCCTGTGAGTTAGCAAAAGTGTGATTTTTGTTGACAGCACTGACAGTTGAGGCCGGAGCCTAGGACGTGATGTCTTTGAGAAAGTGTGTTGAAGTTAGGTGCATTCCTTATCTGGTTGAATTAGGGGTTGTAGTATTAGTGATTGCCTATTCCATACCGATAACCAAGGCATTACTTCTACAGAGTTCAAGACTTTGGATGGCTTTATGCTTGGCTGATGAAGCAAGCTTGAGTGGTTGGTTCTACTGGAGGTTATAAAGCCAGTCTGCACAGGTCTCTGATTGCTATAAATAAGCACTTGGAAGGTTCCACAGGCTACAAGGAACCAGAAATACTGGTTTCTACTACTGTTTGACTCCAAAGGACCACTGTGACTAACTGACTGTAACAGCAACCTCAAATGCTTTCTGGGAGGAGGCAGGGTATATAAGTAAATAGAAAACAAACACAATTGACTCTTGCTAAAATTTATGGGTGCATTTATTCAGCATAATCTAAGAAAGAAGGCTGGTGTTTATACCTTGGGAATTGAAATATTGCAATCACTGTTCAACATTGTCTAAAAGAACCACATACAGTGTTGGAGACTTGTAAAAATCACATGAATGACAGAAAGATTATCACAGTTCTCTACAAATGAGTATAGAATGATAGTGAATCAAGATTGTATTGGGTAGTTTGATAAAATAAAAATATGCCAGTAATAGTCATTAGAATATTAAGTACTCATGGCATATGCCTCCAAATTCTGTTCATAATTGTAAACAATCTAGTATTAATTATAAATTAATTATATAATTACTTCATCCTCCCTTTGTTCAAAACCAAATTCTCTTTTTAAAAAATGGTCAAGGGTCTTTAAAATTTATCTCCTTTACTTTAAAACAATTTAAGTAGCAACGTCTTTGCCAAATACATTTTTCATATTTTAAGCAAATCTCCATTTAAAATATATATACAGAATTCCACATATTTGTACTTTTAGGGTTTTTGGAATGGTAAGCCAGTTGATAGCTCTAGGGCCTGGAGTTGGTAGCTTGTAGTTCCATGCACACCACCCCAATTTTCAGGGCGAGGAATAAGGCAGAGTTTCCTGGAGGAGCCTGTGGCTGCCTCTCGTGCACACCAGCACGTCAGTCGTCAGCCCAGCCGACAAGACGACAAGACGATGTCCTCACTCTGCCTTTCACTTTTGGGCAGGTTCAGGGAGGGGCTGCCCCAGAGCCCCCTGGTTAGGAATTGCACACACACAAAGTGGAAGTGGGAAGTCGGAGTCCCTGTGACCATTCCTTTTCCTTGGATCTTTCATTTTCAGGATCTGCATAATCACAAGTGAATCGCTGCCAGGCATCTGAATGCCTCCTTCACAAGTAAAACACACAATTAAGCTCTACTTAAAGATGGCTGTTCTACCCTGCCCCACCCTTTTAACAGCATAGAGACATGGATAGTTTAAGAGAGTAATTTATCTATTTGTGTACTACACAGCCTTTTCCACTTCTAGAACAAGTTCCAGGTAGACAAGATTTTAACACTATCTTGCTCTACCCAATATTTATTATTATTATTTTAATTGGCCTCACCATTTCAGAATGCAGAGCAGTAAAGGCTCAGCTAAGCTTGCACCAGGAATGCCTGGCACTCGAGACACTGGAAAGAGGAGAACAGTTTGCCTCCATTCCGCTTTGTTCAAATCACTTGTGTCTATGCCTATTCAATATTTCTTGCATATATAAAAAGCAGTTGAGCATGTGTTATTGGTTGTCGTAAAGCATTTTAGTAATAATGTAACACTCTTTATTTCAGATCAGAAAGCTAAAGTATTCCAGCAACAAAAGCCAGCGAAGGCAGGCAACTCACCAATGTCTTTCCTGGTCTTGGCAACACCATTCCAGAACATAGACAAATTATAAAATTCCTCCAGATAATGTCATAGGAAAGTAGGGAGAATTTCCAAGCTGGGCCACAAGAAGCCATTTAGATGGAAGCATCAAACACAGTCATCATGTAAGCTTAAGTAATTATGATAAAACATGCTTTTAGGGAAACAGTGACTCCTTTTAGTCTCTGAAAGGAAGGACATTCCATGTACTCCCCAACTTGCGCTTTTCTCTTCTGAAGAGGGCTGGAGGTCTTGGCTAGGACAGTGTCCTCCTTGAATTTAAGAAGTGCTAAAAAAATAAGAAGCAACATCTAATAGTATGATTTTCCACATTTGCCCTGTTTAAAGGAAGAAGCTTGTTCTACTGTAAACAGTTATGGGAGCTGTCTGCTTTGACTGGGCTTGGTCCTCGTGCACTGAGGACTACCTTCTTACTCCGGTTTCTCAACAGGGTGGAAATGTATTGCCAAAGTCATCCTATTCTTTTCGAGGCATTTGCTAATCAGAGTAAGTTTGGTTTCAAGCAAGTGTGTTGGAAAACAGCAGGCATATTAGTGGCTTCCAAAAATAGTAGTTTGTACCAGTCACTAGCATGGGGAAGAGTTCATTGTTGCATCTCTAATAGACTACCTTGGATACATTTTCATTCCACCTTGGATTCAGAAGTCTGTATCCCAAGACTCTACTGTTTTCCTGTGTAAACCGTTTGAGGTCCTTACCCTCCTTCCCACCTAGTAAACCAAGACAAGCATTCGGGGTGGTTTGACATAGTCATGAGCATATATATATATAATAGACAGGCTCCAAATGCCTCTCTGAAAGTGAGCTAGACATGGCTGCTGGAAGTCAGTCTTGCATTCTGGTCATTCTAATATTCACTATACTCAGGGCTGATGATGTGTGTAGGATTGCAGTTCTAAGCATGGGCTCTAGAGACAAGCTAGACACAGTTTGAACTCAATTTCTATCAATTACTAGGCAAATGACTTCGGAGGAATTGTCTGTTTGGTATGCCTCTTTCTTTGCCTCTGTTAAATGGAGATTGTTGTGTAGTTTCTCAGTAAGTTAGTATATGTGAGGCTTAGAATTACACATAGCACCAAGTAAGTGCTCAATAAATATTAGCTATTTTTATCTCTCCTTTTCTTGAAATTATATTTCACACTACCTGAATCCTGTGCTACCCGCTTGAGATGTTTGGTTGGAGAGGGATTTAAAAGGGAGTGAGAAATTTGTGAACATGCCCTCTGTTCACTTTCACTTCTAGGTGCATTCACGTTTGTGCACAATAGCAAAAAAGGGGCCATTAAGTTTTCAAACATTTATGAGGACTTTTCTCAGAAGTGCCCTTTCTGGCTTTATGCTGTTAGGCAGATTTGTTCTGTATGTACTATCTCCCTGTCCTTTTGATGGTTTGAATATAAACTGTACTTATTATAGCCGATTATTATCCAAACGTCATTGTATGTCAATCATATAAGATGCCTGACAATGACCTATGGGAACAGTCATTTTCACATGCAATTATGTTTGACCAAATCCATATATTCTCTCAGATGTGGGGCAGAGCATAAAATACCAGAGGGCAAGTGCGAGGTGGGGCATTTTCAAGTAACAAGTCATTGTACAACCATTTCCTGTGTCTCAGCCTCCCTTGACCTCAGTTACTTTTTAAAGCCCCTGACCCATAGCTTCTGTTATGAGCCACACTGTAGCACTTCCCCAACAGCTGTATCAGTGCTCTCTGTCTTTGGATCCTTCTGTCACACAAATATGCAGATCACACTAACTGAATCCAGTAACCCCTTGCTGCTGCCTCTGTCAAGGACCACATAGTCCTTGTGTTTGGGCACTTAATGTGCTGGACAATTATTCATTCATTCATTATCTGTTGGGCACTTGTTATTAAGCCTAGCTATGAACTAGGTAGGCAGTGCAGAAGCCACTGGGGACCCAAAGATGCTGGAAGGCCTTGATGGCAGAAACCACATTTTAGACTCCAGAGAAGAAGAGAAACACAGATAAATCATGACAAAGGTAGCATGGTGGGAAGTGGTGGTTAGAAATACGGACTTTGCTGAGTGCTTGGGTTCAAATTCTTGCTTTGCTTCTCACCAGTTGTATGACATAATTTCTCTGTATCTCATTTACTGATTTGTAAAACAGTGGGCATCATTGTACCTTGTAGGAATTACAATGTATGACTATGTACCTAATGCCTGAACTATAATAAGTGCTATGTATGTATTAAGTAAGTACAGTAATAGGAATATATGCCTATATGGGTAATACAGGAGAATTTAGTCCAGTTAGGGAGATCAAACTTTTGTTTCCATTTGGCTCTTCTCAGGCTGAGGGACTTTTTCAGCTCAGGAAAATAGAGAAAGGGAAGTAAGTCAGGCTAGAGTTTGGCCACTTATCTTCTGTGCAACATTAGTGCAGTCTGCCTGCCCTGATTTTATTTGTATTTATTTATTTATTTTTGTCTTTTTTAAAGACGGGGTCTCTCTATGCAGTTCAGGCTGGCCTTGAGCTCACTTTGTAGCCCAGGCTGGCCTCAAACTCACAACAACCGTTCTGCCTCAGCCTCCTGGGTGCTGGGATTACAGGTGTGCACCACCATACCTGGCCTGCCCTGATTTTAGGCCTTCTTTCTATTAATGAGACCTTTTCTTTTTCTTTAGGCCGAAGTTCCACTTTTATCTTTATGGAACTACCTGTATCTTTGCCCTTTTTTTCTGTGGTTTTGGTCTGTCTTAATTTTTAATAATGCCCTCTATTCTGGGGTACAGGGTTTGCCCCAATCTGTCCTTGAACTCTGTTCTCCAAACGGTTCTGGGCCACCTGCCACCAGCCCTTCTTGCTGTATGGATTTCTGTGTATTATTTGCTCTAGGATCCCATAATGCAGTGCTTCCTTGTTGCGCCTGCTTGGCCTCCCACCTGCCTGTTATTTTTTCTCTTTGGACACCATGCTCTGCCCACCAGCTTGCTTTCTTGAATTGCCCATTTCCCAGGCACAGGTGTTCAGTCTCTGCTCTTATTATTATATCATTTATGGCTTGTCCTGTCACTGCTTAATCTTCTCTACTGGCAGGAAGGAGGCAGGGAAGAAGGGCTGAGTCAGGCATTCTCTGTGTTGCTCATGAGATGACCCAGTTCAGTCACTGGTCCACAGGAAATTAGGGTGTGTGTAATAGGAGGTGGCCATAATAAATAACTATGTCTAGGCATGCAGAGGTGCACTTAAAGGGGGTTGTTTTGTATAAAGTTTGCTACATGGGGATTTTTTTCTTCTTGATGCTCAAGTTAAGAAAATTTCTTTACTAATTTATGTTCCTAAGTAGTCTTCCAAGGTACAGGGACAGAATATAATAGAGTTATAAGGGAGATGGATATGATCAAAATATATTATAGGCATATATAAAATTCCATATCGAAACCCAGTATTTTGTACAATTAGTAGACACTAGTAACGTATGTTTTAAAAAAACCTTCAGCATTGAGCACATATGTGTTTTAATGCTGCTAAATTAACTTAAATGAAGTCATAATATTGTGGTTATGGTTTTTTACTTCGGTTCTTTCTATCTTTTCTTTTTATTCTTAGAATAAAAGTTTGCATTTAGGTTAAATGTTTCAGAAAACCATGGGTTTCCCCATGCTTCCTCCGGTTCCACTATTGCTTCTCTGAATGTTCCAGAACTTGAATATAGTTTAAATATCAGCCCCTCAAATTTTCTTCCTTGGATCCACTTCTTTTGAACATTATCACTTTCTTCTTGAGTAGAGAAAATCCAATCATCTCCATTACGATCATAACCTCAAGTTCCATTGCAAGCGAGGGTGTCATGGATGTAAGTCGGTAGGGGAAGGAAAATAAAGGACATAGTAAAACCCCCTGCTTTTAGCGACAACCTAATTTTCATTAGGGCCGATGTAGCTGCATAATTTCCATTAGTTGCATGCTGACTTCTCTTAGCTGCATGCACAGAAGACCATCTTATTTTCCCTTCAGTTCTATTTTGTACTTAGGTTTAATTGAAAATTTAATTATAAGTGCTGGAAGTTATCTGCAGAGTATTTCTTATTTGTGAATTATTTTGCTATCCATTTTTATAGTGTGCATTTTTTCTTGATTGAAATAATTTTTACTTTAAGTGGCATCTGACATTTGCCAATTAGTGACGTTTGCGACATTTAATGCACATGCACGGGTGTCATCTCAGTGCTCTCCACAGCCCTGTGCAGTAGGCAGAACTTCTATTATCCTATGCTACAGACCAGGAACTAATGGCTCAGATTGTGAGCGGACCACTAACGTGTGCATTGCATGTATGCTGTTTGTTTAAGGAGCATGTTTGTATTTACCTTCCCTATCCAACCTCTGGCTGATGGAGAATGTGAAAACACACACACACACACACACACACACACACACACACACACTCTCTCTCTCTCTCTCTCTCTCTCTCTCTCTCTCTCTCTTTTGGGCCAAAAGTTGAAGCCAAACAATCCTGAAGTAAGGGATTTTGTGGGACTGGGAGAACCAGGGAGTAGGGTGGTAGCAAGAGGTGATTTATTTTAGAAATAATGAATATTTACTCTAGGTAGACTGAGATAGCAAATTTCATTCAATGAAAATTTGGAGGAAATGAAGTAGGGAGCAGTGGGACAGTCTTTTTGTTTTGTTTTGTTTTGTTTTGTTTTGTTTTTTGAGACAGGGTCTCACTATGTTGCCCAGGCTGGCCTTGAACTTGTCACGATCTTCCTGCCTCAGCCTCCTGAGTACTGGGTTTATAGGCTTACACTACCATGCTCGGCTGGAGAGTGTCTTATTTTAGGGGAGAAATACACTGGATGTCAATGACAAAGGTTTTCTTGTATGCTGGTTAATAGAAATGTGGTAACCATTGGGATTTTGAAAAACTCTTTAAAAGTATAACCACTCCTGTAAATACAAAACTGTGAAATGCCTTTTGAAAAACCAGTGGATTTATTCATCTCTGTAGGACTCTTGCTGTAACATTTTGGGAAGGGGGAAGCCTTTTCTTCCTCTTATTGTGTTAGTGACAATGTAATGGCAGAGGGTGTGACCACATGCAAAGGTGTGTCCACGGGGGTGTAGGTTTTGCAACACATACTTTGGAAGGGTTTGAATTTTACTGCCCACACAGTGGGTGTGTGTATATGTGTGTACATCTCCCAAAGAAACCCTACATTCATTAACAGACACTCTCCAGCTCTCCTTTACCTGGTTCCTGGTAATCACCAATCTACTTCAGTCTCTGAGCATTTGCCTATTGTGGACACTGCACTTGAATGGAATCCTACAATGTATACAGCCTTTTTGGGTCTGGCCTCTTTCAGTTACAATAATATTTACAAGGTCCATCCATGCTGTAACATATCAATACTCTGCTACTTTGTATGTTTTTTGAGACAGGGTCTTGAGTTCAGGGTAGGCTTGAACTCACTGTATAGCCAAGGCTGGCCTCAAACTTGAGGTGATCCTCCTGTCAGCCTCCTGAGTTCTGGGATTACAGGCATGTGCCACTATACCTGGCTCCACTTCCTTTTATGGCTGAGTAAGTTTTCATTGTATGATGCCACATTTTGTTCAAACATTTATCAGTTGTTGAGGGTGGTTTCCACTCTTGGACTTCCTAAGGTTGCCTAAATGCTCCTGCAAAGGTCCATGTTCTAAGTAGCTCTACTAGGAGGTGATGGAACCCTTAGGGTTCTGGTGGGGAAGTCCTTAGGTCTTGGTGGGCTTAAGGCTCTTGAAAGGGATTGTGGTCTCTGGTGTTTTCCTTCTGTTGCTTCTTGGATCATGATGTAAGAAGTTTTTTCCTACCAGGGATTCCCTGTCACTGCCATCTGCCACTACCACCAGAGTCTCAAAACAACAGGACCACCTATCATGCACTGGAACCACCAAAACCATGAACTAACTAGACTCTTTCTTTTACAAATTAACTTAGTCAGATATTTTGTAGTAAAAAGAGAAAGCTGCTGTGAATAACCATGTAGGTGTTGTTTTTGGTGGTTTTGGGTTAATTTGCCTTTCGTTCTCTGGAGTTTGTGAGTGCAGAGTTTGGCATCAGCTCCTGGTTTAGACATGAGCCCGCCCAGAGCTGCCCCTCAGAGTCAAGAGGAGACTGTAGTCCAGCAGGTACAATTCCATGGCAAGCAGGGCACAGAGGACTTGGGTGGGTTCTGTGACAGGTGTAACCATCTTGGAAAGACACTGCACGAAGCTATTATCTGGGTGGCGGGTTATTTGCTGAATAAGAGCTAAGGGAGAATCATTAGTAAATATATGATGAGTATATCATCCACCAGAGAGAAGAGAAAAGTGTTGGAAAATCCTTAAGGGTTGAGTGTTTTCCTAAGGAGCATGTATAATTTCCCTGCAGAAGATAAATTCCCTGACATTTGAACACATTCCCCATCAAAGATGCCCATAGCCAAGTAAAACAGCACCCACTCAATAATGAAAACCTTTTGGTTTCTTTACTTCTCCTTTGTTCTCTGCCTTTCAACTGGGGAGGCACAACAAACAGCAGAGTGGCTGGGGTATGAGTGGGAAACATTTCCTACTCCCCCTGGCAGGTTCCTGGGATCCAGGTGGCCTCCCCTAGAAAGTTACACAGTTGGATTGCAACATTGTGTGAGGTCAGGAAAAGGGTATTGGCTATGGCAGATTTAAAGTACAAGAATGGGAGAAAAGTAAAACCATTTCCTGTTCTCACTCTTTACAGGGTAGCCCAATGAATAAACAGGTTCCTGTTGAGTGGAGTTGTCTCTGAATTTGGACTGCTGAAGGTTTCTTTGGAGCCCAGAACTGTGCTGAAGAGCTTCAGTGTGGTGGGGGGTGTGGCCAACCAAAGGGCTTTCTCCTTACTTCCAGAGCACGGGCATGAGTGAGCCAAGCTCTTTGAATAACCTGTCTCAGGTCCTATCAATGGGGCCAAGGTGGCACACGTTCAGGTGATGCCAAGCCTCATCCAGAAACTGGTCGGAATGTTGAGATTCTTATGAGATGGGAGCAGTAAACACTCCACACACCTGCTGCCTCCAGGACTATTATTTTTGCTTCTAGTTGCTGAGAGCTGGAGGATGAAGCCAATCCAGAGCAAAGTGTATGGAGACAGAGACAAAACCCACCAGACTCTCAATTACATGGACAGGTGAAAACAACAATTAAGCAAACATGAACACACACACACACACACACACACACACACACACGCACACACACACACGCACACACACGCACACACAGTGGATCTTTTTCTCTTTCTTTGCCTTTTTTTAGTTCTTGGGCCCATCAGTACAGAGTTGAGTTGTTCCTACTCTAGTTCTCGGCAGACTTAACTATTTGTCTGAAAAAGATATTTTTCACTTTAAAAGTTACTTATTTATTTTTTTACCTCTGCCACCTTTTCACTCTCCTGTCTTATAGGCATCTACTTAAATGAGTTTATATATTTTACAAAGGTATGTAAATATCCAAGGACATATATTGGCTTCATTTTGTGCATGTGTGTGTTTTTAATATAAATAAATGGTATTGTAGATTTCATCTAAGGTTCTTCTGCTTTCTTCCTTTCCTTCCTTTTCTCCCTCCAGCCTTTCTTTCTCTCCCTTTCTTCCTTTCTCCTTCTCTGTTTTTGGTGGTACTAGAGACTAAACCCAGGGCCTTTGCTCTGAGCTTCCCACTTTTGAGACGAGATCACACTAAGTCACTAGGTTGCCTAGATTGTCTTCATACTTTCTACCCTCTTCCCTCAGCTTCCCAGAGTGCTGGGATTACCAGCGTGTGCCACCATGCCTTGCCTGGCCTTTATTTTGCTTTAAATCTAACTCTGTTTTGAAGTTCTCACCTACTCTCTGTGTGTAACTCATTGGCCTGACTTCCTGGGTTGCACTCAAGCTCCCTGCTCCATAAACAATGCTGCCATTGCCTCTTTTTTGGAGACAGGATCTCATTATGTGGTCCAAGCTGCCCTTGAACTCACTAATAGCCTGAGCTGGCCTGGAACTCTTGTTCCTCCTGTCTCAGCCTCAGTTCTGAGATTAGAAGTGATGTTGCTGTTGGTATCTTGATGCATGTCTGGGGCTATACCCACAGGTAGAATTGCTAAAACTAACTTCTGATTATTTGAGTTACTACATAAATCAATAAATTCTCTCTCTGTCTTTTATTGAAGGCGGAGAGCAATGAGTTTTCATCAGTGTCATCCATTCCGAATGGCTTTCAGTTGGTCCTTGCCTGTTGCAGATGAGGAGAACCATGTCCTGCTGCATGGGGCCTCAGGCTCTCTTTGGAAAGGCCGAGGATAGAGTAACCTTTTGGGTTTTCCTTCAGCACTCTTGCTGTGTCCATGCTTTGCACTCAGCAGTTAGATTTCCCTTTGTAAAAAGTCCCACTACTCCTTTTGTACGTGATGGATAATGAGAATCTGTAGGTGTTGTTTTATGGGGAAAAAGGTCTTAATTAAAAAAAAATCCATGTTAAATGCTGAGAACATTAGAAATACGTTTTCAAACTTTGGAAGTGCAATTATGTTTGTAACACTCTGGAAATGGAAGTATCTATTAAGGCTAAAAATACTAGATCAATCATCTTAATAATAAAATCTTACTAAAACAATCTTTTCTCTCCACAGGAATGCCAGTTATGAAGCTTTGGTTAGGGAGATTTCCTGCTGCAGTGCGTAGGTCCTTTTCCAAATGTTTTTATTTACTGAACACTTTGAGACTTCTGAGAAATCTTCACACGGCTGTAAAAACCCCTATTCCATGCGCCAAGTTCAGTCGAGGTAGCTAAGGAGTAAACTGAACAGTCTTCTTTCCCTTGACAACAAGCTGATAGCAATAAAATGCAATGCAGTAGACATAGTCAATGGACACAAATATAAAACTGTTCATGGATGTTCACCCTAACATTAAAAGAGTTCAGAAAATGATAGGTCTGGCCTGTAACAATCATTGTGAAAAAGACAGAGGAGGCTATGTATGGGGCGGGAGAGGCACACGTGGGAAATCTCTTGTGCCTTCCTCTCAGCTTTGCTATGAACATGAAACTGATCTAAAAAATAATGTTTATTTTTTTAAAAGAGAGGTGTTAATTGATATCAACAATAAATATGGTCTGAAAAGGCTGGTACGATCCCCAGTGCAATCCGCACCAGCCGGAATAGAAGTGTTAGCTGTGTGAGAATCACCCCCTTCTCCTTTCTAATTTTACCATCCCTGGGGTGTCACTCTGGGCACCAAACTTAAAGATGGCAGGGACAAGAGGGAAGCTTTGCACTGAGGACAGTTGGCATGGACGAGAATCCAGAAAGCATCAGGCCAGTAAAGGGTAAGCGCATATCAGCTGTCTTGAAATATTTGGAGGATTTACATACAAATAAGGGTATTACTTTACCTTATGTGGTACCTCATGATTTTCAAAGCCCCTTTATTTTTAAGATTTAATTCTATTGTAATATTGGCCTTGGGAATTAGACCAGGCAGAAATTGCTCTCAATTTATAAATGAGGAAACTGCAACTCAAAGATGCTCACTTCACATTGTGCAGAGTAGCACAGGGGTTAAATAGAGACGCTGGGACCAGCATGCAGGTCTCTTGTCATGTTTAGTGTGGATTTCAGTGATATAAGACATTTTATGCTCCATGGATGGCAAATCCAAGGCTATTGTGTGTGAGTGAAGCAGAAGGCGGTAACTTCAATGTAATAATTTTCCGAAAACACCAGTGAAAGCTTTTCCACAACAGAATGGGTAGTCCTCCAAAGTCGTGACCCAGTCACTGGTACTCTTCCAACAAAGATTAAGTAATGAGTCTTTAGGATATTGGAGAAATGATTCCTGCATGAAAAGAGACACTGGGCAATCTTTTTTGTTTCCATAACTATTACTTTCTTTGTGAAGGAAACAAAGGTTTAAATATGTTTGCAACAGTCTTATGTTTTTGTCAGTTTGCTAATGAGAGCTGAGATGGGAAAATACAGTTTCACTTGAAAGAATATTGTTCAGGCTGGTGGCAGATAAATGACTCATGGATATATTGATGTCAATCTTACTTCTGTTTTTCCTGGGATCATTACAGTACATTGGTATCTCTTATGCTTCAGCCGTATCCCCTAATGCCAGTTATTTGGAGAGACAAGTAATAAGAAAATAACCATGAAAAACCAGGTTCTGGGAACTGAGCTGCCCAGGCAGCAGGCTGAGGCCACATCACCTCAGAAGCTCATGAAGTCTGATGTTTGTGCAGCCTCAAGTATCTTTATTTTTACTGTGTCTCTGAAGCTCACTGCATGATCAAGGTTAGTAACTATGGAGACCAGTGTGATTTATTTATTGCTGAGAAGATTTGGCACGGACAGAATCAGAACAGGCTTCCTCATGCACACAAATATCTGAGGGAAAAAAGATGGATTACTGAATTGGAAGAATTCAAAGAAATGTTTTAAATGTAGGCACAGAAAAGTAAAAGGGAGAAAGGGCTTGAAGAAATACATGGACCGATGGCCTTTTCATGTCGGCATCTCTGCCTATCTGGATTCATCCTTCTAGAAATCCCTTCCCATCCCGAAGGTGACCCATTAGCCACCAGCCCCAACCCCAGTCCAAAGCCGAGAGCCTTTCCGGCAGCACTGACCAGCATTTTCCTCTCCCCTTTCTGACTATGGACGGTTCTTGTGTTCTGCCTATTTGCAGTGGATTACATTGGGTTGAACATTTTTATCAGTGTCTCCAGAGTTGTCCCACAAGGCCATGAATGTTGCGTTCTTAAAGAACCTGGTCAACGGGTCAAGTGGGAGCTGAGATGCAGACCATGGTCCTCTCTTCATGCCAATAGCCTACCTAAGGAAAGGGCTAACATTTTGGATTCCCAGAAAACATCTAATAGACTAATAGAAATATTAGAATATTAACTAATAGAAATAATAGACTAATAGAAATAATAAACATATAATAGAAAACATCTAATAGGAAGCACTGTGGATAGAATTGTGCTCAGTATTACATAGTTGACAGACCTCGTTAGCTAATGCCTTTCACATCTGGGCTTGATTGTCCTCTAAGCAAGATCAGGTGTTTGTCACAGCTCCCCAATGAATTGTACACCCCTTGAGATAAGGAAGAGCAAGAGGCCTTTTTTTGTCCTTTTGAGACAAGGTCTCTATATGCAGCTCAGGCTGGCCTTGAGCTCACTTTGTAGGCCAGGCTGGTCTTGAACTTGCAATGATCCTCCAGCCTCAGTCTTGCAAGTTTTGGGATTATAGGCGTGCGCCACCATGCCTGGCTGAAAGAGGCCTTTTATAAAAGGCAAAGCACCAAAAAGTTCTGTAAAGGAGAAAAAGGCCTAAGAAATGAAGTGGAAGCCAAAGAGCTTGAACATACAGAGGGGGCTTACTGACCCTGCTATGGTGTTTTGTTCTCTAAGGGAAGGTTGGTTTTCCATGGCATTCCTGACTCCTACTCTCGGAGTGGGAGTGTTACTGAACCCTGGGAACAAGGTCTCCTCGCTTTCCAAGGGCTGGGCCTGTCAGGGCTGGTAACGATCGCTGGGCTGGGCTAGGCTGGGCTGGACTGGGCTGGACTGCAGAGTGACTAGGACAGGGCTCTGTATGGATTTAGAGTTACAAAAGGGGAGGAACAGAGATCTTTGGGAGGTGACCTGACATATTTCATTGGATCCTGAGGGGGAAAAAATCCCAAGAAAATCCTTCTGATCCCATACAACCTTGTTCTTCACTTTTCAAAATGATGATGGCCTTTGTCGTCACTCGGCTACTGTTTTGCCTTCATCTTCGGGGGGCCCACAGGAGATCCTTCACCACAGTCAGGCCCTGCTGACTTCTTATGCTTAATTTCTCTTTTTTAAGAGTATGTAAAAATTGTACATGTGACTTAAGACAAAATCATGGATTTCCAAAAATAGACAAAGAGAAAAGCTCATCAAAAGTATGGAAATCTGAGGTAGCTTTTTGTCTTTTTAGGTAGAAAGAAAACTGGATCCATTTATCTATAAACAGGACTTATCCACTGGGATGGATTTCAGATGCTCAGAGGAAGCAGGAAGCACTGTGGATAGAATTGTGCTCAGTATTACATAGTTGACAGACCTCATTAGCTAATGCCTTTCACATCTGGGCAGAAGTAACACAAGTGAAATCACAGTATGATGGAGCTTAAACAGATGGGATTTTTACTGAACAGTTAAAAAAAAAAGTAAAGGATGGAAATTTTGCATCCTTAAATAGATCCTCTTTGTTTGAATAGGGCCTGATATACATATACAACAAAAAGGATGCTCCTTTGAAGTAGATGTTGCAAAAACCATCTCATGTACTCATTAGTGACAACCCAAAACTTTTGGTTTGTGGTATGAGGTTCAAAGCATTCTTCTAACTTACTGGCTTTCCTCTTTTGGATCTCTGGGGCCTTGGGCAAGTCACCCAGTGTATCTAAACTCAGTGAGCTCATCTGTGGAATGGGAGTCATAATGATACCCTACGAGGTTGCTGTTAGGATTAAATGAGATGACCCATGTAAAGCAGATGTTTAGTCAGTGTCTACAATAGAGCTGTTAATATATATTTGCCCAGTTGGTTATGGTTTTTCCCAGTTGTTAAGCACATTGACTCCAATGCCAGCATGTCTATCTTTGGATTTGATCTTTACAACTTTCAGAAACTTACTTAGCTCCTCTGATCCTACATTTATTTGCTCAACTGTCACGAGGAGGGAAGACTACCAACTGTCTTGTGATTATTAAATGAAGTTAGCTTTCACAACACTGCCAGACACACAGTGAACACACGATTGATTATTGCTATTATTTTGTAAGTAAAACTTTATGGACGGACACTTCTCCTGCTTTCTCTCCATTCTCCACCCCAAATCTTGACGTTCTCAGACTGTATCATCCCAGTCTCTTTGTTTAAATGTAAGCTACTAGAAAAGCCTCAATTCACTCAAACTTGTTCCCTCTCTCCTGGGGATACAGGCAGTAGTGGGACAGGAGCAGGACCTGCCTGTGCAAGGGCCCTGCTAGATCCTGTGCACTCCCCAGTCCTTCCCCAGCTTGGTCCTGTGGGCTCAAGGCTGGGCTCAGGCACTGCTGGAGTGCCAAGGTCTCCGTTTCTTCTACATTCTTGATGGAAGACCCAGTGGTTCAGGGAAGACTCCAGACTGACTTCCAGTTCCAGAGCAGAACTTCCAGATCCATTTGCCAACCAGCCAGACCCACATCTCATATACATATTCACACACACACACACACACACACACACACACACACACAATAAATTTACAATAGAAATCTAAATCTTTGTGTCAATTCAAATCAGCACATTGCAATGCCAGGCGGATAAATTCATTTTGAGATTCTTGGCCAACTTAAAAGATTTTATTTAATTGAAGAGATTTAGGGAGTTAGCCAACAGATGGAGAGGTCATTTATTTACTTGTTTGTTTACTTATTTGAAGTACTGGGGATTGAATCTAGGGTCTTCACATTGAGCTATATCCCTATCCCTTCTGTAATTTTTTTTGAAACAAGGTCTCACTACGCAGTTCAGGCTGGCCTTGATCTCACTATGTATCCCAGGCTGGCCTCAAACAAGGTGATCCTCCTGCCTTAGCCCCCTGAATGCTGTGATTATAGGTATGTGCCATAACTTTGGCTATGTAATTTTAAATTTTGAGGCAGGATCTTTCTTAGTTGCCGAACTGCCTAGGGTGGGATCAAAATTGTGATTCTACTTCCTCAGCCTCCCAGAGTGCTGTATTTTAGAAATTCTACTCCTACAATAATGTAATCTTCATTTTAATGCTGGTCTTGCTAATATAGCAATAACGATGACTACAAAAAGTATAGATCTCTGAAGTAGAGATAGTGTGTTATGCCAGTTATGTAAGTCATTTCATTCAATCTTAACTGAAACTTTGTAGGTATTATTATCATCAGTTTATAAGAGAAGAAAATTAAGAACCCAGGGATCAGAGAGGTTCACTGATTTTCTTAGGATTATATATATAGTAATTGTTAAACAGTTGGGGCTTGTGGGTAAGCTAGTGTATCCTCGGATACTAGGTGTGGACTCACCACTCTCCCTGTGATGCTGGAGAAAGCTACGCTTTGTAGAGACCCTTGTGGGGTTGGCTGGACATTCTTTCCTTTATGCAGGTTTTCTGGCCCTTCTTGCACAGATGTTCAAAAACATAAGCTTAAATGACAGTAGAGACCTTGACTAAATCTTACAGTGACACAGCCAGGGAAAGATTCTGTTTCTGTCACCCAGGGTCAGGGTTGCTGAGCAAAGTGGTAATCGAGCATCTTAGTTTACTCAGATCCAAAGGTTAGTGCTGTGTCTTTTCTCAGGGCGATGTTTGTCCGTGGCTTCTTTCTACCTATAGAGTGTGACTGAAATATACAGTATCTGTTTAAATTTGAAAAATTTATGACAGTAAAGAACATGTTGCCATTTATCTCCTTCAAAACACACATCCTATCGTCCTTGCCACTTACTGAGACAGTTCTGGAAATCTTTCTTCATGTCTTTATGAGGTGTGGTAAAAATGCAATGAGTACTGCAGCTGAGTACCATCCAACAGAAAGGCAGGGTCATACAAACATTAGTGTGTCCTCATCCACCTTCTTCACTGGATCTGACACTGTGCAACTTCTGACTCTACGTGGAAGTTGAAGTGACCATGAGAGGTCAATGTTTTGAGTTGATCCAGAACATTGACACAGCCATGACAGTGCAACTAGACATAAAAGAAGACTTCCAGACCTGCTCTAGAAAGTTGGATGGGATGTCTTCAGAGTGAGGGGGAGGGTCTTGAGGGGGATTAATTGTAATACTTATTTACCATAAGAATTTATACAACTTAAACATTTACCATATTTTTCAGTCGCAGTTTATACATGGGTGATCTGTACTAAGTGAAATTTTCAAGGAAAGTTAGGCAAAGGGTTGTTTTTTTGCAAATATTCAACGAAATAGCCCCAAATTGGAATGCATTCACATCCCAGAGATTCCCTATGATAGTCCCCCACCCTGTTTCACATCAAGCCCTGAAATGGATACCTAAAAGCATCCTAAAAAATCATTATTCACACATTTGTGGAAAGAATAGAAGTTTGTGAAAGGGAAGAGAAAGGCTGAGGACCCTGATAGTGTCACTGCCTCTTGCAGTGCTCTCTATGGGGTCTGTTGACAGGCACAAAGAAGGTCATACATAATGTGCACTGACTTCTGCCATGGGAGGACAGGAAATAGGAAAGCTAACACACACAAAAAGAAATGTTGAGTACGTGCGCAAAGTGAGTGGCAGCTTTTGAGACATCGGTGAGACTCCTAGGACGTTATGTTTAGATGGGTAAGGAGATAGTTTATGAGAAAGGCAGAATCCATAAGATGTGTTAAATATGGATAATAAATTAGTAATCTGTAAAACATGTTCCAGGAAAGTGGATATAAGTAAAATATATGATGGGAAAAGAAAGACTGCTACTTATAGATAGAAAGGAGTGGAGAGATCAAGTGGGGTACTGCCCTTTGAGCTGACCTCTATGTCACCTCTCAACTGGCCATCCATTGGTGACACCCATTCTGGTCCCACATATCCGCTATCCAAGAAGCACTCAGAAACCCAAGAGCTGCTCAGCAGGCTTATTGGCTCTTTGTGTCTTATGCGCCCATCATTCTTTCTCTCTCCCAAATATGCTGTGCACGATCACAGCTACAATTATGGCCAGGAATACTGCCTCCTGAGTTTCTCTGAGAGAACACATGTGTACTGTTGGTCCAGGGCACCTTTTTCCTGGGTCCCCCTTGCTGCAGCCTCATCGCATTATGTCTGGTGGTCGTAACCACATTGTCAGCGGGGAAGGCTGACACGGCACAGAAAGTGAGCATGAATGGTGCATATCCCAGGATTCAGATAATGTGGTCCTCTCACCTGCTTGCATCAAACGCTAAATATGTTCACTTACCCCTCTTCTCCTTTGCTTTGCATGGTGTACTTTAAGTTGGTTTACAAAGCCATGCAATCTGTACATATTAGAGATAAGTTCTTGCACAGGGTCCGTATTCTGTCATTTGCGTTAGAATCTTTTCACTAGTCCATTTTCACTACTCTGTTCATCTGTTTCCTTGGATAAGACACTAACAGCAAATACTTTCACTCCACCCAAGGACCTAGAAAAGAGCTGCGCCAAGACAGTTTGGATTGGAGGCAAAACCAATTTTGGAGAGCCCGGTGTGTGTTGAAAAAGAAAGTAATCAAATAAATATATTGTGCCACATCCTAAATATGGTCCCAGGCCATTTGGCAGGTAGTCAGTGAACATTTTCTATGAATTTGATTTTTTCCCATTAGGAAAATTACCAAGCCTCTGAATTACCACAGTAGCACAGGAGGAACATGAATTCTCTGTCAGTTGCGCAGAGCATATTTGGGAGGGAAGAATGATGGTTTGTAAAATAGGTCCATAAATAACAAATGATTTTAAAGCTCTGGGTGACTTAGTAGCTCATGCGGAGTGACCTCCTCAATGCAATATTTATGTCTTTCATGCTTTTCCTAATATAACAACTTTCCCCCCTCTGGCCACAATATTCTATTGCTCATTTGTTGTGTTTTAGCCACAAACTATCAGTCACAGCACTACATGAAATACAGATTATAAAAGAAAACACTTCCCACACATTTATGAAATGGTTTCCAGCTGGTCTTAACAGTGTCTCTAATTCTTTCCGCATGTAAGCGTTTATCTGCTAGTGCTTATCACGTGAGTCTTTTCCTGCTCAGTTTCAAAAGTGGGAATGTGGACATTAAAGCTCATGCTTTATGAGATCGGCCTTTGAGAAACTGGATGAAATAAATATATTATACTTCTATAAGAAGAAAGCTTTAAGCACTAAATAGTGAAATTATATCTCTCTAATAAACAAACAAACAAGCAAGCAAACATCTTTTCAATGTACTGGGTAATACAAGGCTTGGTTCTATTGTCACTGGGAGCAATAAAGTTGTGTATTCACAAGGGTAAATTGCAGATGTGTGTGACATGGTACATGTTCATAGCGCACAACCAAGTGACCCATAAATTCCTGCAGGGGACTTTAGATTGGTGGGTGAACTTCTGCGGGAAATTGTTTGCAAAGAGCAAGGAACCTATCAGGTACATTTGGGAGCCTGGGATCTGTATAAGTCTCCTTCTGTATCATGGTTGTGATGTATTTTTGTGCTGCTGTAGGTACTTTGGTCCTGGATATGACTTCTGGGGTCCAAGCCAATGGGAGAGGAGGAGTTAAGGATTCATCATTTCCAGGCAACTGTGTAGAAAAGGAGATCCCTGTGCTTGAATTTATGGGATTAGATAAGTATTCGTTTTCTTTCCAGTTATACAACTTCCTGCCTGTGTGACTGGGGTTACAACAGTCACAGGGTTCATTTGAGGCCATCCAACTTTGGACTTCAACAAGATAAATGGTAGCATATACCAGAGACATGGGGAAGAAATCACCCTCAAGATGATAAAGCATTAAAGTATAAAGTAATAAAGTGCAGAGAAACTCTCCAAGCTACAATTCTCTTCTAAAAGTCTCCTGACTTTGATGTACTCATCAAACATAGGCCTATTTTTGCTTCATTTTAGTTGTTTTTGGTTAAAATGGGTGGGTGAGTCTCCTTGGCCAGCAGTAGGTGGATTTCTATCAATAGGCCAAGAAACAAGATTTATTTCAGGAACACTCCTGGAGAAGAATGGTGTACCCTTGCAGCCTCACATAGTCCCTTAACAATAACCCCCCAGTTGAAGTTATTGCTGCCTTGGTGAGCCACAAATCAGGATGGCACTTCTCAAAGAGGGTTCTGCAGGACTGTATGTGCGAGTGTGTTTGTTGTTTTGCTGTGGCTATTGTGTATGCTAAAAATAAGAGACGTGAAAAGCCCTGGGTTAAACAAATTTCCAGAAATGTTTTTTCTGCAGGGCAATTCAAAATATTGAATATATTAGTGTACATCACATGTCAAGATTAATGGGCGGCGCAACACAGTTTGTGACGCATGGAATGGTGGCTCAGGCCAGGGATCAGCTGACTTCTTGGCAGCCAATGGGCAGCTCCAGGGGTGACTGAGGTATGGGGGGAAGAAGGCAGGAAAGGAGAGGGAGATGAGACTTAAATATACAGAGATACAGATAGGCAAAGATAAAAATTCCTGCTTCATGCCAGAAGTAGCCATTTTTAGTCTCCCATCATACTTCTAGTCTTCTTGATATGTGTGTATGTATACATGATTGTGCTCATTATGAAACTATATATATTTATATAATATGCTACATAGATAGACAATCTGCATTTAATACTTTATACATACCTATTTTATTTTTCCTTTTTTGTATTTAAAACATTTTTTATTATTGCATACTTGCAGTACATAATGTTCACATTCATTTTAGAGAGTAGGTACATATACTTAATATATCTTCTTTTTTGTTTGTTTGTTTGTTTTAGCACCAGGACTTGAACTTAAGATCTTGCACTTGCCAGGCAGGCACTTGTGCCACTGAGCTATATCCTGGGTCCAGCATATTTTAATTCTTTTATTTACTTTACACTCCCCCATCTCCAGATCCCCTTCCCATTAGCAAATGGTATACCCCTATTTCCTTTTAAATTTTTATTTCTTTTTATTAGTCTGTGTGTGCAGTACATAATGATCACGTTGCTTGTAGGAAGTTGGCGCATGGACATAACATCTCCATTCTTTTTTCATCCCCTTTCCTCCTGCCTCCTGCCCCCTCATCTCTTCCCTTTTATGAAAGATTTGTTGTCCTATTTTCTATTGTCTGTCTTTTATTTTTCTCTTTATTTATACTTTCGAGGTCATATAACACAAACCATACACTGTTTAAGCATGTGTGTCTGATTTATTTCACTTCACTTTATAGTCTCAGGGTGCATCAAATTTCCTACAAATGACTCCAATTTATCTTTGTTGATGGCAGAGTAGTATTCCGTTGTGTATAAATACCACATAGTCTTTATACATTCATATGTTGATGGATACATAGGCCTTTTCCAAGACTTAGCTATGATAAGTTGTGCTGCTATAAACATTTGTAGGTGTATATCACTGTAGCATGATGTCTTTAACTCTTGAGAATATACCTAGAAAAGGTTCAATGGAATGTAAATATTTAATGTTTGAGGAGTCTTCATACTGATTTCCAAGGTTGTTGTACTAGTTTACATTCTAAACAACAATGTAGAAGTGTGCTTTCCCCTTTGCAGCAACTACAGAATTAGTTATTGTTTTTTTCTTTCTTTTTCTTTTTTTTTTTTTTTTGGTGCTTGTCATTCTTTCTGGAGTAAGATGGATCTCAATGTGGTCTTAATTTGCATTTCTTCAGTAGCCAGATATGTTGATCTTTTGTAAGTATTTAAGCAGGATTTATGGGCTAGTATGTGGTCCATTTTCAAGTAGGTTCTATACGCCCGGGAGACGAGTGTGTACTCTGCTGTAGTAGTGTAGAGTACTGTAGATAGCTGTGAAGTTCCTTTGTTCAAAGGTGTGATTCAGTGCTTTTTCTTTGCTAATTTTTTGTTTAGTTGATCTGCTCGTTTGTGAAAATAGGCCTCCTGGTTTGACTGTGTTGGTGTTTATATGAACTTTTGTGTGCACAGTGGGGAAGGTGGGTGCACCTGTATTCAGGGTGTTTATATTTACAGTTGTCATCTCTTCATGTTGAAATGTTCCCTTAATTAAGATAAAGTGATTTTCTTTTCTTCTTCTCATCACTTTTAGCTTGAAGTCTACTTTGTCTAGGATTGCTGTCTCTGCTTGCTTTCTGGGTACTGTTGCATAAAATACTGTTTTTCACCCTTTGATTTTTAGTCTATGCATTTCTTTTTGGAAGATATGCCATTCGTATGTTGCAAACAAATGGATTTTGTCTTCAATCAAACCTGCTGACCTGTGCTTGGGGGGCTGAGGCCATTCACATTGAGTGTTACTATTGAAAAATATTGACTAATTCTTGTCATTGCATTATTTTCCGGGACCGGGGATCGAACTCAGGGCCTTAGTGCTTAGCGGGCAAGCACTTACACCACTGAGCTATACCTCCAGCCCACATTGCATTATTTTCCTTCTGCAGTTTCCTTTTCCCCCTTCTGCTTAACCATCGACGCTATCTGGCATATTCATTCCACCAGAACATTTGGCATTGTTGGGTTCATCGTCTCTTTATGGGAAGTTCTTAAGAAGCTTTCTGAGTTTTGGTTTGGGGGTCATTAATTTATTTAGATGCTCTTCTTCATGGAAAAACCTTGTTCCTCCATGAATTTAAAGGATAGTTTTGCAGGATATATCAGTCTGGGTTGAAAGTTGTTTTCTTTTAGGGCTTGAAAGACTTCAGTGAAAGCTCTACAGGCCTTTAAGGTTTGTGTTTAGAAGTCTGTTGTAGTTCTAATGGATTAACCTTTATAAGTGATTTGTTGCTTTTCTCTTACAGGTTTTAAGATCCTGTCCTTTGACTTACGAGTGTTGGGTATTTTTTTTTTTTTTTTTTTGCGGTACTGGGGATCGAACTCAGGACCCTGCACTTGCTAGGCAAGCGCTTATTCCACTGAGCTATATCCCCAGCAAGATCCTGTCCTTTGTGTTGGGCTTCTGGGATTTTGACTATGATGTGTCCTGCAGATCTCTTCCTCCTCCTTTTCCTCTTCTTTTTAAATTTTTTTTTATTTTTCTAATTTTTTTTATTTTAAAGACAAAAGAATGGAGACATATGAACCAGAATAAGCCATAAACAATATCGAAAATACAAAATGATACAGAACATAGTAGGGAATTAGCACTGGATGGATGCTGTATTACATAATGTAATCTTCACATTAGTTATCACACAAACATTAAAAGAAATACCAATCTATAGAGAAGATAGTAGGGAATTAGCACTGGATGCTGCATAATATAAAGTTTTCTTCACTTCTGTTAATACAAAAATGATTGAGGAAATACAAATTATAGAGAACATAGAAGGGAATTAGCTCTGGATGCTGTCCTATATAATGTTACCTTCACATGTTACTCAGTTGCACAGATGATGGTCCATTTCATCATTCAATTTTCTCCTCCCTCATCTCCATTGCCCTACCACTCAATCAGTCATCTTCCCTGTGATAATAACTGTATTCCTGGATTTATCTATACCCCTGGACTCTCGCCTTGGGAAGAGATATAGCTACTTCAGACCATACTATAGCACACATGGGTGTATACAAATTGCCATGGTCGGAGGTGGAAAAGCACCTATGCTCACAGCAGACCTCCCTGCTCCACCCCTTCACTGTGCTATGGGTGGGGGTGGGTCCAGTCTGTGGGGCGCCCTCAGCGGGGCCTTCAGCGGAGCAGCTGTGGGACCCTCAGTGGAGGAGCCGTGGGGTCCTCAGCGGAGCAGCCGCGGGGCCCACAGCGGAGAAGCCGCGGGGCCCACAGTGGAGCAGCTGCGGGGCCCACAGTGGAGCAGCCATGGGGCACGCGCCTCTGTCGGGGTGCCCTAGGTGACCCGTTCGGCTCTGTCCCATTGCCTCGATGATGGAGGCCCTTTCTTCTCCTCCTCCCTCCTCCCAATCTCCAGTATTACTGTTCCTCACCCCTTGCAGCTGGGCATTGGATGAACTTATGATGCTTGGTATGAGGGCTTGAAATCTCCCTGGCCCGTTCTAACTGTGTTAGTTCAGGGTATTGAACTGAGTTTAAAGATTAGTTCTAGAATAGAGTTGGAGGATTTTCTTGGGTCTGCTGTATAGAGTATGTTGTTGTTTTTCAGACTCCTAGTGTGCTGCTTTTCATCTAATTTGTTGCTATGGGTTCTTGCAAGGTTCATTTGTGCAAGCTGTAAGGAGACCCTCTTGGTGCTCACATTAATAGTTTGGGGTGAGTCCTGAAGACTGTGGATTCGTCCCATTGTTGCCAGGAACAGTCAGTGCTTGCTCAAGCCGCCGAGACCCAAGGTGCTCCCAGAGTTCAGGGCGGGAGCTGAGCCCCGGCAACCCAGCTCATGCTTCCTGCCTGATATTGGAGTGAGAAGGGCATGGAGCCACACAATCCAACTCCATCTGCATCTCCCTCCCGTTGCAGTGCTGGAGCCCTCGTCTGCTCCTCTGCCAGATCCCTGGGGGTCACTGCAGCTCGCAGTCAAAGTTCCCCGCTGCTCTCCGCGGTAGTGGCTCACCCAGTGGAGAGGCAGGGGGTCACCACTTCGAGGCAGGAGCAGAGCCGGGCGTGGTGGGCTGTGTACTAGTTGCATTGATTCTCTCCAGGCAGTGATTAGGAAGGTTGCCGCAGGGTGGTGACTCTGCCCCAGTGGCTGTCGCAACCTCTCATTCTCACACTGGGTTCGACAACTCCTCCGGACCGCCATTGCCTCCTTTCCTGGCTGCACCCTCCTCCCTCCAGCCCTGGATGAGCTCTCAGAACTCTGCTCTCCCCTGGCCGGGTCGGGAGGCTTCCATGAGCGTGGGCCTCCAAAGCTGAAGCTGCGAATGCTGGAACAAGGGTTCAGACCATGGGTGTGCTTGGAGCGGTGACTTCCTCCTTCTCCTCTCCCTCCGACTGTGCCATGGCTGATCTCCGATCCTTTCCTCCAGCAGATGTCTTGCTCAGCCTTTCCAAGGACTTCAATTTCCATTTCAGATCCTTCCTGAGTTCAGGATACCCACCTCTTTCCCTTCTGTCCTTTGTCTGTGTGGCATTCCTCCGGGAGGTTCTCTCTCTGCTGCCTACCCGGTTACCATCTTGAATTTCTCTAGTAAAATTTATTTAGTTATTTGTTACTTTCTAATGAATTGACCATTACATTCTAAAGTTCTGAAATGGCCAACAGACCTTAGAAAGATACCACTTTAGGCTCCTGCTTGAAACCAACAGCTACAGAAAACTGCTGGCCTTGATTCAGGGCCATCTTTTCCTCTTCTTCTTCTCTTCCTTTGCCTTTTCCTCTCTCCTTCCTGTTCTCCCCTGCCCTTCCCCTCCTCCTTGTCTTCTATAATTATTTTGAGTTCTATAAGCCTTGTTTACCTGTATACATGTTGAATTCTTTACCCTGCCTGGAAAATTTTCTGCTATGATTTCAGTAAACAGATATTTTATTTCATGTGTGCTATCCTCTATAATTTTTCCTCTAACTGTAATTAGCATTATGTTAGTTATCTTAATTACTTTTCTCATTGCTGAGACAAAATATCCAACACCCACAGTTAAAGGAGGGAAGGGTTATTTTATCTCACAGTCTGTAGAGCTTTCAGTCCACAGCTGTCTGGCTCCACGGCAGGGGGGTGTGGCAGAGGGGCATCCCAGAGGAGAAAGAGCTCACAGCAGGGCAGGCAGGAGACAGCAGCAGGGAGCAGGGAGCATGCAGAAAGCAGTAGCAGCCTGCCATCCTTCTCTTACCCTTACATTCCATCCAGGTTGTAAGTCTATTGATCGGTACTACCCACACCCTGGGTGAGGCTTCCCAGGACCACACCCAAAACTGTTAATTTCAACTGGTGAATTGCCTTAATACCATACACTCTTAATCCCAATACCACACCCTAGATCCAGCTAGCTTTGAAAAGACCCGCATAAACTCCCACATGTAGATACAAGCCATAACATTAGCTTTCTTAGTCTCATCTAGCAACTGTTAGATCAATTTTCCTTCCTCTCTTGCCATTTTTAAGGAATCTATGGGTATATCATTTTGTGCTTCCATTCTGTCTTAAAGGTCTGACACTCTTTCCTCACACTGGTCCTTCTGTTGTCCATGTATTCAGTGCAATTCTTTATCCCTGGAATGTCTGTTTGGCATCTTTTCATGTCGTCTATTTCTTTGGTAAATCTGTCACTCATGTTTTGAATGGTATTGGACAGCCCTTCTAATTTTTTATTTGATTCTTCTATAACCACATTAGTCAATTTGTTTGTTAGTTCCACTATCTGTTTGGTTATGTCATCTTTGAGCCTGGAAAGTTTCTTTGCTTTCTCTTTAATAATTTAGTAGAGTTCAGCTATTTAATGTTCGATTTCCTCTCCATTAGTGTCCCCTGGATCTGCTTTGGGAGAGTTGAAAATCTTTGGAGACATTTTGTTTCCTTGTGATGTCCCTACTTTTTTGTGTGTGTATGTGTTGAGGGTTGAGGTAAAAAAGAGTTCAAGGTGAAGAGGTATTATCTAACACTTCATTCTATTCACTTTAGTTGGAATGCACCCAGTCACTGTGTTGTAGGGAGAAAATTCCTATTGGTTATAACAACAGCCACAAATCCAACCATGCATTAATCATGAACATCATAACTTGTTTTGACAAGTTGCCCTTTACCAGTGCTTCTCATAGACTATATTATTAGCAGTTAGTCTGGGATGTGGAGGGAGACAGTAAGGAAAAAGGAAGGGAAAAAAGAAGGGGGTAAGTCAGTAAAAGGAGATGGAAAAAAGAGAAATGTTAGTAGGAAAACTAGATAGGAGGTTGGACTCAGAGGTATTCATGTAGCTGCAATAAAGGGTTAGAGCTGAGGTGGCTTTGGGGAACAGTGTTGTAGAGGCAAGGATGCAAAGAGAGGGAAGTGGCATTAGGGACTGAGGGAGGCTGTGAGGTTGTTGGAACCTGTTTTTTTTTTAAATTTTATTTTAAAGACAAAAGAATGGAGACATATGAACCAGAAAAGCCATAAACAATACAGAAAATACAAAGTTATACAGACTATAGTAGGGAATTAGCACTGGATGTTGTATTACATAGTTATCTTCACATTAGTTAACACAAAAACATTAAAGGAAATACCAAATTATAGAGAAGATAGTAGGGAATTTGCACTGGATGCTGTATAATATAAAGTTATCTTCACTTCTGTTAATACAAAAACGATTGAGAAATACAAATTATAGAGAACATAGAAGGGAATTAGCTCTGGATGTTGTCCTACATAATGTTACCTTCACCTTTGTTACTCAGTTACACAGATGATGGCCCATTTGATCATTCAGTTTTTCTCCTCCCTCATCTCCATTGCCCTACCACTCAATCAGTCATCTTCCCTGTGATAATAACTGTACTCCTGGGTTTATCTATATCCTTGGACTCTCGCCTTGGGAAGAGATATAGCTGCCTCAGACTATACTATAACATACGTGGGTGTATACAAACTGCCACAGTTGGAGGTGGAAAAGCACATATGCTCACAGGGAACCGCCCGGCTCCACCCTGTCGTTGTGCTATGGGTGGGGGCAGGTCCAGTCCATGAGGTGCCCTGAGCGGGGCCCTCAATGGAGCAGCCACCGGGCCCACTGCGGAGCAGCAGCGGAGCAGCCATGGGGCCCACTGCAGAGCAGCATCGGGGCCCACAGCGGGGCAGCCGTGGCGCCCACAGCGGCGCAGCTGTGAGGCCCACTGCGGCGCAGCCACTGGAACCTGTTAATGTATTTATGGTTAGTTTTGCTTGGATCCTCTAAGCACAATTCTGTTAAGGGTTACTCTGGCATGGCCATGAATGGTACCATTCAAGTGGAAGTCTATTTTTATTCTCTTTTGTATATATGCAGGCCCTTCTGTTTCTGCCTCTCTCTCTCTATTTCTCACATGAAAGGTGGAAAAGTGAGGGCAGATGGGGGATAGGGATGTCAGGAAGAGTGAAGAAAGAAGAATAAGAAGAGTAAAAAGAGAAAAGAGAACAGAACGAGCCCTTCCCCGAAAAAACCTCAAAAAGTAAAAATAAACTAAAAAGTAATATTGATAAAGAAGCAAGAACTAAGAAAAGAGAAAAACCCCCAGGGAGAACCTAAAACTGACAAGAAAGGAAGCAAACCAGCTCCACAGGGCTCGGCCCCAGGCCAGCGCGCCCGCGAGAGCCCTCCCACTGACGCTGTGTATCTGCAGGCACCGGAGCCAGTTTCCCCCTGCCCTGGAGGGCAAGTGTTATTGTCTCTCTGAACCACCGTCTGGCTGCAACACATGCTTTGGGTCTCCCAAGATCTGACCATCTTCATTTGGGAAGAGGATGCGAACCAATTTGCCCTGTACCAGATTCTCCATCAACTTCCGCTAATAACTTCCTGCTCCTTCTCCTCCCTGCAGGGCGTATCCCATAGGTAGAGGAAAAGGGATACACGTTCTCCCTGCAGGGGCCTTCTGCACGGTATCACAGTATCTTCGGGAAATCTTTACTCCAGATAACTCCCTCCATTTTTTCCTGCTCAGTCCCTTAATGTCTCTGACTGGAGACCTCTGCTTTCCAAGCTGCAGGGCTAGGCCAGTCCCATGGTGGGGGGCAGGGGTAGGATTTCCCGCCATCTCAAATCTTTCTGGTGTTTGGGGGAAATAATGGGAAAGCACCCACTCTAGACTGGCTCTGCAGAGTCTCCCCGTCCCCTGTGTCTCTAGGGATGAGACCCATAGACCCCAGCCAACAATCCATTAGTCCCAGCCAGCTCAGGTCCGGCCTCTGTCTGCCCAGGGCTGCGGGCTTCTCTTGTCCACTCAGGAATCTGCTGGGACACAGGAATTCGCTGGGACACACTGTTCTCCATGTTTGGGAGATGAGGACAGGAGGAATGGACTGTTTTTGTGTTGCTGTCTCTCCCTCTTTCTAGCTGCGGGCGAGGTCTTCCCTCAGGCTCCAACTGCAGTCTACCCAGGGGGAAGCTGGGCTTCCTTTTCCAGGTGTGAGGCAGCGAATGTGGGGAGGAATCCAGCCGCTGCAGCGCTGTCTGCTTTCCTCCTGTATATACCCGCTTTAAAGTCCATAGTGCATCCGGGGAATTATTTTCTTATTACCTGATAGTTGATTTCCCATTTTTCCCTGCTATACGATGCAGGACATGTAAGTGTGGTGTGCTGGTACACACTGGTAATCTCAGCTACTCTGGAGGTGGGGGATGGGAGTGGCCAATACAGTGGGACTCTTAACTCAGAAAACAAGGACAAACACCAAACCAAACCAACAAAGAACATGTGAATGGCATATGTAAGAAATTGAACTCACAGGAAATAATTAGAAGATTTTTGTCTCTTAGAATTTTGGCTTTTCAAAAATTTATCTGGGGAAGAAAAGTATTTCCCTGACCCTTAATGAAAACTTGGGCAGTCCCATGACTTTTCTGATTACAAAGTTGCTTTAAGTCGCATGATCTCTACCCAGAAGTGAAAATATTCAGTCCCAAATAGAAAGTCACACATTAATCTTTACTTACGGCAAGTGTCTTCCCATGCCCAGGTAGGCCTTGTGAGAGGCTGTGGTCAGCTGGCTCCGGACTCCCTACCATACTCAGTAGCTGCTGTTCTGACCAGGGCCAGGCAGGCAGGAGTTGGAGGAGACGAAAGGGAATGGACTGGGGAGGCTCCCATCCGGTGCTGTCAAGAGATGGGCTGCAGTTGGCAGCTGGCTTCTTCTGCAGTGGTGATTCTCTTGAGCCTTCTGCTGTCCCCAGTGCTCTTGTGTTCCACAGACAATTTGTACAGAGTTCCTCTGTTAGGTTCAGACACTGACACCCTCATGGTCTTGGGTAGCATCATTTTTAGTGAGATCCCGCGCAGGCCGTTCTATTAGGGGGATGCATGTACCTTTGATTCACAGCATCTCTTCCCACAAGGCACCCTCTCTGCGGCGGCAGTTGTTACTGCTTCATGAAGTGTGTTAGGCACCCATGCCTGTGCCTTTCAGCTGCAAGGGGCACATCTCGAGCTTTTGAAAGGTCACTTTGATGTCTCTCTAGAGCTTGAAGGGAAGGGGAAAGCATTCCTCTCTCTTTAATGGGGAAGAGGGATACACAGCATAATTTCTTCCCAAGAATTTCTCTTCCCTAAGCCTGTTTCTCCTCATTTTCTCTCAGTTTTTTCATATCTTCAGTGTGAGTCAGGAATTCGGAAGAGTAGTACAGAAGCAGTGTTCAACTAAATCTTTTTAAAGTGTTGCATTTGGACTTAACACCTCCTTTGGAATGCAGCAGTTGCTGTATCCTTGTGCCTCAGTTGAAGTTTGGGTTTTAATTCCTGTTATAAAAATATTGCATACATATCTTTGAATTCTTGTAGAAGAATGATTTACTTTAAAATGGTTTCCCAGATGGGGAATCATTGGCTCAAAGTATGTGGAAAGAGTGTTTTTATTCTGTGCTTATGGTTGTTTTCCTTAACCTTCATCCTGAAGGAGAATGGCTATGCTGATTTGGGGCAGGGGGAGACGGGGTGTTATAGAGAAGGTAGAACCTATTTTCAGGGGTGCCTGGTGGGTGTTAGAATTCTTCTATGTCCCTATAATTCACGAATATGTTTAGAGCCAATAGTCTGAGGTTCTTTACATTATGTAGTCCTACTAAGCAACGCTCAAGGTTGGAACAAGGCTTATGCTTGTGATGGAAACAGATAAATCTTTTATGTCAATAATTTATGGGTATCTTATTCACAATAGCTGATATTTACAAAGCTTTGAGCATATATATTTCTGTGTTTGTTTTTTGAGACAGTCTCCCTATGTACTTCAGGCTGGCTTTGAATTCATTGTGTAACCCAAGCTGGGCTCAAACTCATGGTGCTCCTCCTGCCTCAGCCTCCTGAGTACTAGGATTACAGGCGTGCATTACCATGCCTGGCTGACCTCTTAGCATATGTTACAGTGACATTAACATATATTAGAGCATTTAGCCCTCATAGTAAGTCTATGAAGAGGCACTATTATCATTCCCATTTTACAGATGGCAAGGATGGGAGATGGAGGCATAGTGCAGTTAAGGAACTGACTCATCTGGCAAGTGGCATGACTTAAAGCTGAGTCCAAGCAGCCTGCTTTTGAATTTCTGCTCCATAGTGTATGTCTGCATTAGTTAGGGATTTCTAGGGCTGGGGATATAGCTCAGTGGAATAAGCACCTGCCTAACAGGCGCAGGGTCCTGAGTTCGATCCCCAGTACTGCCAAAAAAATTTAAAAAATAAAAAAAAATAATAGGGATCTCTAGAGGAACCAAATCAATGGAAAATATATATGTATAATTACACAAGAGTATTTATTAGGCTTAATGGCAGGAGCGTCCACAATGGCTCTCTGCACACTGACAGCGGAGGATCCAGTTGCTGCCCAGCCCAAAGAAGCTGGGATCTACAGAGCAAGGGTGACCGAGGATGCAGGGCCAGCCTGAGACTGAAGGCAGGGGAGCTCCCTCGGAGAGTTGCTGGTGTGAAGCTGCATGGAAAGGCTGAAGCAACGGGACTCTGCTGCCCATGGGCAATGGCAGTAGCAAAAGATGAAGCTGCTCCAGCAGAATGGAGCTTTCCCAGGGCCGGCCCGCTTCCCCTTTCCCCCCTTTCCACTCCATCTGGGCTGCAAGACTACTGAATGATGCCACCCACAAAGAGCATGGATGTTCTTCCCTCAGTTTGCCGGCCTACATGCCAGTCATCTCTGCAGATGTCCTCACAGACACGCTGGAAGTGTGCGTAATTGATCTGCTAGGAATCTCTTAATCCAGGCAAGCTGACCATCATGATCAACTAACACAGTATCTAACTGTTCGTGGACCTGCTAGGGACACTAAACAAAGCACTGTTCATTAGAATTGTCCTCAGAGATTGGGTTGCCCTCCTGCAAAGAAGACTGGAAATATTTTCTGGGCAACAGATGCCACAGAGTTGGTATGAAAAGAAAATGGATGGTAGGCTAGTGAGATGACTATGGGCTCCACCTGAGTGGCCCTTTATTTGGCTTTGCTTCTCTTCCTTTGATGGGGAAATGGGACCCTTAGCCCAGTTGTGCTTCCTGTGCAACACAGGCTGAGTAAATCACGTGATTAAATGAAGGGTACAAATGCTATAGAGCTAGTGACTCAAAGGCTTACTTCCTGTACTTAGGTTTTCTATCTCATTGTCTTTAATGATCATAGCAACAGTGAAAGGTAGATATTATTGTCTCTATTATAATCGAGGAAGAAGCTTAAGTTGAGTAACTAAGGGCTTTATCCTGTCTAAGGCAATATAGCTGGTCAAGCACAGACAGATACAGGTTCCAGACCATTCTCTGTCATCTTGTCTGCTCACATGATGTCTGCCACTCATGACCTGTGACTCTTAAAGGAATAACAGTGTTAGTTTATGTATTTCTTTCTCAAATAGCCCATTCATAAAACCTAGCTAATTTAACCTCATTTAAATTCTTTAAACTCAGACTTGCTATTAAATATTTTCTTATGTCTCCTGATTATTCATATTCTTTTCATTAAAATTAAGCCAAGATAATTTCCCCTAGTACAGAATACTACTGGCTTTGTTAGAAAACTGCTTACTGCATTTTTTTCACATGATGTCTTTTGGAATTAATTATTCTACCCCATCATATCCTTTTTCTGAGCACAAGCACAGCAGCTCTGTGAGGAGCCTGAGAAATTTCCTCCTCATGCCTTCTGGTGATGGAGTGGCCCCACTTTTAGCACAGAAAAAAAATACTCAGATACGGATTCAGAAGATCGAAGATCTCATACTATCATGTCCCTTATCAGAGTGGGGAAATATTTTAGCTGCTTTTGACCCAAATTTTCCCCCATAAGAAATGAAGAAGTGTGACTAGGTTAGGAAAAGTGTTGGATGTGCGCAGGGCAGGCATCACCGATCGCTCCAGTATTACGCACTTTTGGACTCTTATTGCGGATCTGCACAGAAGGTTCTGTGGAGCTGGGGTCTGGCACTTGAGATCAAGGCCATTCACTGTTTTTGGTAAGTAGGAATTCTCAGCTCTGGTTCCCACCCAAGCCTGTGTGAACATTTGTGGAGCCTGAAGCAATAGTAGTGGAAGCTATGAACAGTATGCCTGAATATTTAATTTATAAATCAAGGGATTCAGATATGGGTACACCCATGTTCATAGCAGCACCATTCACAGTAGCTAAAAGGTGGAAGAAACCCAGTGTCTGCCTACAAATGAATGGATAAACATGACGTAGTACAGACACACATTGTAACATTACTCAGCTTTAACAAGGGAGATATTCTCATACCTGTTACAACGTGGGTGGATCTTGAAGACACTATGCTAAATGAAATAGGCAGTCACAAAAGGACAAATAGTGTATTATTCCACTTAATGAGGTAACTTGAGGGACCAAATTGATAGAGAAAGTAGAACAGTGGTTACTAGGGGGTATGGGGAGACAGGAATGGGAAGTTGTTTAATGTATATAGAGTTTAGTCTTGCAAGACGAAAAGGACAGATGGCAGTACTGGTAGAGCTACAGTGTGAATGTACTCAATGCCACTGAGCTGTACCCTTAACAGTCAAGGTGGAAAACTTACGGTATGTATACTTTGCCACAATTTTTAAAAGTAAAAAAAAAAAAAAACCAGCCAGGGGATTGCTGTGAGTTCAAGCCTGGGATACATAGTGAGACCCTGTCTCAATCAATAATCAATCAATCAATCAAACAAACAAACAAAAATTCAAATAAATGCAAAGATCTGCCAACCTACATTGTACATTTTGCTAAACTACCATTAAAGATGCCAAAATACAAAAAAGGTTTAAACAAAGCTAATAAACTAGTAAGTAATGTGTTTTACTCTCTCTCACCTTGAAAAATTTATTGTCATAACAATGTGAAACTTCAAGTCTGACCTCTATTTCTTAGTGTTCCACGTTGGAAATGCACGTTGGAGTTCCATTTCTGAAGGCAGCAGTATGTGGAGACACAGCCACTACCATGGTTCATATAGGGAGCCCCTCCTGGTCCTCATCGCAGCCCAGGAAGTTTATATTTGTAATCCCATGATAAGTTATTGGAATTCTTGTGAGTTAATTCCAATCTACCACTTCCAGTGCAACCCATGGGGAGAATGAAGACACTAAGGCATATTCATAGTTATAGGGAGCCAAGGGGTCCTAAGTCCAGACACAATGATGGCCATCTGGAGTGTCTTGGTTACTTTTTTCTCGTTACTGAGACAAAATACCCAAAGCCCAAAATGAAGGAAGATAAGGTGTATTTAGCTTACAGTTTGTGGAGGTTTCAGTCCATACTTGGCTGGTTCTGAGGCAGAGTGGCACATGGCAGTGGGCAAACTGTTCAGGGCAGCAGAGCACGGCGAAAACAACCAGCAAAAGGGAGGAATGGCTTCAAGCAGCCTCCTTTTCTCCCCTGCATTGTAAACAGCCTACCCCCACCTAGGGGGCGTGTAGCTCTCACACAATCTCCATGCCCTCCTCTTCCACAGGCTCAGAATGTGCACAAAGTAAGCACCCTGGCTTCCTGCTCAATCACTCAGCCAAATTTCTAGACTCCCCAAGTTGACACAATGTATGAACCATAACATGGAACAAAAGCCTACACCCAGGACTGAACCCAGATTTTATTCATTTGTGAAGAAGGGAGTGGCTTGAGGATGAGTGACTGTGAGAGTGGCGGGAAGTACGTGAGTGCCCTGAGCTAGGCTAGGTAGGAGGCCTGAAATCACCTCTGCAAATGCAGAGAGAAGTATATGCTGAAAGAATAATCTGCATAACACAACTGAGATAGTATCTAATGTTTTGGGGTGCTTCAGCTCTGATGTGTAATCTTTGAAGCTCCAGGAAGTCATAGCCTCTAGTCCCAAGGCTTGATCCCAGCCAACAGGGTGAAGCATTGGCTCACACATCTCGCCTCGTCCTGACTCACTGGAGGGAGTAACAGGGGGTCAGGGAAACAAGCCCACCATCTCCAAAGATTGCCATCAGCGCCTTGGCTAGACCGATATGCATTGCTTAAAGCCAGTTGAAGGGATAAGGAAAAGTCCTAGCCAGCTCTGTACATGTCAATACATGGAAATAAGGTCAGGCTCAGCCAAAATGGAGAGAATTGCTCCTCTTTTAAGGAGAGTCGCCTAGGTGGTCCTCCACAGTTCACCCCTCTTTTTTCTTATGCTGATCATGTAAGAAGGATCTTACTGCAAGCACGAAGTTACTTCTCACCCTGTGTGAACAGCTGCTCTTGCCACCTTTCTGGTCTAGATGTGATACAGTCCACTGTCAGGATTTGGGCCCAGGGACAGTGCACACTTGGAAGGCTTGGGGCTGTTTGGGCAGGATATCCTCGGGTTCTATTCTTGGGAGGTAATAGTTGGTCTATAGGCCTTGTGAACACCTCACCCAGGGAGAAGAGGCACAGCCAAAAGAGGGCTCTAAAGCAGATGGTCCCTCTCCCCTAATTGTTCTATCTAGACACTATCAAAGGTGAGCTCATCCTTTTCACCTCCAGTTGTTTAGGACCACTTAAAAATCTAGTCATTGCCATATTTATATTTCCATAGAAATCTGGGGTGCAGAGTTCCACAAAGCAGGCTGGAAAAACAGTGTCCCACATGACAGAAGTGTCCTATAAACCAAGGACCAGGAAGTGTCCATTGGGACAGGAGCTTGTAGGTCACTGGTGGCAATAGATAGAGTAGATTCATGTGCTGAGAATAAAGTGAGAAGAATGCAACTTAAGGATTTAAGGAGAACGTTGAATTTTAAAGTAACCAACTGCTTAGGAGAATGGTGAAGTTGCTGGTGAAGGCAGTTACAATTGTCCACTGGTACAAGGAAAGGCTCTTTGCTGAACTTGAACACTGGGTGGCAAAAATCTACAAGGTTATGTAATTTTCTTTTCTAGAGTGAAATAGCCCAGGTAGTAGGCCTGAAGGTTGAGTGGGAGTGGACCATTGTGGAAATTTTGGTGCTCAGGTGCAAAGGAGAAGCAGTAGAACAGGTGTGCAAGGAAGGAGGTGTGTGGATGTGTAGGTATGTGAGAGCAGGTGGTACGGCATGGGCTGCAGGCTAGGAGGTTGGATGGGGGCAGGAGTGAGCCCAGCTAGGGCAGGGTCCAGTCTCAGCAGGAGAAGTCAAGGAAAACATGTCTAACTGGAGTGTGCATATGAGGGCGCTGGGGGGGAAAGGCGACTTCGGAATATTGTGCTGAGGATTCCAGAGGGAGCTGGAAATGGGGGAGAATGCCTATAATCCCAGCACTCTTCAAGGCTGAGGCAGGAGAACCATGAGTTTAAACCCAGCCTGGGAAATATAGAAAATTATGGAGATCCTGCCTCAAATTTTAAATTAAAAAAATTTGGGAATGTAGCTCAAATTGCAAGGCTCTGGCTTCAATCCTCAGTAGTGATCATGCATGCATGCGTGTACACACACACACACACACACACACACACACACACACACGGAAGAAGTTATTATAGTAGTTACAGTGTGATTTGGGGCAAGAAACCCCTGGATGAGGCCATGAGTGATTTAGGCAAAGTGGAAGTGCAGGTTAGTGTTGAGGAGATCGTGGGAGTTTGATGTAAGTTTGGTCAGATTTTACACACTGGAGCTAAAGGGTAACACAGGGCTTGCAGGACGAGGAAGCCTGATAACATGTTTTTATTTAAGACACAGCCCTGTAGCCATGGTATCCATTCTACTTTTCATTTCTAGCACTTAAGAAGCTCTTGATTATTTCCTCAGAGACTTGGAAGACTCTGGTACTGAGGTAGAGAAATAATGAGATGGAATCAATGTTGGAGAAGCAGGGGAATGCAGATCTGGAATCCAAATTTACCAGTCAATAGCTTCCCTTTGGAGAGTGCCAGAGCGGAACCCGGGCTTCAGGGAGAACTGAAACCAGTCTCTGTTAGTGCTACACAAGGAACCAGGCGGAAGGTAACGCCCTTGAGAAGGAGAGTCAGAGGACATGAGAGGCATGGAGAGGTCCAGAGTGATCAAAGCAAGAAAGAGGAGGGCAGGTCAGAGTTGACATCATGGGAATTTGATGCGGGGTTCATATTTTACACGTGCCTATTAAAGAGTGATACAGGCTTTGAGGAAAGGAGGAAATGGGATAACACCACATAAAAGCATCTCCTTTATGCGCTACCTGAGTTTTACTTGTATCACTCACAGAGGAAGCGGGGTACTGTGGACATGAGTGGAGGAAAATACCTGAGCACAGGGGTGGCTTGCAAGGGTCACACAGGGGCCCTGCCTGACGCACACAGGACTTGGTCAGGCAGGGAGACCTGGTCTGGCAGCTTCCACTCAGACTCAGTATCCTGGGAGATGGGGATACTGAGTCAGAAGATTGAGCTTTGTGAGGTTGATTAGTTGGACTAGGGTGAGGGGCTAGGGGGAGCTAGAGGAAGGTGACAGAGTGGATTCGTGTTTATTAAGGTCCCCTGTGAGGTACTTCATATCCTCATTTAGTTCTCACCATGGGCTTAGACGGGAAGAGTCATCGTCCTCAGCTTGTAAGTGATATGTGGACTTGTCTGTGAGGCAGTGTCAATTTCTATATGAAGGCAGCTTTTTCTTTGCAAATCCCCGAACTAGGCACTGCACAGAGAGCGATAAAAACTACAGAATAATAGAGGCAAGTCAATCAGCATACGGTCTTCATAGCTACCTTGGGTTTCCAGATAGTGTTTCCTTGTATTTTTTTCTGCCTCTTTTGTTTAATTTTGGCTCAGGGTTTATCTCTTTTATCATTTGGCAGGATTCAAAGTGCTATTTCTAACGTTCACAAGTAAAAATATTCAAATCCCATGCTTTGAAGAGCAATTAACTTTAGGTGGCTTCTCTCTGGGGAGGTGGCTCTGATGAATCCTATGAAAAGTAGTCTTTGCTGCTGACTAATATGGGAACCTGGCAAGACACAGAGCCGCCCCCCCCCCCAGTTTTCTATCTTTGAAACAGGGATAATGATACCTGCATTGCTTAGTTTATAGGATCCCTATGTATGTGAAAGAGTTATAAAATGCTGTGCAGATGGCAAGGAGGTCAGGGAATTCAGAACCAGAACTATTTGTCTGACAACACTGGGATCAAGTGTGATTCAGAATGATACCGAGTCTGATTTCAGAAGGAAGAATGGTGTCTATGTTGCTGAACATAGCTACTAAGGTCTGGGGCAGTGTCCTGTGACCTCATACATGAATATTTCTTTAATGAGACTTGTGTACTCACATGAAGAGGTCTGGATAAAGATTGTGAACAGTCCCATTTTCATTTATGGTGATGTTGTAGGGTGAATAATAGCCATACAAAGATATCAGGTCATCATCCTTGAAACTTGTAAATGTTTCCTTATGAGGAAAACGGTCTCTGCAGATGTGACTGAATTAAAGACCTTGGTGTGTGAGATTGTCTAGACGGGCTCTGAATGCCATCATATGCATCCATATAAGATGAAGGTGGAGGGAGATTTGACACAAACAGAAAAGGAGGAAGAACAACATGACCTTAGAAGCAGACAGATTGGAGTGAATCAGGGAACACTGGTAGCCTTAGAAACTGGAAGTAAGGAGCAATTCTCCCAAAGTCTCAGGAATAACCATAACCTTGTTTAGTCACCCTGATTGTGAACTTCTGGCCTCCAGATCTATAAGAGAATACACTTCTATGATTTCAGTCACCAAGTTTGTGGTGACAGCTTAACAGCTAGCACATGGAACCAGCACAGCCAGGTTTTTCTGCGAAAAGGAAATATGAGAAATTTGCTGTTTGTAGATTTTGCAGACTTCCATCTTGGTCAGGTGTTCAAGCATCTTTCCAAGTGGTTGGTGTTACCTGGTTCATTTACTGCAGGTCAGATTGGGGCAGGGAAGGGAGCTACTATCATTGGTCACTGTGGTGGGGAGAAGGACACTGACATATGTTGGGGGAAAAAGAGATGGCTGCCCAGCTTTGAAGATTCTGCTCAGAGTGCAAGTGTTTTGCTTAAGGGGTGCAGCATCCTCTAACTTCAATGATTCAAGAGGTAGCTGGTGTTTCCACAGGTAAGTGACTCTCAAGAGCTCAGGTAAATAAGCACAGGTAAGGGAGTCAGGGTATCAGGTTTCAGGTGAGGTTCAGAGCAGGGGCTGGGACATCAGGAGACATGGGTTACAGCTATGGTTTGAATGTAAGTATACTTCCAAGATGTTTATGTTGGATCTTAAACTCCAGTGTGATAATATTGAGCTCAAGACTTTGAGTTGATGAGGCCGCTAAGACTCTACTGTCATGAGTGAGATTAATATTCTTATAAAAGAGAATTTGGAGAGCTGGACCTTCCATCTCTTCTGCCATATTAGGGTATGACATTTGACCCCTTTGGGTCCTCACTCATTAGGATAGAGTTAGAAGGCATATATCATCTTGGGAGCACAGAGCAGGATCTCACGAGACACCACACTTGCTGGGGCCTTGATTTTCATTTTCCAACCTCCGGAACTGTAAGAAATGACTTTTTGTGCTTTCTAAATTACCCAGTGCAATATTATTTTTTTACAGCAGTGTAAAAGGACTCTGAGACAGTTAGTATAATAGAAACTGGAAAAAGCATGGACTGTTACAAAAGCAGTGCGTGTGTGTGTGTGTGTGTGTGTGTGTGTGTTTGTGTGTGTTGGGGCAGGACAGGTCAACATACTTAGGTTAGAGCAGTTCTTTATTAGGGAGCATCTTGAGGGGGTGTGTTGATTTGGGAAGAATACAGGCTCTGTTGGGGTTCTGAGCCAGACTTAGAAACAAGACAAACTTGAGTGAACCCCACAGTGGTCTTTGGGAGCAAAGTAAGAGCGTGGGCCAGCACTGAAGACTCCTTGTAGGCTAGGAGTACTGGAAGACTTGGCCAGTACTCATCCAAAGTGGGTGAAGCTGAGGCCCCAGAGTACTCAGCACTTCACACGAAGTCCTGCTAGGAAACTGGGAAGATGAGTTGTTCTAGCACTAGAGGAAGGGAAAATTTTTAGGGGGGGTGAAGTTAGGGAGGGTGGGGGAGAAGAGAACTGCTGGCATTGTTAACATCTGTCTTTTCTTATTTGTTCTAAAGTCAACTTCCTGATGATAAAATGGGCTTGATATCATGAGACAGTTGTTAGTTTATAATGAGATCACTTGAAATCTTCACTTAAAACTGATTACGTGTATGTAAAGGCTATTTGAAAAGCTATGATCTAACCTAAATGGCCAACTGAAGATGTAGCTGAGTAACCTGTGGATGTTGAATGCAACCCAATATTTTCTAGCCACTGAAGTTATGTTTGTGAGACGTTTCTAAACATTTTCTGAAAAATATTTCTTCTGCAGTGCTGTATGCAAAAGTGTAGATATAGATTGCTGATGGAGTAAAAAACACAAAGAAAATAAAAACCATGTGTAAAAAACAATCCAATAGGAAATCTATCAAAATACAAATATGTCGGCAGCCTCTGGATGGGGAGGCTACAAGTATATTTTTTTTTCAAATTGTCTTTCTACTCTTTATTTTCCAAAGTAGCAGCGTAGTATTTTCTCTTTTGGTTGTTTTCCTGCTTTACACATATTTTGTCATGGGGAGGATCTAATAAAATCTCTTTTCTGTAAGTACTTACACCTTTCTTTACCTTAATCTGTTTTTAAGCATTTTTGTATTATAAAGGTAATACTATTTACTAAAAGTGCTGCTGCATTAACATTTTCAAATATATGACCTCTTGATGCAAAAGACAGAGAATAAAAAGATTCCCCCATTTCCCCTAAGTCCACCCTAAGGAAAACTGGCAAAAGCACTTGGAGAAAATCTCATAGGTTGCAGCGTGGCTTTAATTTTGCCATCTAAACCCCTTTGTGCTGGAGGAGGCTGCTTTAAGAGATGAATGTACCAGAGGTGAAGCTATTCATTTCTCTGCCTGTAGATTTCCTTCAGGGAGTACATCCCTCAGGATTCTTCTCAGGGAAGAGCGGGGCTGGAGTGGGAGGGGAAGGAGGACTGTGGGGAGGATATGATAAAGGTGCTATACGTTACATAGGAGAAGGCCATAAGGAAATATATTATTCTGTGTAATTAACATGTGCTGAGAGAAACATTCCTCTCAGGCCTGATCTCTTCCCTGAATCCTGGGCTGGAATAAGCGTCTTCCCTGCTGTCTTCATTGTCTTGGGCCTCCTTCCCTGTGCTCATTGTGTGACATCAACTTATCATGATGCTGTGCATGGCTTCCTGCAGCAGAGACCATTATCTATTGTTCACCACACCTACCAGAGCCCCTGCCAGATAGTCGATGCTGACTAAGTGTTTGTTAAATGAACCGAGTAATTCTGCAAAAGTGTGGGAGAAATTGTATTAGCTTCCTAGGGTTGCCCTAACAAAGTACCACCAACTGGACAATTCAAGAAAAATGTATGCTCTCATACTTCAGGAGAGCAGGAGTCTAAAGTCAAGGCTTTGCTGAGGCTGGGCCTGCCTGCCTTAGCTTCCGTTGCTGGGCTCCTGCACCTTCCTTGACTTGCAGTCTAATGCTCACCCTTGCTTCCATCCTCACATGGCACCCTCCTTTTAGTGTCTCTGTGTTTTGGGTGTCAATTCACCTCTTATTATAGAGCCCACTATACTCTACTCTGGCTTCATCTCGCTTTATCTGCCAAGACAGTAAGTCCAAGCCTTGTTCACAGGTACTGGGATTAGGACTTAACCATACCTTTTTGGGGGACACAATTCAGTCCTCAACAGGAACTACAGTTGTAGGGAGAGCGTATGTAGTGCCACAGCATGTGAACCAAGTCACCCTGGCAGCTGAGCATCAGATAACATTGGTTGTTTTTTTTCTAAACTAAAACCTCAGTATTCAGGTGTAGCTCCCTGAGCATAAGACTAATTTTGTCATCAAGGTGCAGAAACATGGGTTTGTCAGACCTACTATTATTCTTTAGAAAATTTCTACTAATAAGTTATTAATTTTATGAGTTTTATTATATTAAACGAGTACTTAACAGCAAAAAAAATCACAAAAATAATAGTATTGCATTTTTAGTATTTATTATTTGTTAAAAAGCATCAAAATTTTCAACATCGATTGGCTTTGGGTGTACAAAGTCTAAGAAAGAACATCAAAAATAAATTCCTAGGTGAACTACAATGAAAATACCAATAGAACTCTACAAAGACAATAATCTGTACTTTAATTATCACACCTAAGGCAGCCTTTACACATGACAAGATGTTCTATACACACACATCACTTCCAATGACAGCACATGTCTTTTGCTTTCCTGGCTCTTTTGTAGGACATACTTGACATCTCAGTGGTCTTGCTACTTTTTCAGGATATTTTTATTACTATATTATAAAGTGTATAGTTAACAGGAACATAAAATATCAGTAAAATAAATTATTAAGTTCTTAATATGTATTGTGTGTTTAGAATAGGCATCAACATTTTTACATCCACTGTGTATACTTGCTTACAAAACGTTAAAGATAACATTAGAAATAAATTCCTACTTCGAAGATAACAATATGCAATACAATAACCATTGTTAATTTCTTATCATCTTGTTTTGAAATTCTGTATCATTTTTATTTTTTCTCTCTTTAAAATAAAAGGAAGAAATAAATTCCTATATGAACTACAATGAAAATACCAATAGAACTCTACCACAAAAATAAACGGTGCCTCAACTGTCACACCTAAGGAAGTCTTCACACACGACACTGCATATCCTATACACAAGTATTGCTTACACTGATAGCACATATATTTTGTTTTCCTGTACTTTCTTGTAGTGCACAGTTGACATCTTTTTTGTTTTCTTGTTGTCATAGTAGGTCTTTGTGTGCTTCATAATTTTTTGTGTAGTTCCCTGAGCAGAAGCATCCTGCTTTTCCTCTGCTTCAGTGATCTCTTACGAGCTCCAGTTCCAATCCTCTGAGGAAATTTCTCTATTGTATCTTGCATTTGTTATTTTCTTTGTAAAATATCAAGTTATTTATGCCACACATGTTTAGGACTGAGTAAAGCACAACCGTTGGCCAATGTTTTGTGTTTCAAGTGACAGCATAGTTGCTGCATAACTCATCAAAAACATCTATTCCACCTTCAGTTTTGTTGTTGAAAGTTTCCATCTTGGGCTTCCCCTTTGTCAAAGTTTCCCTATCAGTGTTTCCATCATGGTGAAATGTGGACACCAGCAACACCAGTTTGTTTTTCTTTGCTATATGCAAGGCCACTATTCTATCTTTCTTTTTTTAATTTTAATTTTAATTTATTTATTTTTTGATACCAGGAATTGAACTCATGATTGCACACTTGCCAGGCAGGCACTAGGGTGCTGAGTTATATCCCTAGCCCTGTTATATCTTTCTGAAACCCAAAGATTGTACTATACAGTTCTCTGTTTTGAACTTGAAACATTTCATTTGGAATTTCTGCTTTGTTCTTGTGTATAGTTCCTGTGCTGGTCAATTTGTGCTGTGTTAGCAAATGTAACATCAATTGGAAACTGGTAAATCAATTGTCAAATGTCACATTCTGATTAGTTTGGGAGATGGGAAGGATGTCTATTCACAGCATTATTCAGTTTATTACTATATAAATAAGGACCTGCTGGCTGAGTTCCAAGATAAATGTCAAAATTGAAAGGATAATAAGTCTTCACACAGAGCATAATTTTTTATGCCATATTTTGACCCATTGCATTTCTATAAGTCTTTTACATTCCTGTGATCATCATGAGAACTCCATGCTAAGTACAGGACACATGAATGCTTTCAGTTCAGCTAGTGAGATTTCATAATAGATACATTTTTGAATATGGCGGTTGGTGCATACAGAACATTTTACCTGCATTCAGCCTTTGTGTATTTCACAGCATCTATTAGCATTTCGTCTGTTACAATCTCCAACATTGAATGGCAGTGCTGGCATTCTATCCAATAAGTTTCACCCCTGCCAAGACCTTCACTATATTTTTGGACCTAGTTCGAACATTGGATCATTCCATTAGGTTGCAAGGCCATTTTGCAGCATTTTGAGTAATCAGGTATGTAGTCACATTGGTGTTTACTTCATCATCTGAATCAAGGAGGTCTGCATTCCCTGCGTCTGTATCAGTTGACTGTTGCTCCATTTCACTGTCACAGAAACTTTGGCTCACGTGGCCAATGTCAAAGTCATCATCAAACCCTCCACATCACTTTTCTGTTATGAAGCATGTATTTTACCATAATGGATCATCTTCATCATCCATGCATGAATAATCTGATGATTTACATTTGACCTCCTCCAAAATTTGCAAGTCTGGTTTTTCATGTGCCATTGTGAATTGGGCTACTTTAACAGAAAAATCAAAATAAAACTTTTTTTTAAAAACAAGCTCTGGAGTGGTGTGGGTCTACTGGACTCTGATGCTTGGATAAACATAAGCAAAACCAGCTGGATGGACCTTAAAGGTGGGTCCAAATCCCATTTTGACACTTTTGTACATGTGCACACTCCTTGCCATTTGTTATACCAAGTGGGTAAGCACATAGATTGCTTCCTGTATCTCTCAGGGAAAGTACTGAGGCAGATAAGCCACTACTTCTGACCTCACAGACACTACTATTATACTAAAGTACAAATTTACAGTGGAAAAGTAAAGAATGAGCCTGCTGAACCCAGTCTTATGTTCTATGGGTAATTGCAGTGTTGGTATTTTGTGATAAATAAGTGGAGTTTGGGTCACAATTTGGGTGTTTGGTCTTTAAAAGATTTGCCATCGTTGGTGTAGATGATCTGTGAAGTGGCTGTGGCTAGTTTGTGCACCAGTATAGTGCAGTGCAGAGAGGTGTTGGGGATACAGGCAGACTTCCATCTTGGCCCAGGCTGCTTAACAAAGCATTCCCGGTGGTCAAAGAACCATGTTTAGATCTGACCTCACAAAAATGCACATCAAGGATTTTGATACCAAATGGATCAGGTAAGAAACAAGGCAAGGATTTTCTTCTAGGAACCTTAAAAGAAAAACATGTGTTGTCTGTTACAAGATCTTTGAGAAACACAGCACACTTTACAATTGTCCTAATAACATATTATAATTTCTGACAAATGATGCCAGTAAGAACTGGTAGTATATTTGACAGAGATTAAATTCTTATCAGTGGTTGTATGGTAAAGTTTTTGTTTGTTTGTTTTGGTCTTTTGGTTTTCTGAGATAGGATCTTGCTATGTAGTTCAGGCTGGCCTTGAATGCACTATGTAGCACAGGCTGGCCTCAAACTCATGGAGATCCTCCTGCCTCAGTCTCCCAAGGGCTGGGGTGCCAGACATGTGGAACCACACCAGGCCTATATGGTAAATTTTATATGCAACCTTTAACTTTGGAGTTTGAAGAGTAAAGGATGACATGCTATCATTTCTCTTTAAAACTAGAATTTAAAAAATGCTTATTACTCATTAGGGTGATTTATAATAACAAAATAAGAAATTATCTCAGTAAATCAATGCCAAAAAGTAGAATAAGGTATTTCTTTGTAAGAGTCATTTTTCCTGAAATCTTAGATGAAGACTTCAATGCTTCACTGGAGAAGGATGTTAGACAAAATCTTAGCACTTCCATGATAAAGAGACTTAAACCCTTAGATGTGTGATTTCTTACTGTAAACTTGCTTGCTTATGGATATGGATAGCTGGTATAATTATACTACTGATGTCCATTGGTTTATTGAAAAGAACAGTTAATGCTTAAATTTTTTTTCTGACCAATTATATGATTATATCTGGTAATGTGAACAACTAATTTGAAGACAACAATATGCAATATAGCAACCATTGTTGAACCCTACTACCTTAATTTGTAAAACTCTATCCTTTCTAATTTTTTTATTATTTTGTATTCTCTTTGATTTTTTGATCAATCTTGCATTCTTACATGTAAGATAACAGTATATAGTATAACAACCATTGTTAATTTTCTATCACCTTGTTTTGAAATTATGCATCATTTTTATTGTTTTTCTGTTGTTTTGTTTTTGTCTTGGTTGTTACTTTGTTCTCTTTTCTCCTTAAAACAATTAAAAAAAAAGAATGTACAAGCAGGGCTTGGCGACCCACACCTGTAATACCAGCACTCTGGGAGGCTGAATCAGAAGAATCATAAATTCAAGCCCATTTGAGATCCTATCTCAAGAAAGCAATGAAGATGTAGCTTAGTGTACAGGCCCCGAGTTCAATCACCAGTACTACAAAAAGGCAAAGCAAAGTGAATGTACAAACTTATGGAGATTTTAGTCTTAAATGTCAGAGGGTAAAAGGAAAAATTAATGAGTTGAAATATACTTGTTTTGATTAGGAGCTATATTTGAGCTGAGTTGGAGGAAACACATTATAAGCCAAAAAGAAAAACAAGGAGGATGTGGCATGTGCAAAGGTTGACCCCAAAGAGGAGGAAGACCTAAGATGCTGGATGTGTCAAAATTCAGGAATGACTGTTTATTTCCCACACTCTGGAACAGGAGTGGGGTTTATAAAGGGAAAAACGATAGGAACTGGGCCTTGTCAACCATGCTTTTCAATTACTTCTTTCTGCCTCTGGTCTGCTTTGAATACCAAGCATATCTTTTGCAATCCAGGCCAAAAGGAAAATATTTGTCCTACTGAAGGAGCTGGACTAGACTGCGAGATGGGCTCTGAGCATTCCAGCCTTAAGGCTGATAACTAAGTTTTCTTCTTGAGCAAGAGTTCAAAATGTTTATACTAACTTCACAGCTGGCTTCCACCAAAATCTCAGCACCCTTTTATTTGTGGTGTTAACTTACTTGACCCCTAGTTTGTATGTGAAACTGACTAAAGAGAATAGAAGCAACAGCAAACAGATTTTTAAAATCTGGTTTTGAACTATGCCTGGCATGCTAAAATATTTAGTTCTTCAAAACTTGGCAGTTAGAGGATAGGGCGGATTTAAATAGAGATGACCAGCTGGCTAATTACATGCTGCCAATGATTCCCTCTGGCTATTTACCGAATTGAGTCCTGTTTCTGTCAAAGGCTGACTCTGTCCTTCATCCCCTGTCAAGGCCAAGAAATGGGATGCTGTGCATTTCACTTAACAGGGAATGTTCTGGTGAAACCCAGAGCAACAAAGGCCACTTCTCTCTCGGTGAGCTGGACAAGACAGGTGGTGCTAGCGAGACCACTGGGAGGTTCACAAAGGCAGAAAGCTAGAAACTACAGGCAGAGAGCTAGAAACAAGGAAGATTCCAGCTTCCCACCCTCTGGGGCAGAGAGCTAATGATACTAAACTCAAGGCTTGGCTTTTGACAGGTGGGTAAAGGAAGGGTTCAGATAAGCAGAGGTGATGAGTGGGAATAGTGGCTCCTTCTCACTGGGCAGTTTAAAAAAAATAAGCCTCTGAGGACCTGTACAGTGGACGGCTTAACTAAGGAGGCAGTTGTGCGCTTGCAGAGGCCTTGATGAGAAAGATGTGCAGAGAATGGAATGAGGAGATATGTGAGGGCACATGCTGGGTGTATGCCAGAATCCATTTCTAAGACCCAAGCAGATGCGGAGGCAAATTCTAGCAGGAACTACAGACCCAAAGCCTCAGGGCAGGGACTAGAAGATAATGTAAATTTGAGAAGAGTGTGGGGACTCTCTTAATTTGCAGAACACATAGTCAGTGTAAAGGCATTTAAATGAAAAAGAGGAGGGGGAGAGGAGAAGGAGGACAGGGAGGAGGGGGAAGGGAAGAGAAATCTCTGTGCTGACCAAATAAAATGTATCTGTGAGCTATATTTTATTCAAGGGCTACCAATCTGTCCTTACTACCTGGTGAGAACACAAACTTGAAAGTCTGAATTTTGGGGCTGTAGTTATTTGTTAAAAGTGGCTTGTAGGTTAGCCATGGTGGGGCACACCTATAATTCCAGCACTTAGGAGGCAGAGGCAGAAGGGTCACTGAGTTTGAGGCCAGCCTGGGCTACCTAGGAAGTTGTGAGGAGATATGTGAGGGCACGTGCTGGGTGTGCCCTGGGTACACCCAGGGTACATAGTGAGGCCCTGTCGGAAAAAACAAAGTGCCTTGCAAATCTGCTTTATATAAGGAGAAGATATAGTTCAAACTTTCTGCCATGGTCTAAAATTGTATACTTTTTCCCCCTGTTTTTTTTGGAATGCCATAAAATGAAGGACATGTAGTTGGAAGGAAGACTTTCATCTTGGAAGCTGTCAGGGGGCTGCCCTTCACTTCCTCAATGGACAGCTGGGGATAAACATTCAGCATGTTCCGCTCCCAAACCTAGGGGTTATCAGCACATGCACTGGGCCTCTCCTTCATCCCAAGCACACTCAGCTCTGTTACGTCCTCCGCAAATCCCAGTGGCACCACAGAGGAAGCAAACCATCATAACAGTAAGTTTTAAGTCAGTTTTCTGAATGAGGCCTGCAGTTTTTGTTGATCAGAAGGAGAGATTACTTTGTTGCTTTGTATAAATAAATCAAAATAAATTCCTCTTCAAGTGAGTGCCCCCAAAAGTTTGAATGGGTAAGATTTACAGTTGGGACAATATTTAGGCAAGGGTGCAAACATTACTTTTAAAATCCTTGCCAGATTTTAGAGCTAGACCTTTATTTTTAGACATCTCATTTGAGAATTCCTTTCCAAACTCCTCAATAGGGATATTATTTTAAAAATAGCTTTAATATGTAGCTTATATTTCCAAGATCATCTGAGCCTGAACATTGTGGGAGAACCATGCTACTGGCCGTAGCTCACCCCTGTTTGTGTTGCCACAGCTCTCAGGGTGTAAGGTGGCCAGGCTAGATTTCGTGTGCAAACCTTCCCTCTGGCTAGACCATCGGCTTCAGAACCTCAGCCATCGTCACAAAGAAGCATCTGTACTCCAGGCTGCCACCATTACGATAACATTAGCCAACAGTTACTAACCAGTATTGTATATGCAGTAGTATGTTTATGGGAAGTGAAACAGAAAGACATGTCAGTCGGCCAAATAAAGAAGTGGGTCATCAGTCTACCTGGCATAGAGGACCGGAAAAGCAGATTCGAGTCAGAGTCTAGGGAATTTTGCAGTTAGACTGAAAAGTTTGGGTGTTTTTTTGGAGACGGGAACCATTGAAAGTTTGGTACGTTGGCTGTGGTGGCACATGCCTGTAATTGCAGCACTCGGAAGGCTAAGGTAGGAGCACTGTTACAAGGTCAAGGCCAACCTGGGCTACATAGTAAACTCAAGTCCAGCCTGAGCTACATAGCAAAACCCTGTTTCAAAAAAAAAGGAAGAAAGATTGGCAGAAGAGACTTTTCAGAAAGCTTAACTTGGCAGACATCTGTAAGACGGCTCAGAGGAGAAAGAGACGAATTGGAAGTCAATAATACAAATATTAAACTATCTAGAGGTTTGCAGTGACAGTGGGGTACTGAGTTATAATGAAGGAGAGCTAACATTAATTGTATCCTTTCCACATGCCAACTACTTTGTCAGTGATTTTTATTCATTAAATAATATCTGCAATCATCTATTGAAATGAACTTAATTAAGTATCATTCTTTTTCAGATGAAGAGACAGGCTCCAGGCAGGAAAGAAACTTGCTTAGTGCTCCCTGGTTAGGATGCTTCAGACCTGAGGTACAAAGGCAGACTGCCGGGCCTCAGGGCACTGGCCACTAGCTGTGCCTTCAGCGCAGGCGGCTGGGGTCTCTTTGACTTTCTCCTGCCACTATGGTGAGGCTGAGACTGCGAAAGACTGATACTATCACTCTGCCTCCTTATCGCTTGTCTTTGTACACAGACCTTACCAAGACGGTGTCCTTACCGGCTGTTGACCGTAAGAGACTCAAAACATTGGTCCATTCTCGGATCTGTGTCAGAAGAGTCAGTCCTGTGAGCAAAGAAGGGGGTGAAGATGAGGCAAAAATACAATAAAAGCGTCCCTCGTCACTGCTGACCACATTCTAGCAGAGGAGAGAAGGAAATTCAGGTCTTTCCACCCTGTTGCTTTCCAGCAGACACTAATGGTATGATTCACCTGGCTTTGTTGGCCTTGGCTCAGTGATTTTAGGAGGCATTTCCTTCCAAAATGGGACATTTGGAACTCACTTGATGTTAAGTTGTTTGGTCTTTTAGTGGCATGCTGAGTAATTGTCAGATGAAGAAAATTCATTATGAGCTCTAATGACTATGCTTCTTTTATAAAGCTGCTATGAAAGATCCCCAAACACGTAAAAGTTTTTCTGTTTCAGTCCATGTTTGCATTACATAATGATGACACTCACTGCGGGTTTTTGGTACAGATTGGTACATCTCAGTTCTTTTCACATGTCATTACCCTCTTCTTCCCTCTGTCTTCTTGGTCTTCTTCCTATTTGCAAAAGATCTATTTTGCTGTTCCTTTATCTCTTATTTAGTTCTTTAATTTATTTACAGTTTGCGTTTCTCATGTAAGAGAAGCCATGTGACATTTATGTATCTGACTGATTTCACTTAAGGTTTTGGTCCCAAGGTGCACACATGCTACAGCTGACTCAAGTTTACCCTTCTTTTAGCAGAGTACTATAGGGTTCCATTGTGTGTAAACACCTGTTGGTGGACAATGAGGTTGCTTCCAAGGTATTGCTTTTATGAGCTGTGCTGCTGTAAACATGGGAATATCCTAAAACATTTGGAGGCTATAGATGAATCAGGTTAGTATCACTTTGTAAGAACAAAGCCAAGAATAGAGGCTTACCATTTAAGTTTCTTTTAACACTTGTTCTTACAAATTATTATGCATTAAATAATATTTAATTTAAATTTTATTTAAATTAAATCTATTTTAAATACATACATTTCAATAAAATTAAAATACTGTCCCAACTGTATTAAAAATTAAAATTAAAAACTTAAAGTATTTACATTTTATTTAAATATTTTATTTAAAAGGCTGATGTGGAGTCACTCAGAAGTTGGCCTTGTTAGATCATGTTTAAATTAAGGAAATTCCCTATCAATTGTACAGAACAATGTATATATATTTTTTCTCATCATGAGACTTTTCTGTTTAAAGATAATATTAATTCAGATGATATTTGTTACGGTTGATACATTGTGTCAACTTGGGGAGTCTAGAGGTTTGGCTAAGCAACTCAGCAGTTGTAAATCTTGGGGTAAAAAGGACATGCCCTTACCCTTCTGGGATGTTGTTTATTGTGTTAATTTGGAAAGTTTAAAAGGTTAACTATGTTATTTAGCAGGAAGCCAGGGTGCTTACTTTGTATACATCCTGAGCCTGTGGAAGAGGAGGGCAGGGAGACTGTGTGAGAGCTACATGCCCCCTGGGTGGGGGTAGGCTGTTTACAGCGTAAGGGAAGGAAAGAGGTTGCTTGCAGCCATTCCTTCCTTTTGCTGGTTGTTTTTGCTGTGCTCTGCTTCCATGGACAGTTTACCCTCTGCTTTCTGCCACTCTGCCTCAGAAGCAGCCAAGTATGGACTGAAACCTCCACAAACTGTAAGCTAAATAAACCTTTCCTTCCTTCATTTTGGGCGTTGGGTATTTTGTCTCAGCAACAAGAAAAAAGTAACCAAGACAATATTAATTTTGGCTAGGGGTACAGATATATATGTTTACTTTGAAAAATGCTGTTAAATATTGAACTGTTGAAGGAATTCTGTTGTAGGAACACAAGTAACAGCTCAGTTATAGACCTGAACGATGTACAGATTGTTGCAGTCATATCATTCAACAAGGAGCCTTAACACACGTATTTGATTCAACATCAATTTCAACAAACATTTCATGAGAACTTGCATGTAGCTAAGCTCACGAGATGAGCTTTGACTGCTAAAATGGATTCTCTAATGCAGAATTATGTGAAAGCTAAGTTGTTTACTGTTTTAGTAGGATGACCTCTGGACAGGCCTAGCTAGACTCTACTGCATCGGCAGATCAACCTATTGATTAACTTCTGTGTCTATTTTAAGTTTAAACTTTGTACAGGCAGTGATTGAAATGGATTTATTTTTGCAAGCAAGCAGATTACAGAGGCAAGCAACCTTAGAAGGACTATTGAGAAACCTTAAAACCATTTTGTTTAGAAAGTGAAACAAATGTCTTGATTTCCATAAGATAAACATCCATATCAGAGCAGCTATGCAATAGAGTTCTCTAGCTGGAGTCATTTAATTATTCATTGATAAACTTGTCAGTTTTTCATAAAAATATTACTAAGATCTATAAAGTTAAAGTTAATAGAAAACTCTGAAACTATTTTTAAAAATTGAAAATAATCCTTCTTTGTTAGAGTGTGGGTCTAGCTTTAGTCAGAATTGGTATTAGAAAGTAGGACATTTTAATTTTAACATGAGAGAAAGTTCAACAAATCCTTGAGGAAAAGTTTAACATTTGGGTCACTCTTCCTAATAATATTGGGCTTGTAGAATTGATATTGATCGAGAACTAAAAATTCTATTTCTGCTTAGGAAGTGCTCTAAAAATTGATTTCAGAGAACCAATTTTTAAAAGCAAACCTTCTCCAAATCCACATTTCTTATTAAATTTTACTTTATATTATTTTACTGTATTTTTCTGAATGTTACCCATAGAATTGAAATTTTTTCTATTCAAATGATAAAATCCCTTAAAATTATTTTTTGGCAGATGAACTATTAAAGACAGTGTGGTTGTTTACAAAAATGTACATTCACATAGTATACAAACATCTTGTAGTAAAAGAGTCACATGGTATTGTTTGGTATTGTTTGAAAAAGTTCTTTATCCTTCTCCCTTTTCCATACTGTCTCTACCTACAGCTCGGCACTCAGCTGCTATCTTGTCTCCTGATGTCTACCTGCATAGTCACATCACTGCGTGCAGATAAGTGGCTTTAAAGTTTTTCCTACATTTCTATTCCATTTTCATAAAAATTTTTGTTGATAATGAAATAAAAAACTTAGATAGAAAATAATGTTTATCTCTTCCAAACCATTTGGAGGTATATTAACAGTTGGAAAAACCAATTAAACAAATACACCTCACTGAATATTTCTCTGGCAATATTTCTCCTGTTCATCCTTGTCTGGGTTCAGGGGTTTGTAAGAGATGCAAGCTACATTCACAAACCATTTGTTTCTGTCCCATATTATTATTTTTATGAGCAAGAAGAACAAAACTCTTGAAGGTCTTCCAGAGAAAAGGTCACCTGAAAGACCTTCTCCATGATCTTCCAGTGACCTCTGTCCATGGCCCCTTCTCCCCCTTCCTGTCAGTCTTGCCTTGTCTTCTCTGTAACTTTTCATTCTTTCCCTTTTTCTTCTTTGCAATTCTGCCAGTACTCATGACTGTCACTGATTTTGATTGTCACATATTCTTTTATGAGAGGAGTCACCCCGGTCTAGGATGTTACACACCCAGTGTTGCTGAGCCCTGATTTGGGGCAGTGGCATTGGAGCACAATGACCTCTGTAGCCACATGGTCCATCTAGCAAGGGAATCTAGCACTCACTTGCTCTGTGGCCATAGTAAATTACTCAGCCTCACTCATCTCAAGTTCTTCAATAAAATAGGGGTAATAAGATCTGGTTGTTGTGAGGAAATAATGACAGGAGGGATTGTCACGTGTCCTAGCATGACCTCTCAATAAATGGTGGCTCTCATTACCACAGTGTGGAGACAACAGCTTTGAGGCTGGAGTGGGAGAGATAGGGAGAGTCTCAGTAAATCTTGAAAGATGAGTTGACTTCCAGAAGGGTACTTCTTGAGTTTGTAAAAGTTTTTGTGAGAAATCTGGAAAAGAACAAATAAAAAGTGATCCAGACAATCCACTGGGTAAAACATTTTCAATTAGTTGTGAAAATTCAAAGGGGTAAGTACAAAGGGCTAGTTTACAGGACAAAATCAAAATGCTGAGATGCAAGATGGGGAAAGGTGGAGTTCAACCCAATATGGCAGCCTGGATACAATTAGTTAAATAAATGCTATTTATTTATAAAACCAATAAGATAGTGGGAGGTATGAAAGGCAAAGGGCAGGAAGTGGCCTTTCCCAGCACTACCCTGACCCGAACTGTGGCTACTTTCTGTCTTCTTCAAGGAGGATGTGGGGAACTGGCAGAGCTCCAGAGAAGAGCAAGAATATAATTAAGACTTGGAGAATAAAGGCTGTGAGGAAAGACAAAAAAAAAAAAAACAAAAAACTGTAGGATTATTTAGCTTAGAGGATGAAGGTCCAACTCATTTGAAGGGTCATTATAAGAAAGACATTGCTTATTTCCATCTCCACAAATAGCAGGACAAGAGGAAAGAAGCTGACATTGCACTGGAGAAGGTTTGGGGCTGTGAGAATCATTAACAAGGAGGTTGGAAGACTCATACTGACAACTGCAAAGGGAAAAATGTTAATGTAAAACTACGGTGTGTCCACTCATTCATAGCAACCTGCCAAGGGAAGATGAAGGTGGTATTCAATTACCAGCTTTTATACTATTTTGAAAATAAGCCTGTTGTTTACTATTTGCTTGAAACAATTGGAGTTATTTACTAGTTAAATCTAAGTATTAACAAAAGATTACTTTGAAGGTGTAGATGCAAATTAGACAGGTTTGGGTCTCTTTCAGACAAAGCTTTGCTCCATTGCAATGGCTTGGGCTGGTGGTGGGGAGCTCACGATGTGTGTTGTTCGTTTTTCTTTTAAGACAAAAGATGTTAATGTATGAGTTGTTTTCCTAAACTGAAACCTCACTTTTTGGCCTTAATTGCAGCGTTGGCACTTTAGATAAATAAGTGAGCTTTGGTTTGCAGCTTGGGTCCTCCTCTCTAAAAGGCTCACCATCACTGGTTTGGGCCAGTCACCACCTGGGGCCACATTTATTCACCACAGCCCAGGAGCAACTACACTTGGCTGTGACTTTAGAAGAGTCTGTTAAATCCCAAAGCTGCTGGTGTCCATTCTGTTGCACAGCAAGGCTGCGATGATCGGAACCTGCAGGACTGTCTGTCTTGCACTCTGGCTATGGGGAGGGAAGGTGGATCACCACAGGGATTACGAGGAATTTCACCTCAGGATGTGGTGGTGTTTCAGTCACGAGGAGAGGGCATCTGCATCTGTAACATGTGGTCCATCAGTGCTTCCTGCTGTGCTTCCAGTCTCCATGCTGACTTCAGTTTGGCTGCTTTCTCTGCTGCTAAGCAAGGGCATGTGTGGTGAGGATTTTAAAAATTCCCAGAGAAGTTTGTCTATTGTTCTTATTTTCATTTTTGTCTCATCTCACATCATTTCTATTGTAATTTCTGTTATTAATTTTCAATGCTCTTGGTAACACAGAGCAATATGACTTGAGATCTTTCCCTTTTAACATATGTGGTTCTACTTCCTCTAACTATTGCTTTGTTATTCCTTGGTATGGATATTCTGTCATTTAAAATATTTAAGAGGAAAGATAACTTTGGCAATGAGAATAATGATTTTGAGGGGTATTGATGGAGGCGACATGTCAGATTTTTCTGGAGTGCTGGAACAAATGCTCTTCCTCTCTGAGAAATAAATGTTCTATATCAGACTTTGATGGGTTTATTTGCTAGTATACATACATTAAAAAGGTCTTGTTTGTGTACTTCACACAATACTTTATTGTATATAAATTATATCTCAATACAAAGGTTTAAAAAATGAATGAAAATCATACTTTAAAGATACCATAAAGCATTTAAGAAGCAGGGCAGGCATGAGAGAAGGCAAGTAGCTGAAGAAGGGAGCTAACATGAAACACATCCTCTACTGTAAGCATATTTTATAATTTCTCATTTAGTTGTCGACAACTCTGTGAAGTGGGTGCTCTTAATTCTGCTTTTGTCGATGAGGAGACAGACTCAAAAAGGGTAAGTGCATTGCTCAAATTCACACACACTTGATCAAGGTGCTGAACGGCCTCTGAAGTTCTGAAAGCAATTCTATTAAAGTAGGAAAGAGTAAAGCTCAGAGGCTCAGTGAATCTCAAATCTTGTAAGTTCATGCTCTGGGCAAGTGGCAGGTCCACTGATCTCCTGGTCCCGTGCTCTTCTGTGGAACCAACCACTGCCTCTTTGTTTAATTTTCAGAGTGGTCAACAAAGTTCTTTCTTTTTTTAAAAAAAGTCCTGGAATATGCATTAAATGTGAGAATTTAGCATTGGAGAAACTTCTAGAAGTTTCCTGCCAAAGATTCAAACTTCTGACATTCACAAAAGAGTGAACTAAAACTACTCAAGAGTCAAAACACTTTGTTTGCTCTTTCATTTTGCCTTTGAGATAACTTGAAAATTATATGCTTTTGTAGAAAATGGTTTGGATTTTAGCCTCAGATATGTGCATAAAAGCTGTGTTATCCTTGTTTTAGAATGGATGATATAAATAGTTCAAATTGACAGAGAGAATGACCTGGGATAGTGTGGGGAAATTCATGGAATAGTATACATAAATTATATACACTTTTGCATCATTCTGTCATTTTATTATAGAGATTGGTTTTCTCTTTCCTGTTTATTTCCCCTCAATTTATTAAAAATTTTTAAATTCACTTCTTTATAATCTTTTTAAAAAAACACTTTTATCACTTTTCCTCCTTCTCTTGATTTTTTTCTGTTTTGCATTACTGAGTTATATGCATTTTCATTTCCTCTCTGAATTTGGCATGAGTTTGTGTTATGGTGTGTGTCTAGATGTCCTCCTCAAACCTCATGCAGTCATGGGGCAGGCTTCTAGAGTTCTTGATTGATCCATGGTCCAATACGAGGATTATGGATGTGAGTGCTACACCCACCCTGTGGTAACCTGTATATAATATAATGGAGGGAAAGAAGTTTGCTCTCACTTTCTCCTCCCCTTTTGGCTCTTGTTGCTTTTGCTGCCTTCCAGGTCGTGAACTGTTGCCCCTGTGCCATGCCACCCTGCCTAGGATCCAACTGATTATGGACTGAAACTTCCACAAACTGTGAGCTAAACAATCCTTTCCTCCCTTAATTTTGAGTGGTATTTTGTCCCAGAAAAGACAAAAGTAGCTGAGACAGTTTGTTTACATCACATCCACTGAACTTTAACAAAAATTGATTGTTGTTTTCCTTTAGTGATAACAGAAATGCAGCAAAAACACATGCTCCATAACTGGAATAAATTTGACTCTGAAATGTCATCTTTTGATGACAACTTTTAAAACCTCAGGAACACATTTCCTAGAATTGTAAATAACAGAATCCAGAGAGCTTTGTGCAAGTGTTTTCTTTCATCAATCAGCAACCTGACTGAGAATTTAAATGATGTTGTTTCTTTGTGTTGTTGATGAGACTGTAACATCTGCTTTCTTAGTTGAATTCATTTTGGAGCTGTGTAGTAGAATGCATGCAAAGTTGGAAATGCCTTTTGGACACTATTGTCATTTAATTTGTAAACACAGAATCACTGGTAGAGAAAAACAAGGACAGTAAAAGTGCATTATATTTCTTCTAGCTGCTTGGGCTTTTGGGCATGAAGCTGGGTTAAGTCAGCAGGCTTACCTTAGAAAGGCCTTCAAAGCTAGTGATATTTTGTCCTGTGTTCCCTCTGTAGTAGATCTGAATAAAAGACATAATTTTTTTCAGCTAGAGTGCATATTGTATGCTAAATGAAACTTTTGTCTTTTTTATGGTCTCTTTGGATTGAAGAACAAAATATACCAATCCAACCTCATGTACACAAATTTTGAGGTAGTTATGATTCTTCTGATTATGACCCATTTACCTAGTTCAACTCTGTTAACTAGAAGGAAAACGGTTTATTCAACGTGAATTCCTACTACTTTCATAGAAGTATATTTGGAAATGTTCTCAAATGATTTCTAGAGGATATCATTTTATAGTAAGTAAGATTTAAAAGGAGATACAGTCCTTTCTCCTCTCCCAAATAAGGTTATCTTCTTGTTTTTTCTTTCCTGGTTTAAAAAAAATAATGCACAAATGCAGAAAAAATAAGCAATACAGAAAGTTATTAAAAACAAAAGGCACCCTGATTTCCTACTACGGTTAAAGTTTTGGTAAATATTCTTCCCAGCTGGGCATGATGGTGTAAACTTGTAAACACAGCACCCTGAGATGCTGAGGCAGGAGGATCAAAAGTTGGAGGATGAAAACACTTCCAAATTAGCAATTTGGGTGAGACCCTGTTTCAAAATAAAAAATAAAAAAGGGCCCAGAGATGTGGATCAGTGTGAACACCCTGGATTTAATCTCCATAACTACAAAATACCAAAGCCAAAACTTCCTAATCTTTCTGTATTTATTTTACACAATATATATATTCATTTGGCATATATACATGTATATTTTTAAATGTAGAGGACATTATACTCTTTTGTACTTCTTTACTTGGCAATCTACCATGAAGACTTTCTTTGGTTTTAGTAGGTATTCTGTTTAACAGCTGCACAGCAGCCATAGCATAGATCAGTGGTGGCGAACCTATGGCACATGTGTCACAGCAGGCTGTTTGTGTCATTGAAAGCTCTAAATGGTTTGCTATCACTGCTATAAATGTACTAGAATTTAATTAACCCCCAGTTGCTGGATTTTAAGTTGTTTTCCAAAGTTTTTATATGTATATCTTTACCTTAAGAGCTTATCCATACAGTAGATAAATTGTGGAAGTCTGGTCCATGTCACTGGTTTGTTTCTCAAAAACGGTTTTAAAAATTTTAAGCCAATTTCCATTGCTACTGATAACATTTGAGAGTATAGAAGGAGATTTTTTCAGTTCACTGGATTGAAAGCCTTAGAATTTTCAAGGATAATATGCAGTACATTAATTTTTGGCAAATACATGTCAAATGTTCTTAATGAGTAGATTAAAACAGATGTGATACTAATGACTAGTAGGCAAAACAAGCCATTCCAACTGTTTGCCAAGCGGTTGGAAGAAATTCCTTGCTGTGTGCTCTCACACACCACACTTGGTGTATGCCTCTATTGCAGCACTCGCTTGATTGCAATCTACCTTCGTAGTCCTCTTCTCAGTGAAACGTGAGCTTCCTGAAGGCAGGAATGGCTCAGGAGCCATAAAAGGAGCTCTCGGAATAAAACTGTTGCACAGTAAATTTTGTGCATGCGTAAAAGTCGCAAAAATTTCCATTTGCTTCTTCTCCATTTAATGGCTTTCTACCTCCCTCTTTTCTCCTTAGATTTTGAAACATAAGCATAATATTTGCCCAGGGCAAATAGACTTGGAGTTTGGGAGGCAACATTGTGTAAGAGATGTTAAATCAGCATAATTTAACTCTTGTCTGTTCGATTTGTTAGATCTATGACCCTGGACAAATTGCTTAATTCTGCTCAGTCCTAATTTCCTCTACGGTTAAGTGAAGATAATCGATTCTGCTTCAAAATGTGTTGCACAGATGAAAGCAGATCATGTTTTAAAGCCTTTAGCAAGTGCTACTGTAGCACTTGAGAAGGGTTAGCGCTAAGTTGTTATTTCCTCAAAGGTACAAATATTCCTGCTTATATATGTCACTGGCCATTTCCTGCCTTCTGCTCTGCTGGGCACAATTTGTGCTGTGAAAGCAACAAGAAGCTAAAAGTTAAGAGAGATTTAGGGCTGAGACTCATAGTAAAATCAATTTGGAACATAGAGTCTATTGGTAAAAGTTATTTTTTATGTTTTCAAAACTGAAAGAGACTCAGTATTAAAATAGAGAAAGAATAGGACAGGCAAGGTAGTAACAAGCTACAAGTATTCTATTAGGGCAAAACATAACTGCAGGCAGTCTGTAGCCTAATGTACCATGTTAGCCAGTTCCAGGGAATACAAACAAACAAAATTAAAATGTAGAAGTTGAATTATAGCAACCTTTGTACGTTCCCAGCTAGTGACTAACCTTTCATAACAACAGCCTACCTAACTCTCTTGGATTGGGCTTGCCTCTGTGCTCCAGCATGTATGCCTGACTCTGTTAACAGCAGAGTCTTAAAAACGTAAGGACAACTCGCGGACCTGCACATGAAGTTTGGATGAGGTTTTGCATTTGTTGCTGGTGACAGCTCAGCGAAATGCAGCCCTGTGTTATTTCCAGTACTTGCTTCTTTGTCTGAACTTCTTGTCTGCCAACCCAGTTATGCATAGCAAGGTTCTTCTGAAGATTTATAAAGCAAAAGATGACACTTTCTGCACATAATAAACATTTTCAAATCTGGTCAAAGCTAATGCCCTTTGAAAGTCAAAATTTTAAAAGAGTTGAGCCAAGTGTACACTTTTTGGGACCAACTGAATATTCTCACCCATGAGTGCAAAAATATATTTCTCCCTTTTCCTCTAAGAACCCAGATCCTGATTCTTTTTTTTTTTTTTTTTTGGTACAAGACTCAGAAGAAACACAATGCCCCATTTATAGAGGCTTATTACAACACAATGACAACACTATAATTTCTTTCAGGATGAAAGGCTTCTCTTGGTTTCAGGCCAGCTCAGCCAGTGTAATTTAGGACTTGTGTAACTTCTGACACAGGCAAATATCTCCACGTTTATGCATCTGTGTTCTTTTAGAAATCATGTTTACAATGTTTTAGTTGCACATCATTAGATACAGCAATTGGACGGTGCCTGTGACCAGATTTCTTCCTCCTGGTATCAACATTCAGAGAGTCCATGGGCCACTGAAAGGGAAAGTACTGCTCACCTCTGAGCCCAAAGTTATAAAACCCATTTTGTGCACACTGGGCCTTGTGGTTCTTTTTCTTGGCCCTATGCCCCATACTTACCTCTTGTTAGCACTGTGGACTTTGGCCCTGGGAGGCTGTCTCTGCAGAGAAGTTTTGTAATCCTTACTTCCTGAAGGGCAACAACCTGAGAGTTTACACATAACACCTCCCATGTGGACAGGCACGACCGCTGCTCTGTCCTGGAGTCCTGCGGACCCCAAAGGGACATTCTGGAAAGAGTGAGAAGACCCAACCCTTGGCAGTAAGCACAGCTGTGCAGCAGGATTTCGACTCAATAGCAAGTCTGAGCCCAGCAAGTTGGAGTCTTCTCTTTGTGTTTTAGCAATCTGACACAACAAGGGCGCATGACTGCTTCCAGATAGTTCCCTCCCTCCATTTTCTTAAAACATAGGCCTAAGGAAATGCAAAGGATGTGTTTATTCGTACACCTATTGACCAGAAGTGCAGACATGCACAAGTGCTGTCTGTGGGCTCACACTGTGATGCTCACACTGCACATGCATTCCCTCTTCAGTCTTATCAACAAGCATCAAGGAGATCAACTGCAGTTACTGTGCAGCAGTTGAGGAAATTGAGCTTTCAGAGAGGTCGATACATTTGCCCAAGGTCACAGAATAGTAAGAGGCAAAGCTGGGATGAGGCTTCACCTTGGTATCATGATGCCAAACGTGTGCTTTTAACCACTGTGCTGTACTGCCTCCCTGTGTCAGAATATCTTCTATCTTTATCTCTAGTTTGGTGGAAGACCCGCAGAAGAGAAGAAACCTGTCATATGGTAAAATGCCTAGAGATAAGATGCTGTGTTTGTCACTCTATTTGCGTTATGTCATTACATTAAGGTGTGTTAAACTGTTACATGAAATTAGGAAACATAACTAGGCTCAAGCAGATTCAAGCTATTTGGTCTCTAAAATATGCTCATAATTATCTCTTTCTGTTGGCTTCTCTCTGTGTATCCCTGGTTTTCTGAAATGACCTTTTGTTTTGCATGAATGGTTGTTACTGAGAAATACCAGCTTCAGGGGAACAATTCATGACATTACCTTCTCCTGGTCCCTGTCTTTCCTCTGCACAACCTCCGGTCCTGGCAAGTGCTGTTATTTTGAATAAATGTGATTGACAGAGAAGGCCTCACGCTTATTTCTCATCTAAAATCTACCGAAGCAAGAACTTCTCTAGGAGAGACCCTGGCATTTTCCTCTGGTTCAAACACAAACCTTCAGGGGAAAAAATGCTGCCATTAAAATTTAGTTGAAAGACAGAGAGATAGATGGCAGAGGGACACTTTTAGAATTTTTGGGCACTGTGATGGCCAGTCTTCTATTTTGGGCACCCTCAGGGGTTAGTTATGCCTCAAAGCACAAACTAGAGTAGAGAATTTCTAAGGTCATGCAATTTCCTCTGACAGAGTCATTGGATTTAGGTTGGTTTATTTCCTTTGACTACTCATTTCTGAACATTGTCCCTGGGATGTAGAGTCTATCCTTAAACTAAGTGTTCTCTTTATTCCATGTTCTGTGTGGAGGTGTATCCTCAGATAACTGAAATGAGAATATATATGTACCTATTTTCAGGTCTTCCATAAAAGTATATGGCTTCATGTTATACCATAAGCTCTCAGTTTTCTGTGTTTGTAGCATACTTTTAAGTATTAGAATTATCATCATCATCACCATCATTATTTTCGGTACTGGGAATTGAACTCAGGACTTTGGGCTTGCCAGGCAGGCGCTTGTGCCACTGACCTATATCCCCAGTGCTAGAATTATTGACAACACAAATAAAGGGCTTATGTAACACTGCCATCTCCATTATGATAAAACAACAGCTTGGGGTGCCCATGAAAGTAACTCCAGCAAGGGTATAGCCTGTATACTTGTCTGAGTTCGAGAACAACCCAGTTTACTGCTCTTGCCTAGCTGTCTGTCTTAGTTACTTTTCTCTCATTGCCGAGACAAAATACCTGATGTTCAAAATCAAGGAAGGAAAGGTTTATTTAGCTCACGGTCTGTGGAGGTTTCAGTCCATACTTGGTTGGCTCCAAGGCGGAGTGGCACAAGGCAGAGAGCGACAGCTCATGGTGGTAGAAAATGGTAAAAGCAGTAAAAGCAAAATGGTGGAGCAGCGAGGAAACCCCTTTCCCACCCTTACATCGCGTGTAAACTCCCCTCCCTAAGGCAGGTGCCGCTCTCACACCCATAATCCCACCAGTGGACCATGGGTCAATCATAACCTCTAGAAGCTGCCCGAGGGCTGCACGAGGCTTTGAGGGGACAGCTAGACACAAACCATGACATTCTGCCCAAGCCCCCCAAAGGCTCATGTGCATTCCTTTATGCAAAAGGCAGTTTAGTCCATCTATAAGAGTTGCCAAAGTCCTAACAGTTTCAGCATTGCCGAAAAGTCCAAGGCCCAATCTCCTCCAAGATGTAAGGCAAACTGTTAGCTGTGAGCCCCTGTACAAATGAAAACAAAGTTAAACACTTCTAACATTTGATGGCACAAGATAAACATTACCATTGCACAAGGTAAAAATAAGGGAATAGAAAGCACTGGGACAAAAGCAAGTCCAGTATCCAGCAGGGCTAACTTTAAGTCCTGTCTGTTCGCAACCAGCATCTAAAGCAATCTATGGCACATTGTGAGTTCCAAAGGGTTTGCGTGATTCCACATCTATAGTACTTCTGGTGGCTACAACTCCCACGGCTTCTTTCTTAGGTCTGCTTTGCTCCCTCCTTGCAGCTTTCCTTAGAAAATTCACATTCCTTGCTTTTCAAAACTTCTGCAGTCTCCAGTATACCCTTTGCTTCACACTCAACGGTTTCACACATTGCCCTCAGGGGCACACTACCTGGCCTCACAGGCCTTTTAAAATCTAGGCGGAAGCCTTCTTAACCTCAGAACTCTTGCATTCTGCATGGATCTAAAACCAGTACCATGTGGATGATGCCAAGGTCTGCTGCCATCTGGAGCAGTAGCCAAGCTTTCCTCTCTTTTGGCCATAGGAGTTGAGTGTCTGGATTCCTGGGTATTCTGAATCCAATTCTGAGGAACAAATTTTCTATGCTTTTGCCATTCTGGAACATGGCAATCTGAAGCTTTCTCCTCAGAGCAAAGTCTTTCATCTTTGCAGATTTGAGGCTGCAAAAGGTGGAGACTTGCTGCTTCTTGTGATCATCTCAGGCCATCTTTTCTCTTCTCCTGTTCCTTCTCGGCAATCAAGATCTCTTCAGCTCTATCTTTGCAATCCACAGCTTTACTGGAGCTTCCTTTCTGGCCAAACTCACAAAATTTTAAATCATCCTCCTGGGATCCTTGCTCTTGATTCTCAGCATATATCTGGCTAAAAGCCCCCAACAATAGCCATGCCACTGCCCCAACATTCGACTGCCTTGAAATTTCTTTTGCCAGATTAATCAATCTACCGCCCTTAATCTCAGTCTCAGGCAAAGTCTCTAGACACAAGCAAAATGGAGAAAATCTTTCTGCCAAGCCATAACACACATTGTCTGGACTCCAACAACCAATGTAGTCCTTCTTCCCAGCAGAAACCACCTGAGCCCTGACTTTACCAGTTGGATTTCTATCAGCCTTCTGGTCTTCTGAGCTCTGGCCAGAATCTCCCATACAGAACAGAATAGGCATTCCAGCTCTATTCTTTTTGGCCACATCTCTGAACCTTTCCAAACTCTTCCCACAAGCCATTTCCAAAGGCTCTTGAACCACATGGTCAGGTATAGTCACAGCAATGACTCCACTTCATTGGTACCAAATTCTGTCTTGGTTACTTTTCTTTTGTTGCTGAGACAAAATGCCTAATGCTCAAAGTTAAGGAAGGAAAAGTTTATTTAGCTCACAGTTTGTGGAGGTTTCAGTCCGTACTTGGCTGGCTCCAAGGCAGGGTGGCACATGGCAGAGGGCAACAGTTCATGGCGTTGGAAGACAACAAAAGCAGCAAGAGCTAAATGGAGGAATATCAAGGATGCCTCTTTCCCTCCCTTACACTGTAATTTGCATTACATGGAAACTACCTGCCCCAGTGTCAGTACAGCTCTCACACCCATAATCCCAGCCTTGGACCATGGATCGATCATAAACTCTAAAGCCCGTCCCACAACTGCACGAGGTTTTGAGACATCTAGACACAAACCATGACAATACCTTATATATTCATGGAACAAAGTGCTTATATTTCAGGAAACCTACAGTCATTGCCACTGGTTTACCATTATGCCTGTCTTGGTTACTTCTTCCTCATTACTGAGACAAAATACCCAATGCCCAAAATGAAGAAAGGAAAGGTTTATTTAGCTTACAGTTCTTGGAGGTCTCAGTCCATACTTGGCTGGCTCAGAGGCAGAGTGGTACATGGCAGAGGGCAAACTGTTCATGGCAGCAGAGCACAGCAAAAAAAACCAGCAAAAGGGAGGAATGGCTGAAAGCAGCCTCTTTCCTTCCCTTACATTGTAAACAGCCTACCCCCACCCAGGGGGCATGTAGCTCTCACACAATCTCCATGCCTTCCTCTTCCACAGGCTCAGGATGTATACAAAGTAAGCACCCTGGCTTCCTGCTGAATCACTCAGCCAAACCTCTAGACTCCCCAAGTTGACAAAATTGTATCAACCATAACAATGCCCACCTTTTACTTTTCACAAGATGAATCTTGATAGACTTCCATGCAACGGTGTGTATACTCAGTTGCAGGGAAGATAAACTTTAAAAATTTATTTTGCAAAGTAAATAGGATGACATACTGTTTGGGGTTTGATTGCATTTCATATTGTTTGAAGACCACTGCCTTATACCTGAAACGTGTCACAAGAGCAGAATGAAAATAAAAAAACAGAAAAGTGTTGAAAGTGTTTGCCCAATGTGGATAAAAAATGGTTTTTACCTTTCAACAGTGATAGTTTGTTTTTCTGGTTAGTGATACTCAGAGTCAGCTGTTCTGGGGAATATATGGACACGAAGTAGCTTCGTTAATCCTGGACGAGAATTTCAGCGGAGCCTTAGTTTGATGATTTAGAGGTGGATATGCAGAAAATCCCAGTGTATATTTAAAAGTTGGCACTTGTTTGGTATTAAAGGATCAGGTTGGCAAGTATCTGCTTTGCATTTAGAGAAGCTTGTGGTATTATCACTCCATGCTCAGAATTACCCAAGTGGTTCCACGGAGATTAGGCAATTTTATTATATTATTGTGCACATTAATTTAGGAATTTGGCTGGAAACTTTCTTTCCATTTCCCTTAAGTCAAATATATAAAATTGATCCCTTTTAAATACTCTGGTATTAATTTTCAAGTTTCTTAGTATCATAGGCAAATGTAAATCTTGGGTAGCTTTGAGGGCTACACCAGAAAGAGCAGGAATACATAAAACCTAACAAATCTCATTGCGTAGGTCTGTACCTCATACTTCTTTGCAATGCTATTAGGGCACAAATACCTGATGTAAATATTTGTTGATGGTCTGTCAGGTATCAGTTCTGTTGAGATAAACAGTGAATAAGACAAATAGAGTTCTGCTGTCATTCATTTGAGTTTTAGTTGGAAGAGGAAAAGATAATGAGTATATGCAAATAAATGCATAACAGTCAGACAGGGAGGGGATAAAGAGTGACGGCTTAGGAGGCAACCACGAGTGCTGACTAGTTACTGGTGGTGAGAGAAGGACTTCTGATAAAGTGATGCTTGAACCGAGAACTGGCAAGTCATACCAGTATCTGGCAACTGTACTCCAGGCTGAAGAACATCAGTGGCAAATAACTTGGAACAGCACGACTGTCACTTTCAAGAGCAGCAAGGCTATTATGGCTGCAGCAGAGAGGTGAGAAGACAGTGGTAGGTGACAATATGCTGGTGGGGGCGAATCATGTTTGTCCGTAGAGATCACTGTAAGAATTTGGCTTCTGTCCTGCCTAAAAAGAACCCCTTGGGGAATTTGAGAGTGACAGAGTGACACAATCAGATTAACTTTTGGTTACTGTGTGGAAGACATGGTAGAAGGAGAATGCTTAGCAGGCCGTTTTTGTAAGCGAAATGAGAAATCGTGGTCATGTGGACCAGGATGGTAGCAGTGGTACTGGGAGAAGTGGTCAGATTCTGAATGTATTCTGAGATAACGTTGACATGATTTGCTGCTGGAACTGAATATGAGATGTGAAACAAAGGAAACAGTCAAATGTGACTGGGGTACTTGCCACTTGGTCCCCAGAGGAAAGCTGCTTTTTCAGGCAGTATTTCTACATGAGAATATGGGAGGCCAGGGGGACAGAAATGAGAACACGAGAATGCAGGATATGCCGAGAATTGGGCTTTAAGTGGCTTGGTTTTCAGGGCATCATTATGGACTGCTTTGGTCGGACTTACCCATGCGCTGCCGCACGTCTGTAACTGCATTTTGGAAACTTCAAACCAAACCAAAGCAGGAAACCCTGGAATCCCGAAGGCAGCTCTGCTTGCTCCTTCCCAACAATGGGAGAATGACAGAGAAGAGTACAGAAAAGGAAAATCTTCTTTTAGACGGATGGAAGGCCGGCCCACAGGTTTGAAGTCTTTTCTCCTTAAGAGTGAGGGCCAGTATGAGATCTGAAAAATATGAAGAGCTGGGGAAAAGCCCCATATATTTGCTCACAATTCCTTTCAGCATTAGAATTCGCCTGGCTGAATTAAAGAAGGGTTTCTTGGGCAGTGAAATGGAAGTGTTATTTTGCGTAGAAAATAATACATTTATATAACTGTGTACTCCAAGGATGAAATAAATTAAAAATATAAATATTGACAAAGGTTAGAAAATATAATCTGGTGTATATGTAATTAATTATTATGTGAACTAAGAATTTAGTTATATTCTATCAACATTTACTGAGTGTTTACTTTGTATATATTATCACGCTACCTACTGTAGAGGACATAAAAAGAATAAATACAGTTCCTCTGTTCCCGACTTTATAATCAATAGGAATGGCCACAAGCATATAACCACAAAAGTTCAAACTCTTCTTCAGGGCAGTGTGGTGGATTGGGCACATCCAGGCTCCTCCCAGTTACTCTGTTCCTTTGTAATTACCTGTAGCTTAGTCCTGACTCTGGGCTCATTCATGGGACTGGCTTTGGCCCATGGAGTGTTAGCAAACATGATATAACATATGGAGAAATCCAAGGCCATCCTAGACCACTGACAGCCAGTGGCCTCCCTAGCCTATGAGAAGCTTGGTCAACATCACCAGGTGTATCTACCTCCCTAATGCATATTAGGACTGCAGATAGATTAAGTGACCCCAGTTCTGAAGGGTCACTCCGTTGACCCTCAGCCTTATGAATAAGAATAAGTAACTATTATTTCAAGCCACAGTTTTGGGATGCTTCTTATTCAGCATTACTCTGGCAAGAGGTGACTGATGACACAGTTGCTAGTGGCTTTTTGCAGGGTAGCTCTTGCTAGTCTCTCCAGCTTCTCTTCCTACCACCCTGATGCACTTGATGCTTGAGACAACTGCCTTCCTGAGGCTTTGAAATGGGACTTACCTCCGCTGCCTCTCTATGTGCTTTTCTCTACTTCTGAGATGCTCCACACCAAATCTGCTCTGACCACTGTCCTTCTTTCCAGGCTGTGCTTTGCATTACTCTTCTAAAGTTGCCCTGAAACCCTAGGCTGGATGCATTGTTTTCTTCCCTGGGCCTGGGTGAGCATCTGTCGTCCCCAATGTACACACACAATTACAATTTTGTGTGCTAACCATTTTTCTTCCTCATACAGAGAAGCTTCTGGCAGGCAGGAATGGTTTATTCTTTGTATCCCAAATGTGGTGCTTGGCATAGAATGGACTCTCACACTAGTAAGCTTATTAAGGGCATTTCTTTACCTTAATATCACTGAGTTCTAAGTCTCATTGAGAAAAGAGAAATTACCAAGAGAACAGGGAAGGCTTCACACTAGAGGCAGAATTTGCAGTGCTCATGAGCTTGGTGAGTGGACAGTCTGAGAGATGGAGAGGGATATTCAGGCAGAGTGGTCCTCTAGTGGCTGGAGTGTCCACTGTTATCCCTGTGGAGACTTTATGAGCAGGTGCAATAGGAAAGGGGGAGCTGGAATGGCGTGCTAGAGAATTTGGGCACCGTTTTGTGGGGGAGTGACCCAGCCTTTTCAAGGGTTATTTCGGAAGCAGTGCAGGAAGGTCAGGAAAGGAAGAGGCTGGATATATAGGACTATGCCTTAGCTTTGGGGACAATTCAGGCAGAGGGCAGTGGTAATAGTGGGAGTACCTAAGAACACATAACACAGCAACGAAATGTGAGAAGTGCAAAAGGGAATGTAATTGAAGATGACCCTTAGGTTTTTCTCCTAGTGTCTGGGAAAGAGGAGCAGACTTGATGAAAAGTTAGATTTGGACATCTTGGGTTTGAGGTGTGTAGAGGTGAAGATCTCTAGCAGGCAGTAAGAAAAGTGAACCCAGCACATTTGTCTTTAGCTTACAAAGGATCTTCAGAGGAACACAGACTGGTAGGTACAAAGTCTTAGGTAGATTCATGCATGACGTCTTCCACTTGTAGGAGAAGAAGGGAAAGGAGATCTTACAAGGTGGACTGTGCTAGAGTAGTTAGATAGAGGAGGTGGTGAATGGTGAAAAGCAAATTCCTAAGATTGAGACGAGGAATCAGTTTCAGACAGGAAGAGAAGCCTGTGGAATGAAGACTCAAGAGGAGAGTGGGTGGATTAAATTGCTAAAATGTTAATTCCTTTGAGAAAAGGAAATTTTGTTCTACAGTTAGGGGTTTGGAGCCAAATTTCAAGGATTAAGTTGGGAGAAATGAGGAGGTAGGGACAGAAAGTAGTATTCTGAGATTTCAGTCGGGACAAAAGATTAACCAAGTAGTAGCTGAGTGTTGAGAAAAGGCTTTTATTCAATTTGGGCATTCGTGCGGGGTGCAGGTGGGGTTGGAATGGATGGGTCGAACACTCACAGAGGAGTTGGGAGAAGGTAGACTTGAGAACATGTAAGAAAGGAGGGGCTTCCTTTTTGTGGGCTGACAGCAGCTCTTTTTCAGGGACAGAAAATAGAGGAGGAGCATTTATCTTCTGTTATGGAGAACAACTTTGGCTTCACACAGTGCATATGTAAACTATACCTACAGAAACAAAATGTCCCTCTACGTGATCAGCCATATCAACAATTGATATGGCAATTGGTACCTGTAAACTTCTTATCTTAGATGTTGAAAGCATTTTAAACTGTGAGAGTATATTTATCCCTTCAATAATCTATGGTTTATATAACTAAGAAAGAAATAATAAACTGATAAGAGGCAAAAACCAAAATGTATGTTCATGATTTGCTGAAGGATGGGACACCAAGCTGGTGGTATTTATCAAATACCAGTTATCCATTAATAACTCATATATGTCCAAAATGTAGGGGTAATGGGAGTGAATAGAAATTTTAGTGAAACATACAAGGGCTGATCGCAATGCATGGTGAATGTTTAAATTAAAAAAAAATTATTACAGTAAAAGGTACATTGCCATTAATCCTCCTCAAAATACTTCTCAATTCACACATATATACCCCATTGTTTTGCCACTTTATGAAGCAGTTCTGGAAATCCTCTTCCATGAATGTCTTTACAAGGTCTGAACAAAACTACAGGGAGTGCAGCGGACAATGTCCTTCCAAGGGAAAGGCAGGCTTGTGAGAACATTATAACGTATCCTCACCCACTTTATTCACTGGGTCTCGCACCGAGACTGCTGGGTCTTCCCCAAAGTAAAAGTGATCACAGAAGGTAAACGTTTGGAATGGATTCAGGACGTTCAGCAATCACAGCAGCAAAACTAAAGACACACATGAAAAAGGGACCCCCCTGTCCTATTTTCCTTCTGTCCTGTGAGAACTGCTGCTGCTGTCTTGCAAGGCGAGGCTGTGGAGCTGAAGGTGTTCAGAAGGAGAGCTGCTTTGATGTCTTCTGGTCCAAGCAGGGACCCTGATCCTCTGGGTTACACCTCTTTTAGAGGATTTCCCCTTCTTGATTGTATCTGTCAGGGAAGAAATGCTATCCTTGAAGGCTCCACGATGGGAAGCTGATTCCCAAACATCCTGTTGACCTGGAAGCTCTCCAAGTCTGAATTTTGGCTTGGGGGCTAAGAATGCAAGCGACTTTCTTTCAAACATTTGAACTTTACAAATTCTCTACACCCCTAATAAAGAACTTAAGAAAATTTGCTTTCTTTGTTAAGGGAAAACCTTCACGCCTCAAACAGATGATACAAGTCACCTTAAATCAGCTCTAGATCCTTAGAACATAAAGCAAAATGTAAGCAAAAATGGGAGAGAAAGAAAACAAAATTTTTGTGCCTTGAATAGATATAAACACTAGACATAGAAATTATTTGTGGGAACATAAAATTAATGATGAAAATTCCCAGGAAATGTACTTTTTCTTTTTCCTTTCCAGTAGTATATAAAGTGAGGGAAGAGAGGAAGACAACTTTTGGGGGAATTCTTTTTTAAAAAATTCTAATTTTTTTTAATTTAAAGAGAAAAAACAAAACTAACAAAACAATTTCAAAACAGTTTAGCAGGAGAGTTACAATAATTAATACATTGTGTATTGTCTTTGTGATAATTATTCACAGTAGAAGACGTAGGCATGATATCATGTCAAAACAATATTGGCGCAAACCATTCTTTTCAATGAGCTAAGAGAAACTAGCTGTAACTATCTTAACTATCTTGTGTATAAATACGTTTTTTCTTTTTTCCCTTCCTTCCTTTCCTCTTTACCCCATCATAGTTTCTCTTTTCTTTTGAACAGATTGTTCCCAATTCACTATATCTGTTGTACATTTTGGATTTTATTTATTGGTCAGTTTCTCACACCAGTGAGACAATATGATATTTACCATGTGGGTCTGATTTATTTCACTTGTGAGTATGGTCTCAAGTTGCATCCATTTACCTATAAAAGTCTCCAGTTTATCCTTTTTTATGGCTGAGAAGTACTACATAATATAAAAAAAAATTCATTTCCTTGGTTAATGGGCATTTGGGTTGCTTCCAAGATTTAGCTATTAAAAATTGTGCTTCTATAGACACGAGTGCACGTATACCGCTGTGGTAATGATGTTTTTAATTCTTCTGGGAAGATACCCAGCAGGGGAATAGCTGGCTGGAATGGGACCTCCAGTCCTAGTTTTTTAAGGAATCCCCACACTGATTTCCACAGTGGCTGCACCAGTCTACACGTCTACCAATCGTGGAGAAGGGTTCCTTTTTCTCTACAGCCCTGCCAGCATTTGTTATTGGTTAATTTTTTGACGATAGCCATTCTTTCTGGCGTAAGATGGAATCTCAGTGTTGTTTTAATTTGTATTTCTAAATAACCAATGATATTGAACATTTTCTCATGTGTTTATTTACCACTTGTATTCTTCTTGTATGAGAAGTACCTATTCATCTCAGATGCTGATTATTGGATTGGGTCTTTGAATTTGTGGGGTTTGATTATTTTCAGTTCTTTATATGTTCTAGATTGAAGTCTTTTGTCTGAGGGAGAATTGACTATAATTTTTTTTTACCACTGTGTGGGTTGTCTTTTTACTCTGTTGGTGATGTCCTTTGTTGTGCAAAAGCTTTTTAATAATGTGAGATTGTATTTGTTGATTCTACTATTTCTCTTGCAATCTGGGTTTTGTTCATGAAGTCTCTGCCTATGTCTTCGAGATTTCTACCTATTTTCATTTTTGGGGAATTCTTAAGGGCAGATATCTTAATCAGATGTCACTTAGGTGCCTGAAAGAAAATTGGCACATCTCTGAAATGTACTCTTTGCTCCAGATTTTTGTGGCGCAAAGAGCTGAGGCTGAAACTAAGGAAAAGGTTCCTCACCTTTGTTTCTTTGAGTTCTTTTGTGTTCTCTCACCACTGCACACAGCTGAATCTAGTAAGCTGAGCCCTTTCACCCCATTTCTATATGGAAGGGAGGTAAGACCTCAATTATGAACCACACATCCAGGTACCCTGCCAGAGTACCATCAATAATAATCTAATTTCTCATGGCTTTGGAAGAGGTCCATTCTTGATTTTTTTGTGCATATTTGTTTGTGTGTATGTGTGTGTGCATGTGTGTGTGTGTGTGTGTGTGTGTGTGTGCGTGTGTGTGTCCACACATAGGCATTTGAGTCTGCAGTGAAAATACTGCTTCCTTAAGTACTTTCGTGACTCATCATCACCTTCAGGTAAAGCCCCAGCTCCTTAGCATGTCCACAGTTCTCTTTCCCTTATTCTTTGTCCTTATGGGTTTGACTCAGCATTTGTCACTCAGGAAACGTAAGGTCCAAGAATGTAAATAGGCATCTCATCTCTGCTCCTAACTTAGCATGTTATAATAAAACCATTAACCTAATAATCAGCTTGGCAAATACTTACTGAGCACCTTCATTTGTTAATATGGCACCATATGTTCCACCAGGTCAAAGCTGTCTGTTACAAAGTAGACCTTGATAAATACTTGTTCAACTAAAGTAGACACATATGCATTTACTATTTTTAGTTTTAGGGAAAGGCTTGATTGGTTACTACAAATGAAATTGCTGTCAGAGAGGCACTGCATGTGAAAAAATAAAAAGAAAAATAGCATGTTATAGGTGGCGTCTAAGAACTTAACACGTCATTTAAGCTTCCTGTTTCCAATCTGGGCTCTTATGCTAGTTGGTTTTGAGATATATAGTCCACTGCCTATCTTTCTGTGTCTTAAAAGTAAGATAGAGGTCACACAATATTTAATACAGTAATTGAGATATTAAATGAGGACAGTACAAGACTGCACTGCAAATTCCACAGTGTTTTATTTATTCAGATTAATTCTATCAATTTCATTATTGATTGTACACCTCAAGCTTTAATACAAATCACCTAAGAATCTTGGTGAAATTCAGTTTCTGATTTTTTTTTTTTTTTTTTGGTGGAACCGGGGATGCAAACTCAGGACCTTGTGCTTGCCAGGCAGGCACTTATTCCACTGAACTATATCCCCAGCCCTTCAGTTTCTGATTCTGAAGGTCTACATGGGGGTCTGAAATTCTGCACTGTAACAAGGTGCCAGGGATGTTAATAGCTTGGTCCACAGACCAGGCTTTGGTCTGGTGTGGAGCTGTAGTTCTGTGCATCAGGATTCCCCGGAGTGCTTGCTAAAGGATGACTGTGGGGCCTTATACCTGCAGTTTCTGCTTCAGTACCTGGATGAGGGGCTGGGAATTTGTTTTCTAATAGGCTGCCTGGTGATGATAACGCCACTGACTTGGGGGCCTCATACTTTGAGAACTACTGATCTAGAAAACAGATGATTATTTTATTTGGAAAGCAAATTGCTTTGCTATGCTACAGAAAACAGGAACTGAAGGCCTAAAGCTTAAATTTTGACTCTCATTTATTTATTTATTTTTTTGTGGTACGGGGGATTGAACTCAGGATCTTGCGCTTGCCAGGCAGGTGCTTATGCCACTGAGCTATATCCCCAGCCCTAGATTCTGACTTTTAGATTGTAGTTCTGGTGCCTAAACATGCTTAATATTATTTTTAACATCAGTGGGCTCTAACACATTCCAATAGGCTTTGCATTGTCTCAGGCCTGTTACAGCGGATGTAGCAATCTAACCCTAATCTGGACCCCTAAGAAAGACCTCTCTGAAAATTATAGATTACTTATAGACATCCCGTCTCTCAGATGAAGTTGAAAAAGAGAAAAATATTTTATGAAAATTCTCATCAGGCATAGTAAACACTGATGTTTTGATAGCCTTTAACACATAAATGTACTTGGATAATTTTCTTCATGGACTTAATGTTGGCACATTTCTGGGTTGATACAGAGATTCTTGGAGAACAAGAATGGATAATAGAACTCCTGAAGGGTTAACTCACAGCAAACCATTAAAAGAAGTGTGTGTGTACAACCTGTCCCTAATTAAAACAAATATTAGAAAGAGGCAGTGTCAGCATGTACTAAACTGAATCTTCTCAGGATCTTTTTTTTTTCTGGTACTGGGAATTAAACTCAGGACCTTGCACTTGCCAGGCAGGTGCTTATGCCACTGAGCCATATCCCTGGCCCTAGTTTTATTTTATTTTTTTTTTTTGGTACCAGGAGTCAAACCCAGCCCCTTGTACTTGCCAGGCAGGCGCTTGTGCCCCTGAGCTGTATGCCCAGCCCTCTTCTGAGAATCTTTGGTACTCTCATTCTTTTGAGGGAACAGATGTTGGTAGCACATTCTAGAAGATTAATGGTTCTCCTATGTCAGCCTAATGCTAGGCCAAGCAACTAGTTTAGATTAAAGGAGAAAAGTAAAGAGGCCATGGAACAAAAATCAGACTTGTTTATCCTCAAAATGGATGAACTGTGTGCAGCATCTATGGCCTCACGGTGTCTACAGGATAGTGCGCTACATTCTGAGGGTGAGTTTAAGAGTGGCTCATGTCTCTGAGCTGTTTCTAGTTTTAAGAGCCATGAGAATATAGGTGAGCAGTTACACTGCAGGCAGAATAGATTAACTGACGTGTTAACCGTACTACCAGTGTGAAAGGAATGCAGAGGAAACAGTGACACACTTGGCTTGAGGAGGTCGGAGAAGACCAGGATATGGCGTGTGGGCTAAGACTTTAAAAATGAAGAAGATTTCAGGAGATGAGAGGCCCATCAAGGGACTTATAGCCATGTACTTACTGTACTGGATGAGGACTTGGATTCCCACTTACTGTGCTTTGCAAACATTTAGGATTGTTTTCCCTTAAATCAGTGATATATAATACAGAAAAATAGAAATGATTTTGCCAACCAAAGTACATGCTACATTTTGTTAAGGGAAAAGTCAGTGATTACTTAGATAAGTTTTAGGTTTCTGTGCCTGATCAATACAAGAGCCAATAAGATTTTAGTTGCTGATGAGATGGCTGGTTTTACTGTTGGCCCTGTCCACACAATTGTGAAATAGAATTCAAGACTTACTGTAGTTTTGTCTTGCTTGTTTTTCTCAATGCGGAGGCAAAATACCTGACACCCATAGTTAAAGGAGGAAAGATTTATTTTGGCTCATAGTTTGTAGAGGTTTCAGTCCATAGTTAGCTGGCCCCAAGGCGGGGTGGCTTGGCAGAGGGGCATTTCACAGGAGAAAGAGTCCATGGCAAAGCAGGGCAGGCAGGAGACAGTTAGCAGTGAAGCAGCAAGCAGCAAGTGATGGCAGCAGCTCTTTTTCTGTCCCTTATTTTCTCTCCAGGCTACATGCTCTGGTGGGTAACAGTCACATCCACTGTGGGTCTTCCTGTTACCCACACCCAGAACTGTACAGGCCAGTCAGTGGACTGGTTTAGTAATCACACACCTTTCTTGCCAGCATCACACATTGTAGATCCAGCCGCCTCTGAAAAGCCCCACCTATGACCACATGAGGCTTTGAGGTGAAATCTAGACACAAGCCATAACAAGTTTAGAGACTAAAACCTTCCTAAAATACACTTAAACTTTGGAAGACATTGCTATGAATTATAACTTTTTTATATTTTCCAGAGCCCTGTAGATTGCTTATAACAAGAGAGTGTGACAAGATCAGGCAAAGAGGTATAGTCCCTTTGGATCTAATTTTAAATTTAATAGGACCCCAATCTGTTCCCTTACTCTTTGTATTAGTATGTGTTTGCTGTACAAGAAGTTTATATTCATTTAGGAACAGGTTCACGTACTTAACATATCTTGATTCTTTTTATTGCCTTCCCATCCTTACCCTCTTCCTCTTGTTTCTTGATTCCCTTTCACCACTTTCATCATTATTATTACTATTATTTTTAGCTAATGTTTGTGATGTATAGTGTTTACATTCATGCTGGGTAGGTGGTATATACATGATGCATCTTAAATCTTTTATGTCCTCTTCCTCTCCCCTTCTCCCCCTAATCTTGGTCTCTTGGTCCCCTTCTCAGAAAATTTGCATAAATTCTCTCTCCCCATGTCCTTTTATGAATCTTTTATTTTTCTCTTTATTTGCACTTTGAATTGCTCAAATGAGGGAAACCATATGGTATTTAAGCTTGTGTGTCTGATTTATTTCACTTAACATTATGTTTTCAAGGTGCACCATTTTCCTACAAAGGTCACAAATTTACTTTTTAGCCATGTAGTACCCATTATGGATATATACCACACTTTCTTTGTCCATTCATCTGTTGATGGACATATAAGGCTGCTTCCAAGATTCGGCTATTATGAACCGTGCTTCTGTAGACATGGGTGTGCACGTATCACTGTAATATGATGTCTTTAACTCTCTTGGGAAGGTACCTAGCAGGTGAGTAGCTGAGTTCAATGGATTTTCTATTTTTAATTTTTTGGGAAATAACCATTCTGATTTTCATAATGGTAATACTAGTTTACATTCCCCTCAGTGATGTAGACATGTTCCCTTTTCAACAAAGCCATGTCAGAATTTGTTTGGTTTCTTGATGAAGCCCATTTTTTTCTGGAGTTAGATGAAATTTCAGTATTATTTTAATTTGCATTTTTCTAATGGTCAGACACATTGAACATTTCTTCATGTATTTATTGGCCATTTTTATTTCTTTTTTCTGAGAAGTGTCTATTCATTTTAGTTGTCCATTGTTTTTTTATTGGCTCTTTTATTTTGGAAGGTCTAATTATTTTTTGCTTTTTTATATATATGCTCTTTATGAATCCTCTGTGCAAGTTGTAGGGGGCAAAATTTTTTCCCATTTTGTAGGTTGTCTTTTCACTGTTGGTTTTCTTTGCTGTGAAGCTTTTTAATTTGTTATAATGTCATTTGTTGATTCTGCCATATTTCTTGTGTCCCTGGAGTTCTATTCAGAAAGTCCTAGCCTACACATACTTTTGAGACAAAATCTCACTATGTAGCCCAGGATGGCCTCTAACTCATGGTGATTCTTCTGCCTCAGCCTCCTGAGTGCTAGGATTAGAGGCATACACTACCACACCTGGCTACATCTATTTTATCTTTTAGTAGGTTAAGTGTATTTATTTTAATATTTATATCTTTGATTTACTTTAGTACATGGTGAGAAATAGGAGTCTAGGTTCAAACAATAGCCAGTTTTCCTAGCACCATTTGTTTAAGAGGCTATCTTCCCTCTAAGTTATGTTTTTGGGCCCTATGTCAAAGACTGAACGGCTGATTGTATATGGGATTGTTTCTGCATCCTCTCTTCTTTTCCATGGAACCACATATATGTTGTTGTGCCAACACCATGCTGTTTTGTTACTATAGCTTTGTAGTATAACTTGAAGTCAGGTATTGTGAAGATCCTTGCATTGCTGTTTTGTCCAGGATTGCTTTTGCCATTCTGAGTCTTTGCGAATGGTACTTTTTACCCCCCTAACTTCTTTCTCAGTGAGTCCGTTATTAGTGTACAGGAACACTTCTGATTTTTGTGTGTTGAATTTGTATCCTGCCACATGGCTGAATTTGGCTATTAATTCTAACAGTCTTTGGGTAGAATAAATGTTCTGTACAAATCCTCTATGTGGAGGATTATCTTCTGCAAATAACGATAATCTGATTTCTTCCTTTTCTACACATATCCTTATATTTCTTTTTCTTGCCTAACTGCTCTGGCTAATGTTTCAATTACTATGTTGAACAGGAGTGATGATAATGGACCTCCTGTCTTGTTCCCAGTTTTAGATGGTAGGTTACTTCGTTTAGTATGATGTTAGTTCTTGGTTTGTCATAAATGGCTTATATCAGATTGCAATAAGGTCCTTCCATATCCATTTTCTTCAGGTTTTAAAAAAGTCATGAGTGGGTGTTGGATGTCAAAGCTTTCCTGCATCTGTTGATCTGATCATTTGGTTTTGTCCCTGCTTCTGTTTATGTGATGTATTATATTTTTATTATAATTTTTCCTAGTATATATGTGGCATATATAATGCTCACATTCATCATAGGGGATTTGTACTTGTCTATAATATATCTACATTCTCCTTTTTCCCCATTCGTCTCCCTTCCCTTCAACCCTTCTTCCACCACACATGTACAGAAGATTTGTTTCGGTTTTCTTCCTTCCATACTTAAAAAACAAACTCTTTTCCCATCCTGCCTCCACCTCCCTTGTTCTCCTTTCAACTGAACTTTGTGTTTCTCCTTCCCAACATCTAGCCTCCAATTTGCTCCTTATTTCTCCTTAGAGTTTCTCACCCAAGAGAAGCAATGGAATATTTAAACTTGTGTGCCTTCTTTATTTGACTTAAAATAATGATCTTGGGGTGCCTCCATTTTCCTCTAAATGACTCAGGTTTATCCTTCTTTATGGTGGAGTGGTACTCCATTGTATATAAATACCACATTTTCTTTATCTGTTCATTTGTTGATGGGTATATGGGCTGTTTCCAAGATTTAGCTGTTATAAATTGTGCTGCCATAAGCATAGTATGCATATGTCACTGTAGAATGAAGCTTTAACTCTTTTGGGAAGATGTCTAGAAGGGGAATTGCTGGTGTTATGGCTTTTATGTCCCCCCAAAGCCTCGTGAGGTCATAGATCAGCCTTTGCAGAGGCGGCTGGCTCTATGGTGTGTGATGCTGGGATCAAGGATGTGATGCTGCGATTTATTCATGGTGTGAGGCTAGGATTAAGGCTGCACCCCCCGCCCCCCGTATGCGTGCTATCCACCCTAAGGTTGGGTAGCCAATCAGTGGGCTAATCCAGTACCACGCACCTATAATCCCAGCATCACATCTCCTAATCCAGCATCACACACACGTGGTTCAGCCACCTTGCAAAAGCCTCACCTATGAGCACGTGAGGTTTTGGCAGGACATCTAGATATCCATACTCCTTAAACTTTTCAATGAAATTGAAAAGGAAAGAGTGCTTCCAAACTCATTTCTGGAATCTGGTATCACCCTGATTCCAAAACCAAAGGCCTAACTAAAAAAGAAAACTACAGGCCAATCTCCTTAAGGAGCACAGATGCAAAAATCTTCAACAAAATATTGGCGAATATAATGCAATAAATCATCAAAAGGATCACTCATCATAATAAAGTAGGCTTCGTGATTGGTTTAGCATAATTTTGGATATGGATACGGGGTATACGTAGCACCACTTGAAAGGTTTATAGCCCAGATGGGATAGAAGGAAAAGGGAGGCTTGCTGCTGCTCGCTGCCTTCTGCTCCCCTGCCGTGCGGTTTCCCCTCTGCAGTGCCCCTCTCCATCCTACTCTGTCTTGGAGCCAGCCAACTATGCACTGAAACCTCTATAAACTGTGAGCCAAAATAGACCTCTCGTTCTTTAACTTGTGGGTGTGAAGTAGTTTGCCCCAGCAACAAGAGAAAGTAACAAAGACAGTAAGGTTTTTTCATTATTGCCTTACCTTCATTGGTTGTTACTGGATTGTCCAGAACTTACTTTTATGTCTCCTCAGTTTAGTTTCAGTAATTTGTATGAGTCTAGGAATCTGTCCATTTTGTCAAGATTTTCCAATTTGTCAGAGTACAATTTTTATCTAAATTAGTATTTTAGAGTTTTTTTAGTGTATTTAATTTATTTATTTGCAAATAAAAATTGTACATGCTTATGTACAAATGAGATTTTGATAAATGTACATTGTGTAACAGATATATCAAGCTAATTAACATGATCATTATCTCATATCCTCACTATCATTATTTTGTAGTGAGAACATTGTTCTATTTCTCAGCTGAGTAAGTGGAAGAGCTGCTACCAGAATCCAGGTCATTCAGAAATGTTGTACCTTCTTCCATCAAACCAAGACCCACTAAAGGGGGACTCCTCTCTTAAATGAATAGTTTTTATTTAAGGAAACTAAAAGAAATCATTATTTCTAGATGAATTAAGAATCAATAGGAAATTTCAGGAGGTTTCAGTTATGTTAGTTGGTATAATTATTGTATAATGGTATGACATCTTACACATTGCAATTAAAACACAATATCTTGTGTTATATATATATATGTACTTACATTATTTCTTCTACACTATACTTAAGAAATCTATTATACTTAAGAAAATCCCCTATATTCCTTTTTGTGTGTGGTCCTGGGGATTGAACTCAGGCCTTGTACATGCTAGGCAAACATTCTGCCACTGAGCTACATCCCCTGACCCCTCTTTATTCTTTTAGTGATCATTTAAATCATGTATATATTAGAAGAACAGTATTAGGAGGAACTTTGAAACTCTTTCCATTTAATCCTATGTCTATTTTTAGCCAATATTTATAGGAACCAATCTTATCCCCCATCTCAGTAACTATATTTTCTTGTTTCTTCTGAGGGTCATGTGAAATACTGTGTACAATTCTAAAGAGATATTTCTCAGTGAAAAAACCCCCACCCCATATTTAAATTAATTCAAGCATCTTCCTGACATCTAGGCTGTATGTAGGACACATCTGGACAGTTGGAAACATCTAAATTTGACTGACTTTTCCCTAGGCTTCAGCAGAACATTTAGCAATTAAAGAATAAGGAAGTTATTCTAATCGTATGTGTTTTAAAAAAATCAACAGCATTTCTGCGGGGCTGCTGTCCCCACAGCACAGCCCTTGTTTCTTGCTCTGTAGTGGATTTACCTCAGGTTGGTGGAGGAGGCTGACATTCAAGGGGTGTGGTTTTTGAGGTTGCCACATGCCTTGCCATTTCTTAAAATAACTCTCTCTCTGGCTGCCAGAGGGCTGGAGGAATTACCAAACGCAGGATCCATTAGCCCCAGAGCTTGGTGCCTTAGGACTAGAGGCTCTTTCAGGGTCCCTCCCAATTTCTGTTTTTAAATATCTGGACCCCTTCAAGCGCAAGCAGAATCTTGCTCTTTTCCCTCTCCTCTGAACCTTTAGTGAAAGCAGAGGGTAAGAATTGGTTTTGGGTACAGATAGTGAATGCTGACCCTTTGCCAGTCCCTTAAGAACGTTAATCTTTACACTGTAGAAGAAAGTTTTCCTTTCTCAGCCCAGATTTTTTTTTTTATGTCCTCAAATAATCTTTTTTTTTAATTTAAAAAAAATAAAAGTACAAAAACATACGAACAAACAGACACCAATTAGCATAAAAAATGGTACAGTCACAACTAATCTACAGACAAGGTGACATGGTCTCAGCAGTGGTTATTGCTTTATCCATTGATATCTTCCAAGTGTAAATATATGAACCCATATACAGACATGCAAATTTAGTCAGACAATTAATCTTCTCGACAACAGAAAAAATACAAGCCCAGATATTTTGGATATTCCGTTCTTATGAGGTGCGAAGAAACTCCACGGGGAAACAATTCTGGGAGCTCACAGACAGACCCAGTTCTTGTGGCGTCTTGGCGGAGGCAGTAGCCTCAGATACACTATTCCCCCTGGGGTGCAGTTGCGTAAAATACAATTTTCCCTTCCTTCTGCTGAATGATAATGTCTGGAAAAATTGGAAGAACAATAGTCTTTTGAAGGAAAATGCAAATAACATTCAGGAAAGGAAAATATTTTTTCTATGTATAGGATGGAAGAATGAATTGAACTGGTTTGAAAATAAATATATTGGAATCAAATATTTACTATACCCCAGAGGTACTTCTAGGGGCTGATACTATAACAGTCAGTGATCTGGAGATCTTTGACTTCATGCACTTTGTAGTCTAGTAGAAAGGCACAGAAAACTGCCTAACGCAATGTGTGTGTGTGTGTGTGTGTGTGTGTGTGTGTGGTGTATGTAGAGAGATCAGAGGAAATCTCTCTGAAGGAGTATTTAAAATAAGACCTTAATGAGTTTACATGGGCAAAGTTCTCAATTTAATCTGGCCCCATTTTCAATAACCTTTACAAAACAAAACAAAACAAAACACCCAAAGATTCCATTCCGAGTCGCTTGTTTCTCTACCCTAGTGTCTGTCTGCCAGGATACAATTCTGATTTCAATGGGAGGTAGTTGGGTTGCTGCCTCTTTTTCTGTCCCTTGTGTAGATATTATTAGTCAGATTTCACTGTCTGATGTTTTATTGGTTTGCATCTATCTCCCACCATAGGTTGTGGCTAACTTCAGTTCAAGCACTATACTTTAATAGTCCCCGTTTGGGCACAGCCTAGCTCTAGGATGAGTAAATAAAGCTGGATGAGTAAAATAAATAGATGTTTTCATGGTATCATTTTGCAATGGGGAAAGTATCATATTAAAATATCCTTCATCTTACTCGATATTCAATGTTTCAACACAAACATATTGAACATCTACCATGTACAGACCCTGTGTTTGTCATGGTGCAATGATTAGCAAGTTAGATAGGTTCCTGTCTCCTGTGAAGTGTATAGTCTGATAGAAGAAGACAGATTTTATGTAAATAGTAATGCACCGATACATGATTTTTGACTCAAAAGAAACAATGGAGGTAAAAATATTGAAATAAAAGATTTCTGCTGAAAATGGCAGGAAAAGTAAAACTTTTACGAGATTTGTGGAAGCCTATAGAAGGTGTATCTTGTAGCCAGGCATGGTGGCACATGCCTGTAGTCACAGCATTCTGGGAGGCTGAAGCACGAGGACAGCTTGTTCAAGGCCAACCTGGACAACCTAGTGACCCTGTTTAAAAAGGAAAAATAAAATAAAATATGACGTAGCTCAGTGTGAAGTCCCTGTGTTTAATCCCTAGTACCATAAGAAGAAAGACAGACAGAAAGACAGACAGAAAGGAAGGAAGGAAGGTATTTTGTATTTTGTTTCATCCTCTCCTTCCTCTGCCTTTGGTAGTGATTAAGTTTTTGGACTCAAGATGCATAATTTCTATAGGGAAAAAGGCATAAAATAATGTTTGCTTTAGATATTTTTATCGCCTGGCTTGACTCAGTTGTTAACATCCAGGCCCATCTTTTGGCAAATACTGTTTAATCATTAGTAGTACTTGGCTTTTCTGGAAGGTTCCTTCCCAGTTGTTCTGAAATTATTTAGTGAGTCAGAACCCAAATTTGCATGGAAGATTTGGAGCTCTAAAATGATTAACACCCATAATCAGGGATGTATGCTCCTGCACAGTAAGAGTGTGAAGGCACAGATAGATACAGAGATGGAAAGTAAGAGTATGAACAGTTTTCACTGCCCTCCAGATGTCAGGAACACTACTGTTAGAGACTTAGGAAGCCAGTGAAACACACACATATATTTCTGGCTCAAGATCTAGGAAAATATCTAAAATAATGTTTCAATATCAGGGATGAACACTGGAGAAGCAAACTGACCTCTGTAACATAGTAGAACAGTACACTGTTAGTAAATTAATGTTTCCTAGTTCCATGTGGAATTTCTGGCTGTAAAAAAGAAGCTTCTCTGCCAGTGTTCTTTTTATTTTTTCCCATTTTTTTGGCTTTTTTGTTTTGAGACAAGTTCTCACCACGCAGCCCAGGTTGGCCCTGGATTCACGGCAGTCTTCCTGCCCCAACCTCCCCACTGCTGGGACCATAGGCATGCACCACCACGCCCAGTCCCATTTTCTGGTTTTGACATTGTACTATAATCAAGAAAGTGCACAGTACCAGGAAACTAGGTGTAGATTACATGGGACCTCTGAGTACTATTTTTTCAACTTCCCACACGTCTATAATTAAAACTAAGTTCAGAAAATACTTAAAATGAATATATAATGATGAACTAACTTTTCATAATATATTAATGAAAAAGAAAATCATAAACTATATTATCCTACTTTAATGGTTTACTATTCACCTATACAGTATTTTATCCTACTTTAATATTTTTATTCTACTTTGATATTTTATTATTCACCTATACAGTATACAATACCTTGAGGACTTCTGTTTGCAGACACTTTGGTTCCTGAACAAAAGCATTTGGCAAAATTTTGCTCTGGTTCACAGAGTCCAAGTCAGTGAGAAACATGGTCATGGCCATCTTCCCCATCTAATCACAAATGTAGCCGTCTGCCTAGCCCCTTTTTATTATTTTTTGCTTTTATTTCTTCTCTCTCTCTCTCTCCCTCCTTCCCTCCCTGTTTCTCTCTCTCTCTCTCTCTCTCTCTCTCTCTCATCCACTCCTCCCTCCCTCTCTCTCTTTCTGCTTCAGGGTCCACTATGCAGTTCCTGCTGGCCTTGAACTCACTATGTAGCCCAGGCTGGCCTTGAACTTGCAGTGATCCTCCTGCCTCAGCCTCCCAAATGCTGGGATTCCCTAGCTTCATTTTTCTCTTTATTTTGTTCTCAGTGTTATTATTTGGACCCCTGACCTGTGCTGCTAACAGTAATGATGCATCAGCTATTAACGCTAAAGCAGTATGGAGGTGAGAGGGCACCTGAAATGGTACGACAGCACCACATAATACACTTACCAACATTTTATTTCTTGGGTCTATGACACTGCTAATTATATGAAAAAAGGTTTATTTGCAACTTAATATTGTACCTTTCAAAATGGAAATATGATTTCTTTAGCTCTAGCTTGGGGTTGAATTGCTTGCCATTGTAATAAAAATACAAGAGCTCAGTTGGTAAGAATAAACAGCAAGTTAAGAAAGACTTAGTGAAAGAAATGGGGAAACAGCAGTACTGACGCTGGTGACTACCACACCAGATGAGCCTCTCATCTGCGCTCACCTTGCGAGCCTCAGGTAACAGCCAAATGAGAACCAAGTATAGGCTGCATTTCCTGTGCCTCAAATCATGCATCCTCAGCACAGGCACTGTCTTCCTATAGGGTAAAATATTGGCTCTGTGTGTGTGTGCACATACACACACTTACCCTTCAATATGTAAGGCATAGTACACAGATAGTACATAAACAGATACACAACATAACTATAGTTTAAAGTTCTGTAGAGAGCAATCAGGAAAAAAATATCTGAGAAGTTTCTTTACTAGGAGGAAAACTGAAAAAAATGAGCGAGAAACACTTCCCTTAGGGGTAAGTTTGTGCTGTGTGGAGGGGGCAATTTATTTTGTGAGTGAATCCTGAAGAACTTGACATTTATACTATGATATCAAATAGGAAATGGTCACTGTAGGATAAAGGCAAGATGGTAGTGTAAATAAAAAATGGTAGGGGAGTTTGTGGCAAGTTGATAGGTTTCTCAATAGCCTTATCATAAATTCAACAAATGTTAAAAACAGACAATTTATATTGGAACTAAAGATGTGGTAGGAGGTAAATTCTGTGTTGCTTACTTGTAGAATCCATAGTTTTCATGTGTATGTGTACAATACACATTTGCTCAGGGTGTCCTCACTTAATTAGCTTGCCAGATGAACAAGGTTATCCATACCCACTATATGGCATCTGGGCTGAGGACCATGGCATTTTGAACACTCTAGGCTGGTAGGCTACTTGCCATCATTCCATGCTTCTAATTAAGATTGTGGAGTGGGCAGTCAATAGTAATAGCAAGATAGCACCGGGTGATCGAAGTGTTATAGAAGACAGCTTAACAGAGGTGAATAAAAGGAAACAAAAAGCAGAGTGATTGCAAGGATACTGAAATCACCAAGACTGCCCAGGAAAAGGGCTGGAGGGAGACAGTGAAATGGGTTAATAAATAGCATCAAGCAATTCAGTAAGCAGCATATCAGAAAGTGTTAGAGGTGTTCAGAGAACACAGTGGGGACAAGTGTTGTGAAGGAATGGGGATGACATCCGGCTGTAAAAGGCTGCAAAATCAGGCGGGGGTGGACAGGGACAACAGAGGAAGGTGTTTCAGGTGTGGCTTACAGAATGAGAGGAGGCCAACATGGCAGGAACAAGGCTGGAATGTCTTTGATGTCAGTGAGTTTACAAGGTAGGGCAGCTTTGGATTGTGGAAGGCTTGGAATGCTGGATGGGGAGTGTTTTTGCGTTTTGCTTTTCCTCTGTAGAAAAGTTAATTATGGTTTGGTGGCTGCCATTTTAGAATCCTCTCAATGGGCTAATCTTTTCTGATGTTATCCTTTGAGCCAGCATTCATTCTTGCATAAAGTTTTAGGCTGTGAGAAAATGCTTACATTTGTCAACATAGATAAATAGTCAAACACATTAAAATATGAAAGGAAGATGGAAATAGATTAGAACGCTAGAAAACAAAAATTTGAGTCTGTATGTAGGTTCACTTGGAGGCTGAATTCTCAGAAGCTTGCATCTGGTAACCATAACTCCTTTATCTTTGAACCTTGATCTTAGAAGTTACTTTAGAATGCCACCTCTTCAAATTTGTGATTTTTTCCGTAGAACTAAGAGTAAACATAGTTAATTTTGCTACTTTCACTTCCTTTTGGCTTTCCATTCACTATTTATTGATTTGAGAAGAGACATTGAACTATCAGAGGTCCCTGTGGATAGGGACAGTTTTAGCAGGGTCTTTCTTTAGCTAAAACAGCATGGAAAGTGAAGCTATCAGAAGGCTACTAAGCAATGTGTAAGCAGAATAAGGGTAATTTTTTGGATGAGGCAAATGTTTCTTGACATCAGGTTATGAATGCCAAATGTGTCCATCTCCAAGAGTCTTTCTGATACTCTTATTTCAGTCAGGGTACTGGTGGGGAAGAGATCCACACTTGAACTTTTCTTTGAAGAGACTTTAATAATGGATTTTATATAAGGATTGAGCAGGCTTATGGGAACTAACAAGCACGACAAAGCACCCTAGGAGAATAACAGTGTTGAGAAGTTGTTAGTGTTCCTAGACCTGATGAGACAAGCTCATTGAGTATTGTTAGAGAATTCCCAAGAACTGGAGCCACAGAGAAGGGGCTTCCAACAGAACTGTGGCCATAACTAGAGGGTTGCTACCACTGTCAAACCTAGCACGTCAGGAAAAGAGTAAGCTGAATAAATTCTTCAATCTTTCTCTTTCCTCACTCCCGTCTCTTCCAATTGGTGGACCCCACTGGAAACCAGAAAGCGAGACAGCCCAGACCATACCCCAAGTTATCAACTCCTAAGGTACAATACAGAACAGAAAAGTCAAGAGTGGATCTAGAGAGAGGAGAAGAGCCAGAACATTACTTTCCCCACTCTTTAATCCTTCGGAAATCTGTGTGCATTCCCAAGGACAGCACTTTATTATAATTCTGAAAAATGACAAATCTGAACAAAATTCCTTTTGAAATTAAGCCACTGTTTGAATTTCACCAAGGATGAAATAAATAGAATGCTATGGGAAATTATGCAATCAAGGGCAGATGGAAGAAAAATATGTTTACAAGTGGTTATAAAGTTAGGCTGTAGGGAAGAGCTTCCTCTGAGGGTCTATGAAAATACAATTCCTAAGTCTTTTCCAGTCAGCCTCAGATGGCACCAGACTATGTGCCTGCTCCTGTAGGCAAGGGGAGAATGCTCACTTTCTGTGGGCAGTTTGCCTCCCAAAGGAAGGTGGGGAGGAAAGGAACAACCCTAGCCAGGAGGGCAAAGCTGGAAGTGCAGAGAGTGGTGAGCGCTCTCTGAGGGCAACTAAGAGGAAGACAGGGGAGCTGGACCACACACAACTAATTATTTTTACTGGGCCAAGAAGTCTTTGTACTACTTTGGAGCAGAGTGAATTGGGAACCCTGGACAGGAATACCTTTTCTCCACCACATCGCCTCATTCGCTGGTTGGTTCACCTTACATGTTTTCAGGAGTTAGGCACACTGCAGAAAGGAATATAAAGGTAGGTGGGATTCGATATCTGTGTAGATGGTAACACTGAAAACAGCTAGCACTTATTGAAGATGTTCCTTAAGGCAGGATGTGGTATTCAGTCATTTGTCACAACATATTCACAACCCCCAGTAGCAGATACTATTATGGACTTGACTTTGCCGATGAAGAAACTGAGGCTTGACGAGGTGAAGGGACTTACTCGAAAGTCACTTGACGTCAGGCTATGAATTCCCATGTGTCCCTCTCCAAGAGTCTTTCTGATACTCTTATTTAAGTCTTATTTCAGTCAGGGTGCTGGTGGGCAAGAGATCCACACTCAAACTTTTCCTTGAAGCAATTTTAATAAAGGATTTTTTAAAAATAAAGATTGAGCAGGCTTATGGGAACTAACAAAGAAACTAGTTGGTGGCAGAGCTAGGGTTCCAATGTAGAGAGTTCGCTCCAGAGCTGCTGACCTTAACCTCTTCCTGTGTCACGGGTCAGTGCTGGAGGCAGCCTGTGAACAAATAATGACAGTATAAAGCATGAGGTCGTCCAGGTGCGTGGGAGCAAGGGCAGAGTAACTAAACAGGTCTGTGTGTAGGACGTATGTGCAGTCTCCCTTGCCTCCCGCCAGAAATGACAGCGCAGTCTTTTTAGGGTACACTTTACTGCTACTAAGCATGGATTCAGATATAGAAGTCAACTCATGTTGCCCTGTTGCCCTCCAAAACATAACAACACTTTAAATAATGTCTTCCTGACACCCTGGACCTGCTCCAAGAGTTTTGTTCTGGCTTTCGGACAAGGCAGAAACAGGAAAAGGATGCACTAATGTTTCTGATTAGAGACCTAAGTTAGAATTTGAAATAATTTTGTAATTAGAATCCTTATTAACATCCTGTTGTCCTATATAATGTCTATATGTCAACTATATTTTATTATAAGCCATAAGTATGCTATATAATCATTAACATCAGCTATGAGATTGTCTTGACATTTCTATAGTTTATGGGTCTATGTTAAATGAAAATGATTTTGTTTCTTAATTGATATTTTTCATCTCAAATACTTTTTTGCTATGACTATAACAATTTGGCTCTAATATATCGCAATTTCTGCTAATGACAAGGACAAATTTACTTTGCTGCTTCATCCCACTGGGTAAAAATTATTTCAGTTTGGTACCGCTTACTGATTTATTTCTCAGCCTATCTGAGCTTTTGAACATCCTTACATTTGATTATATTACTTGATAGTAAGCAAGTATCATTAAGTTTCCTTGGCTAGACTGGACACTGTCAACAGGTGCTGCCTGCTGCAGCCAAGTGATGGTGTATTTGTGCCAGGATATTAAGCACATCCTGTAGTTTGGTATAAACACCAGGTGGGACTCTAATCCATTCAGCACAGATCCCCTTATTCATTTCTCCCCCTTAATGAAAGAAAATCTAAGGGAAGTCCCTGCTCAGGAATTCTCTTTACCTTTAGAAGTCAGTGAGTCTTGCTCCAAAATTACCCAAGAATGTGACTGGATTAATCTCAAGCCTCCTGGATACATAGCCTATTTATTAGAGTGACCTCAGAAATTCTCAGGAAGTCCTAAGTTGGCAAGTAGCCCCATTCTTTTCCAGGTTAGAGAAGTCTTTCTTCCTTTCCGAAGTTGAAACTGCTGGGGAGCTGTGAGTCCTTGACTCATTAGTAGACATTCTCCTATTAGGGCTATGGAAAGACAAAATGAGACAAGACGACCCTCACATCAGTGGGCTCACCCCTCAGGGTTTTCATCATCAAGACAAAGTTTTTGGTCTGCAGGATAAGAGTAACACCCCCAGATCCAAGCAGCACCATCAGGCACACTGGCCAGGAGAAAGGATAGCCTTGCTTGCTGCTCTGGTTGGGTTTTAGGCACAAGGGTGCCCAAGCATTGCACCTCTGCTTTCATGACCTTTCATTCCTTAGGCATGACCAGTACGGACTATTGCAGGTAGCCTGATAGGTGGAGTGATTTTGGAGGGATGAACTCTGCTACTGCTTTGTAAGAGGACAGGCCATGTCTTTTGATAACTTATCCATCATTGAAAGAAATAATCTGAAATTTGACAGCTATATCAAAGTAGTATTTGTCCCCTGATATTGATTTTCTTTTTTTCCTATACTTACATAATTCTGAATATAGAGGTTGTAGTAGCCCTGAAGCTCTCTTGGTTGTAGGACTAAGTTTTGGCTGATGGTTATGAGCAAAAGTGATGCCATTTCTGAACTGTGCCTTGAATGGGAAAGGGCAGGTCGTGTGGGTCCTGGGACTAGTAGGCTCCAAAAAGGCAGAGCGACATGGTAGAAGATACCCAAGTTCCTGACCTTTGAGCTGCTGTGCCAGGCCTGGGTTGCCTACTTCCAGATTAGTAGGCAAGATAGGAAAAGCTGTCTACTATGTTTAAACTGCTGTGATTTGGGATCTCTGTCAAACAGTCAGGTCTTTATCCTTAAGTAGTGACTTGGGATTTCAGTAGAAGAGGGTCAATTTTCATTGACAAAATTTCCTTGTTACACCAATTCTTCTGTTCTCGACATGTAGCCGTCCTTCTTTCAGAGACAGGGTCCTTAGACTCTTAGCTTCCACTTAGGGCACTGTTGTCTTTTGAGGATTCCATATTAGGTCTCAGCTTGAATAAGGAGTGGAGATCTAGACTTTTCACGTAGACTCAAAAATCCTGTCCAAACCGTCACTCCTTTAAATGTTGCTATATTTCCCTGGTGTGCCCCAGGACTGATGTCTGCAGGAGCAGGGGTGCTTTCTTAGACATGACTATGGTATTTGAATTAGCTGCTAGGACATCTGTGGAATTTCCATATTCTATCTTAGGAAAGAAATATAATTTTTCTTTGATGCTACAGTCTTTCTTAACCAGAAATACAAGGAAACTACTGTTTGCAGTGGATTTTTGGCAGAGCTCTGAAGTGTGGTCTGGATCTGGGAACCCATAATCCAAGAATAAGGCACCATTTACGTACAAAATTGTTGCATTTGGATAGAAACTAGGTTCAGCTCTGCTTATGAAGCCGCTGTCTTACAGGGTCAAAAGGAGCTTATTTTTCAAGCAAGTGTGTTTCACTGTGGATGGGCGACTACCAAAATAATTATTTCCTGTGTGGGTCAGCAGGGATGAGGTAATCCTAAGGAAAATGTTCCATTGTGCTGGCTGGGCTGGGTGGTGCAGGAGCTCCAGACGTTCCCTTAAAGCAACAGCCACTGGGTTGACTGGCAAAGTCTTATTCATATGCCTCTGGGAGGACATTCACTTTTTTTATTTGATATTTTCAGGATCTTGATGGAGAGAAAATGTGGATGCACACACACATACCCATCAACTCTTCTGTGGGTAATGTTAGTTTACTTAGATAGTGTATAGACGGTTTAGAGAGAGAATTCTGAGAGCCAAGATATCACAGTATCCCCACTTCTGTCAGTAAGCAAACAGAGACTAACTTCATATTTGTCTGTCTGTCTTGGGCCACTTGAGGGCATGCTGTGTTTGTCTCTGTCTTTCTAGCCCATATACATGGATCTACCAGCAAGTACAGTTCTCGCTCATCATCTGTTGAGTGAATGAGTGGCTTACAAAGCAAGTGAGAAACAGGAAAGACACTATTACCTCAAAATGGACCTGTTTTGGTACTATGATACTGAGATAGAGCATTCAGCAGAAGGAATTCACCTAAAGCATTGACCTAAACCAGGATTGGAACATCTATGAGGTGTTAAACTCTGTGATTCCAAAGACTGAACAACTCTGTATTCTGTGCTGTGTCCTTCCTGGAATTAGAGGAGGATGCACAGTGTCATCTGTACCAGTTGTGAGATACTGGTGCTGCGCATACAGTGAATTGTGGCAGCTAGAGCAAGAAGAGAGAATCCTGAGGGATGCCTGAATATTCTATCGGACGCTCTTCACCCTGCTTTCCTTCCATGACTGCTCTAGCACAGGGGTTGAACACACACTACAGATTCTAGAACTGCATATTACAAAAGTGAATGGATGCCACTGACTAATTCACTTAGTAGGTTTTCACTTAGTGCTTGTCATGGGACAGGTATGTAATGGTGCTGAGGTGCTGAGATGGACAAAACAGATAGCGTCCCTGCCCTTAACAAGTTTAGCTTCTACTAGAAGAGCTAGCAGAAGTGGAGAAAAAGACAAACAAGTACATAAACAATTGCAAATTGGGGCCATTTATGAGAAATAAATTGGAAATTGAGGTAGGGAATAAATGGAAGATCATAGGGTGGTTAAAATGACTGTGGGGAGAAATCAATCCGGGGAAAAAAAGGGAAGGTAACACTATAGAGGGAAGGACACATGTTAAGGAAAGAAGTCTAAAAGAAATTGGTGTTTTAGAGGATAAACAGAGCAAGACAAAGCAAAACACAACAAAACCCTGTGAGTGTGTTGTAGAGAGAGGGAGAAGGCACTGACTGGCAGGAGTCCTTCCAGGAGTTTGGATCCACTATCAGGACCCCATACACAAAGGTGGATGTTGGATATTCGCAGAGTGGTCAAGAGGCTTTACTGTACATAATAAGAGGTGTGAGCTGGAGAGTCGTCCTCCCACTGCATGCCTAAGATCTCACTTCGGCTACTGTGTGTCCCACCCATCCGGAGTCATAGTGAACAAAATGGAAAGTTGGACTTCACCTAAAGTACAAAAGGAACATAAATACCATTGATGGAACCTGAGGAGCTTGTGATTCTGGCCCAGGCATTGAGAGGAAGCGGGAAAAAAAACCCAACCACATTCACACCCAACTAGTATTTGGCAGTGGAGGCTAAAGAGAATGAAGTCTGCAGGGTTAATTGCGCTTCCTGCTTTTGACCTACTAGTAGTATCCTCTTCAGTGGTGTCCCTACGATGCTGCCAGATTTCAGCATTGAGACGATAGGGCTGGCGTGTCTGCATGCTCCTGTGAGCATGTATGTTTGGTTTACTATCTGCAGGTACTAAGAAGGATGCTGACTTTAGGCAGGTATTTGACTTATCCTTATCCAGGCATTCTTAACTAGGATCATACATAAACCTGGCTGGGAAAAAATTACATCTTAATTTTCACTATCCTTTCTTCCCAACATTTGGTATTGCAGTTGAGGTAATAAGCCACAGTCATTTTGTCCTCAGATAGGATCTTTTGACTAAGTGATAACAGGAATGAGACCAGGAAGATCCACAGGCAGGACTTACCTGGGGACTTCAGGAGAAGGGAGCCAGCAACCATCAAGAAAGGGGGATCAGGCTGCCAAAGAAAGAGAGCAGTGAACTTTTATTGGTTTGTTAGGATGGGCTAAAGCCCAGTAGTTTTTCACTGGCCAGGGGCTTGGCTCCAAAAGATGTTTCTTTTTATGTGAGACTAAGACTACCAGGTGTTCACAGGCAGCTTGCAGGGATTACTGCGTTACTCTGATTGCTGGTGTCGTACTCCTGTGTGAATGCTGCTGCTGTGTGGTTTGGTCCGGGCTTTGTGATAGTGCTGAAGGATTTAGGTGCTTGGGCTGTTGTGGCTGCTGAAGGAACAGGGTGGGAGTAGGAAAAAGGGAGAAAGAAAATGAAAATATATCCCAGCTCCCGTGGGCAACCCACGTGTCTGCTTGGAGAGCTGAGTAGATCTGAGCCAAAGGTTAAGGCAGTAAAGGGACAGAGACACCTTGAAGACAGAGCTGCACACTTCCAGTCATGCCGGGCATCAACCCTACGCTCAAATGAAATGTCAGTGATTTTAGCAAAGGGGCCTTCAGGTCCCCAAGGAGCAACCTCGGCAGCGGTTATCATAAACCGCACACCAGAGGAGTTTCTTCTAGCAAAGCTAGTGGGAAATTAACAAAGTATTACCCAACTGTGTGACGCTAAAATTAGCAATTTTTAAGTCAACCAAGGGCAAGTGAAGCTGGGGATTTATTTAGGTTTTCTTTTCATTAGTAACAGCTCCCTCTTTTTGGGCAAAAATTCTGCTTTTGTAGTTTTATCAGAGTTTGAAGAAAGGACTGTTGAAGAAGCACCAGGCTCCATAAGCATCTCACCATGCTTCCGAGGGTAACCATTTACACTCCCAGGGGGTTATTTGTTGTCCTGGCCCTGTGTCCCACCACAGTGGTTCTGGTCTCAATTTTAATAGTATTTGTGACTTTGACATTAGTAAAAATCAGAGGTATTTCCACACCCCTTTATAGCCAGTGCCGATATCCCAAAATATAACATATTTATCCCCCTTTTCAAAATTATAGTAGTTATATTAGAACTAGATAATGTTATTTAGTATGCTAACTAAACTTTTATTACATCATGAATATTTGTTTTAAAACACATTTAAAAACTATGTTTCAGTACTTTAGGATTGTCTTTAGGCTTTCAGACTACCAAATGGATCCCTGATACAAAAAAAAAAGGATTAAGAACTGTCAGACTTATTGGACAGTCTTTTATTTTTGATCTTATTTTTTTACAAATTAATACATTGCTTGCAGTACATAATGCTTGCCTTCCCTCTTGTGGAGTTTGTTCTTGTATGTCACACATCTTAATTCCATTTTGCATCCCGTTTCTCTTCCCTTCCTCCTCCCTCCACTCATTTCTCTGTCCCCTTCCCCATTGATAAAGATCTGTCTACACTTCCTATTACCTATTTTTATTTTGCTTTTTATTTATACTTTGGATTTCTCATATAGGAGAAACCACACAATACTTAAGCTGTGTGTCTAAGTTAATTCACTTAACATTATGTTTTCAAGGTGCATCCACTTCCCTACAAATGACTCAGTTTTATCTTTCTTTATGGCACAGTAGTACTCCATTGTACGTAAGTACCACATTTACCTGCTGATGGATGCATAGGCTGCTTTCAAGGTTTAGTTATTATAAATTGTGCTGCCACAAACATGGACATGGGTATATCACTGTAACACGATGCTTTTAACTCTTTTCGGAAACTATCTAGAAGGGGAATAGCTGAGTTAAATGGAATTTCTCATTTTAGTTTTTTGCAGAATCTGCACACTGAGTTCTATGGTGATTGCACCAGTCCACACTCTCACCAACAGTGGAGAAGGGTTCCTTTACCCCCAGCCTCACCAGCATTTATTTGACTTCTTGATGACGGACATTCTTTCTGGGCTAAGATGGAACCTCAGCGTTTTACTTTGCATTTCCCTAATGGCCAGCAAGGTTGAGGATTTCTTCATGTATTTAGTGACTATTTGTGTTTCTTTTCCTGATTAGGTCTTTTATTTTCAGACATCTAATTTTTAAAAATTCTTTAGATATTTTATATCTGAGTCCTCTGTCTGAGGAATAGCTGGGAACAAATGTCTGTAGGTTGTCTCTTTATTCTGTTGGTTTCTTTTGCTGTGCAGAAGTTTTTAATTTTATATGATCCTATTTGTTGATTCTTGGTACTATTTCCTGTGAAACTGGGATTCTGTTAAAAAAGTATTTGCCTACATCTTTGACTTGAAGAGTTTCATGTATTTTATCTTCCAGCAGATTAAGTGTTTCTGTCTTAACATTTAGTTCTTTGATCCTCTTTCATTTTATTTTAGTACACAGGTGGGAGATATAGGTCTAGATTTAATTTTCTGTGTGTGATTAGCCAGTTTTTCCAACACCACTTTTAAAAGAGGTTATGTTTCCTCAAGTGTATGTTTTTGTTTCCTTTGCCAAAGATCCAACAGCTGAATGTGATTGGGGCCGTTTCTGCATCTTCTATTCTGTTCCATTGATCCTCATGTCTGTTTTTGTGCCAGTACCATGCTATTTTTATCACAGTAACTTTGTAATATATCTTCAGGTCTGGCATTGTGATGTCTCTGTCTTTGTTCTAGGATCACATGTGCTATTCTGTGTCACTTTTGGTTCTATACTAATTTTTTGGATTTTTTCAAGTACTGTGAAGAATGTTGGTGGTATTTTGATTGGAACTGCATTAAATTTGTATATCAATTATGGAAGTATGGCCATTTTGACTAGATTGGTTCTGCCTATTCAGCAACAATGGATATATTTCCATTTTCTAATGTCCTCTTCAATTTCCTTTTCCAGAGTGTTGTAGTTTCCATGTTAGAGGTCTTTTACATCCTTAGGTTAATTCCTATGTATTTTTTTTCTTGGTTCTACTGTTAATGATTTTTTTTTGTAATTTCTTTCTCAGTGGGTTCCTTATTAGTGTATAAGAACACTGTTAATTATTATCTGTTGATTTTTGTATCCTGGTGCATTTTGGAATTCAACTATTCTGAGTCTTTTGGTTGTCGTTTTGGATCTCATGCATAGAGGATCATGTCATCTGCAAAATGATAATTTGATTTCGTCCTTTTCTATACATATCCCTTTTATTTCTTTGCCTTGCCTAACTGCTCTTGCTAATGTTTCAAGTACTATGTTGAACAGGAGTGGTGATAGTGGTCATCCCTGTCTTATTCCTGATTTTAAAGGGAAAGATATCAGTTTTTTCTCCATTTAACCTAACATAGGCAGTAGGTTTGTCATAAATAGCTCTTATCAGACAGAGCTTCTGTAGACATTTTCTTCAGCTTTTTTTTTTATCAAGAAAGATGTTGGATTTTTTGTGTTTTTCAATTTATTTATTTATTTATTTTTGTCTTTTTGAGACAGGGTCTCACTCTGCAGTTCAGGCTGGTCTTGAACTCACTTTTGTAGCCCAGGCTGGCCTCAAACTCACAGCAATCCTCCTGCTTTAGCCTCCTGAGTGCTAGGATTACAGGTATGTACCACCATGCCATGCTTGTTTATTTGTTTTTTAAGGAAGGATTTTGCTATGCAGTTCAGGCTGACTTTGAACTCACTGTGTAACCCATGCTGGCCTTGAACTTATGACAATCCTCCTGCCTCAGGCGCCCAAGCTCTGGGTTTACCGGTATGCACCACTATGCTGCACCTGGATGTTGGATTTTTGTCAAAGGTTTTTTCTGCATCTATTAAAATGATCATGTGAATTTTTTGTTCTTGCTTCTATTTTTGTGATGTATTACATTCATTGATTTGTGTGTATTGAATCATCCTTGCATCCCTGGGATGAAGCCCACATGATGCATCTTTCTGAAGATTTGTTACATTCTCTTTGCCAGTCTCTTGTTAAGGATTCTTATATGTATATTTATTAAAGAGATGGGTCTATAATTCTCTGTTTTGGTTGGATCCTTGTCTGGTTTTGGAATCAGGGTAATGGTATCTTGCAGGAATGACTTGAGTAGTACTGGAGTTAGATCTTCCCTGCAGTTTTGTAGAACTCAGCAGTGAACCCATCTAGACTAGGGATTTTTTTAGTTGGTAATTTTTCTTATTATTCCTACAATTTCATTGCCTGTTGTTGGATTATTTCAGGCTTTTAAATCTTCTTGTTTCAGTTTTGGTAATTCATATATATGTAGAAACCTATCCATTTCTTCTGAATTCTTCAACTTATTTGTGTACATATTTGCAAAGTAATTGTTAATAATCTTTTTTAATTTGACAGTGCCTGTTGTGATTTCACTTTTTGCATTTCTAATTTCATTGATTTGGGTCTTTCTCTGCTTTTAGTTCATTGGATAAGGGTTTGTTTATTTTGTTTATTCTTTTGAAGAACCAACTTTTCTAGTCATTACTTCTTTGTATTTTTTAATCCCAGTTTCACTGATTTCTGCTCTGATCTATATAATTTCTTTCCTTATACTTGCTTTGGTTTGGATTATTCTTGTTTTTCTAGGACCCTGAAGAGCACTACTAGGTTATTCACTTGGGCTTTCTCTGTTTTTGTAATGTGGGTATTTAACCACTGTTATCTTCCCAGTTAGGGTTACTTTCACTGTGTCCAATAAGTTCTGGTATGTTGTACTGGCATTATCATGTAGTTCTAGAAACTGTCTTATTTCTTCCTTGACCTTGTCTGTAACCCATTGTTTATGTAAGAGTGTATTGTTTAGTTCCATGCATTTGCATAATAATTTTTGGATTTTTTGTTGTTGTTGATTTTCTAATTTCATTGCATTATGACCTAATAATATACATGATATATTTTCTATTTTTTTTACATTTAAGCATGCTTCGCTGGAGAAAGTTTCATGCACTGCTGAACAGGATGTGTTTTCTCTTGTTGTTGGGTAGAACACCTTGTAGATATCTATTAAATCCATTTTGGGGAAGATTTTGTTTAACTCTGATATTTCTTTGTTGATTTTTTTCTAGTCTATCTGTCTATTTGTGATGGTGGGGTATTCAGTTTTATGGCCTGTAGGTTTTTGAGGTGCCCTCTCTACACCTTTGTTTTCCCCAGACTGTGGCTATTGTCCAAGTCAAGGCATGTCCTTGCTCCTGTTGGTAGATGAGGAATGCCATCAGCCCTCTGGTGTGCTGGATGTAGCCTGTGTAAGCTATAGGCTTGGGGTTTGACTGGGCTGTTGGACTTAATGTCTGTGGTGGGTCTGGTTGCTCCCTGCTCTCCTCAGATGTTTTCTTCATCCATGATCAGGTTGGTTGGTGAGTGCTGCCTCTGTTGCTCAGTGCTGGGGGGAAGCAAAATGTAGAGCCAGCTTGGAGTTGGTGGGTGATTGTTCCCTTGCCAGTGAGTAGCACTTGTCCAGCAGGGGTTGCTGGCTCATGTCGGGGACTGGCCACAGTCTAACCAGTTGGATGTGATAGGAATTTTAAGGACAAAACAACCACATGTCCACTTTCATATGAGACATTTTAAAATTCTGACCGAGAGGATAAAGAGGCAAGAAATACTTGTCAAGCTCATGTTTGCACAGAAATGACATCTATGTTTTTGTGTAGATTGTAGATCAGTTTAGGGACTGACTTTCAAAGAAATAGTCTGAGATCTATAGAGACAAGATAGATCTGATAGAGCATGTGCAACACTTTGGGCACAAATTGTGCATTTCCACAAACTTTCCCTAAGTAGACATCTGAGAAAAAAGGAGATCATTTTCTTGAACTCTGACCTCCAGGACCTGGAAAGTCTGTTCTGCCTGCCCCAGCTTGTTTTACTCCCTTGGGCTACAGCTTCAGAGTCCTCAGAGACTGATATCTGTAACCAGAGTACAACTCGTTAGCCAGCCTGCCGCTTCCCACCGCTCAGCCATCTTGTAGATGCCATTTTTAGGAAGTCTGAATTTCTCAGCCGAATCAGCACCTCCACAGCCAGCCCTGAGTAGTCAGTCCCCAGAGTCTGAGGTGGTACCTGGGATAAGCAATGCACCTTCGTTTGCTTCTGCTGGAAGGAAAATGCTTCTGTTTGTGCGTCTTGAAGGAAAGGAGAGGAGAGGAGGAAATGTTGGCTCATTTCTTCAGAGATTTTATGCATTAAACTTAAAACTCATGAGAGCATTCCCTCATCCCCACCCCTCATCACACAAACTGGGTGGTGAATTCTGATGTTGCATTTCTTACTGACTGACATGGTCTGGAAGAAGCTTGTTCTGAAACCATGGTTGAATTGTAAAGAATAAGGAATCAAAGAGTAAGTAAGTTAGAGAATGTGTCAACTTTCCCAAGATCACTATCTCAGAGCTGCAAGAAGAGTGTTGGGGTTCTTTTCTGCTTCTTACTAGCTCTTCCCATCTAACAATAATGGCTCCTATGTAACATTTCAGTGAGATAATACATGTGAATTGAAAGGTGCCTGATCATCGCTCAGTAATCTCTAACTGCTGTTGCTTCTGCTTCCCTAGGCAAATTTCTTCCTGCTAAAAGATTAGCCTGTGTCCTAGGGACACTTCTGGTCTTGGTTTTCCCCCTGTATATTATCCTCTATCTCACCATCTTCAGTCTTCCTGTGACACTTTCCATTCCTGAACATGAAGACCTGCCCACATCTCTCTTACCTTAAATAATACCTCCCCAGCCTCATGTATCCCCCTTCACCCTGCTGCCTCCCACCCCTACCTTCAGACCCACTTTCCAGCAGAGGCTGGGTGCCAGCATTATGCTTTGGCTACATGGTAGCTTAGCAGTAAATACTGTTCCCAGAGGTGGGAGCTGAGATTTTCTAGCAGAGCCTATGCCTGGCAGGTAGGTCTGCCAAATTCAAGGGCTGAGGGAGGGGCTGCTTGTTTTGGCCATAGGTCTTAGCCTTGGTTTCCAGTAATTTTCTCCCAGTGGTGTTCCCACATCTATCAGCTTGACTCCTTTGTCTTTTCGTCCCTCTTACTTGATGTAATATTGAAGCAGCCAGAGGAAAGCAATAATTTATTAGCTTCTTCAAATCCCAACGCTGGAAAAATGCCGAGACTTAAGGATCTTAAGGCTTAAGGGTCAGGTGGAGAGCAGTCTGCAATCAGACCAGAGGTTATATTTTGACTATAATCCTGATCTGGGGTCTTGTGAGCACCATTGCTTATGTTCTTCCCCTTTCCATCCTTACTGTGCTGCCATGAGGTCTCAGAAATCCACTGGACACAGTGATTCAGACAGCTGAGAGCAATCATTTGGAGTGCTTATGAAATTAAACCTATTTGAAGTACTAACCTGATATTCTGATGCCTCCTAAATCAGTTAATAGCGATGCCGACTGGTGTGTTGTCCAGTATTGTGTTTCCAACCTTGATTCTAGGCCCTTAGTGAAAACAGTGATGAGCTAGGTTCTAGTCAGCCTGAGTCCCAGCCCCCTGTAGCATTATGGAAGCTACATGTGCTATGGAGTTATGGGGTGCTTCTGTGTGCAGTCTCAGATAGGTACTGTACTCGATTGGTCTGGACCTTGCTTTAGGGCCTGGACTCTTTACTTTTGCTCTTTAAAGTTACTGTTGGATATCTTTACCTTATTTTCCTCTCCCAAGTTCCATTTTAAAAAATTCCCCCAATATTTCTAGAAGAAAGCACACAATCTTTAATTTTATCAATTGTGCCTATGGGACATTAGTAAAGGCTGTGTGTGTGTGTGTGTGTGTGTGTGTGTGTGTTTGTGCTGAGGGAGGATATTTACTTAGGGAGAAAAATACTGCTTTTTCTAACACTTAAAGGCAAAATTAAAGATTAAAAAGTTTGTACCCTTTTGGCAATTGTAAATTTGTCATAGACTTTAACCATAATTATTATTATACTTACTAATACTGTTATTATCAGTAATAGGATCTAATACTTGAAAGTAGGTTTCATGTATACCGTTACCAAAGCAAGTGTGGGGAGTACACTCTCCTGGCCCTACAGTCCCCATAGGAAGTAGAGATTGTATACATAGCTGGCGTTCACCCAAGGTACTTTGGGGACGAAGAGGATAATGTGTTCCGAACAGAGGTCAACAGCTGCTACTCCTCTGTGACATTCCGGAGATGTGGACAGATGCATTCAGACTGACCTTCCTCATTCAGTGACTGTGGGAACTGGGTGGAAGGCGGAAGAGAGACACAGCGAAGGGGAGGATGAGACCTCCCCTGGGGAACAGTAACGTGAGAGACCACTGAAAGTAATGTTGAACTTAATGGTTCTGCTTCCTGGAGGTGCTGCTCTAAACAATATGTGAGGGGGTGAAGTCCCTTAAAATTGTTCCAAAAGATGGAAAACCAAACATATCAGTGTTCCCAAGGATGGCAGCTCCCAAGGGGGTCAGAGGTTGTCTCCTTACCATTCCACTGAATGCACAACTGGAAATGGAGTAGGGTCAAAGCAGGTTCAATACAAGACACATAGTGAAATATGTTCCTTACCTTGCCCTCCCTTCCCTAGTCATATTTAATTCCCCTTCTTGTTGCCAGAACATGTCCAAGTGGTTTAGACAAATTAGAAGTCAGCTCTTGGTACCTTTGTGTTATACCAGAAGTGCAGTCAGCTGGTTTTCAGTGGGACCAAAGAAACATGACTCAGTGAGATTATTAGATTTTCAGAAAAAGATTTTGAGAACAATAGACTTTCTGATAACAGTATCTTTGGATCCTAAGATTTTTAAGTTTACCCTCTTATAATGACTTAGCTGAAGTCTGATTGCCAGTGCTGTCCCTTGATTTTAATGGTTCTACTCCCCTTCCACTGTTGTCCAGATTATTAACCCGTTGTCATGTGGTTTGAAGGTGTATCTCGAAAGTACACAGTGCGGGGAGGTGGGTCCTAAAGGGAGCTTCCACCTCATGAAGGGACAAAGGCTGATCATAGAAGGCCCTGAGGTCAGGAGTTTGATCTCTTGCTTTCTCTTTGTCCTTCCAGCGTGGGCTAGTGTAGCTTGTTATCTGATGCCAGCCCCTCTCATTTGTACTTCCCAACCTCTAAAACTATAAGGTGATTCATTTTTATTTATAAATTATATGGTCTGGGGTATTCCAGTGTAGGAACACAAAACAGACAAATCACCTTAGCGTGTCATTGTGGGCAACTGTGTAACTTGCCTGAGCTTTAGTTTTCGTATTTATAAGATGGCAATAGTGGCAGTGCCAACCTCCTAGGGCTGTAAGTGAGGGTTAAATGCGATAAAACATGCATAACATTTAGCATAATATACGGCAGCTGGAAGCCTGACAAACATTTTAGCTACTGCTTTTGGAGTGATAGGCCTTCCTTTCGAAGTGGCCAAAGGGGTTTTAAACTATTTATCACCAAACTTTTCATGTAAACCTTGATAAAACCTTATTGATTGTTCTTGCACATACATCTTTTTTACGAATACTTATTTACTCAGTGGAATTAGTTGTCCAATATGGCACTTCTATATATTTTTTTAATTTTTCATTTCTTTTAGGTTTGCCATCATTTTCTCTGTAGGACTTTGATTCTGCTGGTTTGTGGTAGTACATATGGCTTTCTTAACTTCAACTTTGCCTATTATTAGAATGACTTTTTTTCATAGCAACAGCTGGAATTATGCTAAAAATCTCCAAGAGAGAATCTCAGGCAGGCTTCATTTCTTTTGCCTGCACAAACACCATGTAGGCATTAAGACCTCTGTAAGGCAGATCACTGGAGAAAACTAGAAATGAGAATAAAAGCAGTTTTCTAACTGGAATTTAGATCAAGAAGACATTATCCTGGTAGGCTTGCTGAGTGTCAGAGCAACCACAGGGCTTTTCATTGACAACTTATAACAACCTATAGTTGACAACCATAATTCTTGGAGATTCTTCAGTGTTACCTTGTGGCTTACAGTGCTTTAAGTTATTACTGAAGGACTGTGTATCAAGGTAGAATATAAAGCTAATTTCTAAACCAAGGTTCTGACAGCACTCATGCTGTAAAGTGATGTCATCCCACATAAATATATCATACATGTATTCAGTGATCTACTGTGATTTATTCAGTAAGCATTTATTCAACTTTTACAAGAAGTATGAGATAAAGGTTCATTAAATCTTATTTCCATCTTGAGGGTGGGGGAGGTTTTCACTGTGTGACATATGAATGAGGTATCAAGTGAGTTATTTTTGTCCTTATTTTCTACAAGAAGAACTGGGGCTTGACTCTGTGAGAGCATATGCTAGAAAGTGGCCCAAATGGGCTTTGAATAACTCCTGTCCCTGGAGCTGTGAGATTTTAAGCCCCGTGCTTTTAGCCGCTGGAATCTCCAGTCAGTTATCTTTCCTCTTCTGTATTCAAAGTGATAAACTGAGTCTAGGTATGCATTCTGTGTGGAAAGCATTCCCGTCTCCCAAGGGCCATAGGGGACACATGGGGGCTCAGGAGAGACGAGAGGGCGATGCTCAGTGGCTAGGTGTGACTCTGGCCCTGGCTGGAAGAGAAACAAATTGTGAAAGAAGTGAGTCCTTAAATCTCCTACACTGCCAGCCACACAGCTCAGAGTAGGAGCAGACAGAAATACAGTGCTGAAGTCCTAGCTAGTGACAAGGCACATTTTGAGCTGGACTATTCCTAGTGCTCTATCTTTAGGAAGCTAAGGAGGGCAAGATTACCTTCGTCAGAGAACAAGGAGAGAAATCCACAATTATAGCCACATTGACTGTGGGGTCCAGGAAGCAACATGAAGTGTTTCATTCCTGTAATAATGTCTTACTGAGCATTAGCTATGTGCTAGATGCAGCAGTACAGCTGTGAATGAGAAGGACCTGGATTCTACCCTCAGGATTATAATCTGATAGGGACATAGATGCTAAACAAATCCTAATATGAGCAAGTGTGTAGTTACTTTTCTTTATGGCATTTGACTAGGCTGTAGGGAGAGTGTGATGGAGGTTATAGCAGGAGGGTTGGAAGTAGGAAGTGAATGTGTGTGTGCGTGTGCGTGTGCGTGTGTGTGTGTGTGTGTGTGTGTCTGTGTGTGTGTTTGGAGAAGGCATCCTTGAGGAGGTTCTATTTACTCTGACTCTTGAAAGATGAATGTGATTTCCTCAGACAATCAGAGAAAGACATCCTAGCTAAAGACCAGTACGTGGTGAAAGCTCTGAAATTCATTTTCACTTCTCTGCCTACTCCCAGGCCAAGTTCTTCTTGTGTTCCAAACAGCAAATAGAATTTAGTGTCCTGCATTACATGCTTCTCCAACAGGCTGTTTGGGACTTCAGTAATGTGTTGATTGATTAAGGTATTACAGTTTGTTTCATCATGTTGTGTATGTCCTTGAATTTAAAGAACCTGGGTAGACCAAGGGAATTTAGAATTATTCCAGAAAAAACAGGTGAATTTTTATGAAGCAATGTAATTAAGTCTTCCCAGTGTCATCTGGGAAGCCACCCCTGCTACCCTTAAGTGACTCTGGTCATTTAGGCTCTAATATGACATTGTGCTAGATATCTTATAGTTGAATGGTACCACACATTTTTAGCTTTTGCCCTGAAGAAATCTTTTGATCTTTTAACCAGCCAGGAGCATAGGGCTAAAGCTTAGAACCAGATATTTTCTAGAACTAGGGTATGTCTTTGTCACTTTCCTATAGTTCAGAAGTGTGACTAAATTAATTGCAAGCTCTCCAAAGAGATAAAAGATATGTCATTGTGGGAGGATCACAAAGACTATATTTGTGAGAAAATTGAAATGTAGACAAAGGGGGTCAGTAAAGAGAGGAAATGTTTTTTGATATATCATTTATCAAATTAGGAGGGAGGGACATGAAAGCTGCCTCCACTTATAGGTAGGTGTTCAAAGATATTCACTGTAACATTTTATTTTATTATTTTTATTTATTTATTTATTTTAAAGATAAGAGAATATAAACTTGAATAAACAATAAGGAAACAATAAGGAACAATAGGAAATATACAAATTATGGAGAAGATAGTAGGGGGTTGACAATGAATGCTGTTTTACATAATATCATCTTCATATTTGTTGCTCAGTTGTCTCAAAAACAATGAAGGAAATACACAATTATACAGAAGATAGTAGGAGATTAACAATGGCTGTTGTATTACATAATGTTATCTTCACATTTCTTACTCAGTTATAAATTAGTATAATGCATAAATGAAAAAGGAAACACAGAATTTTAGAGCAGATATTGAGGAATTGAAAATAGATGCTGTGGGGCTGGGGATATAGCTCAGTGGAATAAGTGCCTGCCTGGCAAGCACAAGGTACTGAGTTTGATCTCCGCTTCCACACACAAAAAAATAGATGCTGTGTTACAAAATGACATCTTCACTATTGTTACTCAGTTATACAAATGATGGCACATTAGATTAATCAGTTTTCTCCACCCTCATCTCCATTGTTCTCCCACCCAATCAATTGTCTTCCCTCTGACAATAACTGTACTTTTTGGTTTATTTACTCCCTCGGGCTCTCTTCTCCTCAAAGACAGTACATATGCAGGGAACCAAATACACTATGGTCATACCCAATTGATAAGCTCTTGAGGCCCTCTGGGGTCTAGTCTAGTTCATGGGTTTGCCTCTGTAGACCACCAGGCCCCACCTCAACAAGGTGTTCCCAGGGATCCAGTCAAGTCCACAGGGTCGACCCCACAGACCGTTGGGCTCTGCCTCTGTGAGGTGCTCCCAAGGACCCAGTTTGGTCTGTGGGATGGCCCCTGTGGGCTGCCAGGCTCTGCCCCAAAGAGGTGCCCCTGGGGGGCCCGATTGAGTTCTCAGGGTCACCCCTGAGCACTTCTGGGCTCTGTCCCAGTGAGGCCCTCCTAGGGGCCCAGACCAGTCTGCGGGGTTGTCCCCACAGACTGCAGGGTTCTGCTCCAACAAGGTGCTCCTGGAGGCCTGGTCAAGTTCTCAGGGTTGCCCTCGAGTGCTGCCGGGCTCTATCCCTCCCCTATGAGGTGCTCTCATGGGCCCGGTAGAGTCCATGGGGTCACCACTGCAGACCTCTGGGCACTGACCCAATGAGGCACTCCTGGGGGCCCGGTCCAAGACCTCGGGGTCCCCATGTAGCCCGCAGGGAGCCCCCCGACTTGATTCTCATTTCTAAACCTTCCTGGTACCAGGGTACCCACCTCTCTCCCTCTTGTCATTCTCATGTTGTTATAGTCCAGGGTCTGTGTGGTGATCTGATGGGAGGATCCTTCTCTGCTGTTTTCCCAGTTGCCTTCCAGTCTGGGCTTTTTCTGCTCCAGTTTTGGCCCAGTTCTCAGAACTTTGCTCTCCTCTTGCCTAGTTGGGAGGCTTCTGTGAGCACAGGCTTCCAAAGCTGAAGCTGTGAGTGTAGGAATGAGAGAGTGGGCCAAGGGTGTGTATGGAGGGGTGATTCCCTCTTTCTCCTCCTCCTCTTCCTCTGTGCCATGGCAGTTGCCTGAGCTGTTTTTTAGGAAGGAGTCTTGTTTGCTCCTTGTGAGGGTTTGAATTCTCATTTCGAATCCTTTGATTTTGGGTATAAGTGGTGTGAAGTCTCCCCCACTCGTGCTTACTGAGGTAGTTCAGGGTGTGTACTAAGTTTAGTGATTAGTTTTGGGAGACAATTGGAGGAGTTTCTCAGGTCTTAGAGTATGTTGTCATCTCTCTATCTCCAGGACTGCTGTTTCTCATATATCTTGTCTCTATGGGTTGATACAAAGTTCGTATTTGCAAGTGGTATGGAGTCCCTTGTGTCTCAGTGCTCATATTAGTAGCAAGCCTCAGCCTTCCAGTATGTCATTGACCTGGCTATACTCACTGACCCGTGGCTGTTGCTCCTCTTCCAGGTCACATGCCTAGGATCTTGGAGGGCCGGCATCGGGGGCAGGCAGCCAAGAGAGAGAGATCCTGGGGTGGGGGTGGGACTGTGGGGCCTGGGACACCTCCGTGCACCCTGCACAGCATAACCACATGGCCCTGCAGGTCCCTTGGTGGCTTTGTGCTCCCATGGCATCACTGAGCTGTCTGTGGCTGCTTCACCCATGCCCTGCAGTGGGTCCATGCCCGGTGGTGGCTTCGCCCTCCCAGTAGCTCTATAAGCCATGCAGAACCTCCTGTTTTTGTTTTTTTGAGACAGGTCTTACTATGAAGTACAGGCTGGCCTTAAACTCAACATAGCCCAGGCTGCCCTCAAACTCACAGCACTCCTCATGCCTCACCCTCTCAAGGGCTGTGATTAAAACACCTGGCTTAAAATTTATTTAGTTATTTGTTTCTTTCTAATGAATTGACCATTACATTTCTAAAGTTCTGAAATGGCCAACAGACCATAGAAAGATACCACTTTAGGCTCCTGCTTGAAACCAACAGCTTCAGAAAACTGCTGGCCTTGATTCAGGGCCAATCACTGTAACATTTTAAAATAGCAACAAATGTAATAACATTGGATGGTAGAATGGACTACTATACATCAGTTAAAATGACCTGTATACAAAAAATTTAAGCTTGAACACATTGGATAGGCAATGATTTTTTTGAGAAGACCCCAAAAGCACAGGACACAAAGGCAAAATGAGAAAAATAAAACATAAAAGCTTTCGTGCAGCAAAGGAAATGATTAACAGAGTGTAGAGGCAACTTCTGAATGGGACACAGTGTTTGCAAACTGTACATCTGACAAGGAATCAAGACGTGGACTACAAAGTGAGCTCCAAAATCTCAGTGGAAATAATCAAATAACCTGTGGTGGTCAAGCTTAACTGTCATCTTGGTTGGTTTGGGAGCAGCCAAGGGGATTAGAAAACGTACTTCTGGGTGTGTCTGCGTGGGTCATAGAGGTGTGAACTTGGTGATGGTACCTGGTCCCTTGCCCTTTGTTGTCTAGTGCTGTTCCCCTGCTCTGCTTCCTGACCACCACCAGCTAAGTGGTTTTGCTCCACCACACCCTTCTGCCATGATGTTTCTGTCTTGGAGTTAGCCAACCATGGACGGAATCCCCCAAAACCATGAGCCAAGGTAAACTTCTCCTTTAAGTTGTGGATGTTGTTTATCTTATGCAGTGAAGAGAAAGCTGAATAATACATAACCTGATTTAAAAATGGGCAACAGATCTTAAAAGACACTTCTTAAAAGAAGACAGACACATAAATAGGCAACAAGTATATGAAAAATGCTCAACATCACTAATCATCAGCGAAATGCAAATCAAAATCACAGGATACCATCTCACTCCAGTAAGAATGGCTATCCTTGGAAAGACAAAAAAGATAAATGTTTGTAAGCATGTAGAGAAAAGGAAACTCTTGGACATTGTTGGTGGGGATGTAAATTAGTATGAGAAAGATTATGGAAGTTCCCCCAAAAAGGTAAAAATAGAACCAACTGTAGTGGCCCAGATCTGTAATCTCTGCACTTTGGGAGCCTGAGGCAAGAGGATTGCAAGTGTGAGTACAGCAATTTGAGCCCAGCCCGGACGACTTAGTAACTAAACAAGACTGTATTTCAGAATAAAACATAAAAAAGAGTTAAAGATGTCCCTGGGTTCAGTTTCCACTATTGAAAAAGGAAGAACTACCATTTGATCCAGAAATCCTCATTTCTGGGTATATACCCAAAGAAAATGAAATCAGTATGGAAGAAGAGACATCTAAATCTACACATCCATGTTTATTGCAGCATAATTCACAGTACCTGAGAAATGGAAACAACCTAAGTGTCCATCACCTGATTAATGGATTAAGGAGATATGGCACATGTACATGGTATGCATTCATGTACACATTCACCCATAAAAAATGAAATCCTATTATTTTCAGCAACATGGATGCAACTGGAGTTCATTATGTTAGGTGAAATAAGCCAGACACAGACAGACAAGGATGGCATGATCTCATTCAGATGTGGAATATAAAAAAGTTGATCATGCAGAAATTGAGCGTAGAAGGGTAGTTATCATATACTGAGAAGAGCAGGACTGAATGTAGGGATGAGAGAGGTGGACTGATGGGAACTAAGTTATAGCTGGACCCCATGCCCATGCATGGTAAAGTGTCCACAGAGAATATCAATGTATTATACAGTTCAAAAAGCTAGAAAAGATTTTGAATGTTTTCATCATAAACAAATGAGAAGTATTTGAGGAGACAGGTATGCTTAACCTGATATACACATTTTAAAATGCCTACAGGTATCAAAATATCATAGGGTACCCCATTAATATGTGTGATTTTTGTACGTTACTGAAAAATAAATTTATTTTATAAACAGAAATGCTTCATTTGCATGAGAAAAATGTTCAAGATATAATAGATAATAATACATATCTGTTGAAAAGTATAAATAAAACATGATATTAAGTGCATAAACAAATGGAGGGGATGGATTAAAATGTTTAACAGCATTTATGCCAGGATGGTTAAAGTATAGGTGACTCTTACTTTAATATTTATGCTTTTTCTAGCCTTTTAAAATACAGAATATATCTTATTTTTATGGTCAGAGTAAAAAGCAATACAAATTATCTTGAAAAACGGAGACATAAAACCACAAACTATGGTAATTATATAAAGCTCAGATTATCAGGAAAAGAGAAACAAATTACTGGAGAAGTTTGGAGAAGGCCAATGAGCACAAGACACTGACGGAAGTGCAGGAAGAGGAGGCCCTGCTAGTAGGTGGCCCTGCTGGGAGCGCAGTCCTCTCCACCTGAGGAATCTCCAGGGGCTGCAGCGGAGCTCTTACAGCCTGGGGCTTCACCTGAGTGATTCCTTCAGACAGCAAACAGCATGAAATACAGGGTTATTTGTGGTCTTTCTGTCCCTCTAAGAACATTGAGTGTTTTTCACATTCTCTTTGCTTGGGGAGGCTTCTGCAGTTGCACAGCTGGTTGAGGGGTTGCAAGTTGGCTAGCTTTTGCACAGTTCCTGGAAATCAGCTTGGGCAGGATGCGCAGAAACCAAGCAACATGTGCTGCATTCTTGAGAGAGTAGCCTTATGACCCACAGAAGTATTAAATTTCTAATGTTCTTCAAAACTCCTTTAAGCCCTTCCACAGATATTTAGTGTTTCTCAGCTTCTCAGTATAACTTTTGTTGTATTTTTTGACACGGTCTATTCCCACCCTATAAAAATTTCTCCTCGGCAAGAGATTTCCTTCCTTGTTTAGAACACCTTGTTGAGGCAGAAGGATCACACATTTGTTGCCAGGCTGGGCAACTTAGTGAGACCCTGTTGTAAATGAGTAAATGAGAAGCTTGGGACATATCTTGGTGATGGAGTAAGTGTGAGGCTGTGAATTCAATTCCTAGTTTTTAAAAAAACCACTTTGTGTAGCTACTCTCAAGTCCCTGCTAGATTCCAGGTACTTGCTTCTCAGAATTCTGCTATCCAACAGTTGAAGTTAGTGCTCATGAGCCCATCACAGTGATTGGTACTCTTTTTCAGTGACAAGAAAAGGCTTGCTTTTAAAAGAACATGTAGAAGTCTAAAGTCATCAAAACAATGTAATATCCTGTGTGAAAGTTGCAATGCCTTGCGGGTTGAGTCCCTTGATCATGTGCCCTAAGGGAAGTCGGTTGGTGGTGGCTGGGGATGACTGAGACTCTCGGGCCTGGCAGGTGCATCTGCAGCTCACCTCACACCTGGGTTCCTCGGGGAGGAGGGCCTGGAGCCCTCGGCCGAGTTGGGACAATGGTGCTCAGGCTGCTGCTCTTGGCTCTCAACTTCATCCCCTCAACTCAAGTAACAGGTAAACATGACTTTGATTTTTTTTCCTTTTTCTAAGCTTTTCTTTTGTGTTCTTGTAATTGGCATGGTATATTTTAACCTTCAAATAACCTGTAATATTTGAGCATATCTGAAGTGTACTTCACCTCTAACTTAGACTCTTGTTATTTAGAAACTCACTGAGTTTTAGAACATGTGGTAGTATTTAACAAAAGTCTTTTAGAAGTGAATATGATTTTATTTAGCTACAAGTTGATAACGCCTCAAGAATTTTTAGCTTACCTACAGTTTTTTTTTTTTATAATTTAAGGAAACTCTTATAAACAGATTAACTCTGAAAGCTTTGAATTGAGATTGTCTGAATTTATACCACAGATCCAAGTCTTACTAGCTGACTTTAGGGTAATATTTAAATTCTCTAATGTCAGTCTCATTATCTGTACAATGGGAATGATAATAGACCTTACCTCATGGTCATCGTGAAGATGAAATGAAATAATCCATATAAAATTCTTAGCTCAGTCAATGATACGCAAGGAAAACCAGTATCTGCTGAATCATTATGTCTACATGAATTAAATGAATACCAGAATGTAATCTGCAGTCACTGTAGAAGCTGGTACAATACAAATACCAATGATAGTGGTTTTTTTTATTTATTATTTGTTGAATCTATTTACTTAGATTAAAATCTTTGAAGTTTCCAGTAATGATGATGGGCGAGATGATACATCTATCATTACAGAGCACTTACTTTGGGCAACATTCAATTCTCACAAGTAGTAGATAGTTATTACAATAACTACTTTAGTAACTCACAACTAGGAGATAGTTATTACAATAACTGCTTTAGTAACTCGCAACTGGAAGATAGTTATTACAGTGACCCCACTGCAGATGAAGAGACCTGGATAATTGTTCCAGGGGTATGCAGGTCCTAGTTGGCAGGAGGTCCAAGGCACCTTCATCTGACTCCAGCATCCACCCTCTGACCATTATGCTTTTCTATCCTGCATCGTATGACTTGTAACTTCATAGAACAGGGTAAGCCCATGGTAAAATCATCTTCAGAAAATCACAGTTGCTAAAAGACAAAAAAAAAATAGCCTGTTGATTTGGTGGGCCAGTGTAATATTTCATTCAACTTGTTCTTAGAGTTAGAAAAGAGGCTTGCCTGAATCAAAAATTGGAACATGTTTTAAATAAGGACAGTTAATGACCTTGCAGTGGGAAAATTTCCCTTGCAGTGCCAGTATCTGCAGTCTTCAGTCTCACTTACTTTGGTCGTGAAGAGCCTGCATCATCTGTTACTGCTGTTCCTAAACATCATGTGTGTGCAAAGAGTATAATTTCTCAACTGGCATAACACAATAGTTACATATGTAGCCATCAGTTTGGTTGTCTGATGTGCTAGGGGGTGTGAATTGTGTATATTTATAAAAGGTGTTGATATATAATGAAAGACATGATCTGTGGTAAGTTATGCCCCAGTGTCTGATACCAAAACTTTTTAAATTTTATCTTGCAAAGCTCTTAAAACTTAATGTTTAAGGGAACTTTACCATTTATTTTTAAAAAAATATTTAAAATGTGTTAACTTCTTATATGATAAAGGGACATCTCACCCTGAATGAAAACTATGTAGCATTGGTAATTGTGCACAGAGTGCTTTTCTGGTGTGTTTTGCGGACAACTATTTGTCATGAACTCAGTCACTTTCTTTTAAAGATTTTCTTTGCAACTTTAACATTTATTTTTAAAAATATTGAAAATATGTTAGTTTATTATATGATAGAGGAACATCTCACTCTGAATGAAAACTATTTAGAATCAGTAATTGTACACAGAATACTTTTCTGAAGTGTTTTATGGACAATGATTTGTTTCATTTGGTCACTTTCTTTTGAGGATTTGTGATTTCTGTTATTTTTCCCTTTAGAACGTTTATTTTAAAAGGGAATAGAGATGAAGCCATTTCAAATTTCACACATGCAAAGCATTTATTTTTCTCCTTTCCTTGGGATACATTTACTTTTCAAACGCCAACTCATTTTCCTAGTGACTGTTAGGATTTGATGCTGAGTGGCCATTAATGAAGGAGGGCAGCCTTGAGGACATGGTTGAAATGCCCTTCCAGTAAGAAAATTTATGAGAAAGAAGTTGATTACAATATACAAGACGTGTGATCCATTCTAATTCACAATGCGAAGCGTTTCAGTTTTTCCTCTGTGCTCACCCTTCAGGAAAAAATTTATAGATGAGGAAATTTTCTGATCAAAATATCGTTGTCTTCTCTAGAATTGTAAGTAGCTGCCATTATGCCTGCGTTGATGTTTGTGAGTGTGTGTGTGCGTGCATGTGTATATATGAAGAGCAATTTTATGTTCCATTAATTAAATCATTCTAACTCGTTGGCTCATAGCACAGTTTAAAATACTTACACTGTGAAGGTTAACCCTAACTGATTTTTCATGAGTTGGATGGTATGGCAGAAAGATCATTATGGTTAAATTTTTAAAAAGTGATTTGGAAGAATGAGGAAACCTGAACTTAAATGATTTCTTTACTTACGTTATATGTTTTTATGAGTTGAGTAATTATGCAGCTGAAATCCATATTCCAAGATCATGTTGGACTTTGGAATATAAGTCTAGCTTGGAGCTGCAGCCTTCAAAAGGGAAAATGATTTATGGCTGATGGTAGATGTGTGTAGATAATTTATTGGATTGGCCACACATATTTAGCCCACATTAGTTGGGTAGCTGGTGGTTCAGTCTAAAACCAAAAATAAAAACACCACTACTTCTATTTTCATGAGAACATTTCATTTCTTCTCAAACAAACTTAGCAAATAAACTGTGGAAATGACCAGTTTGGAGATAATTGATTCCTCCAGTGCTGCTGAATAGGGCTGGCACTTCTTTTGCCACGAGAGGTACAGATGGCAGAAAAATGATTGGCTTTTAATAAAAAGTCACATCAGCACAGCAACGTAATTAAAAACTTTAATCTTCAGCAAATGACTCCTCTGCAACAACTACCCACAGAAGAGGTCATTTACCTCTCACAGTTTAGTGTTCCTTGAGGGCTGGGCTTAAGAGGCAAAGATGAAAAGATAAACTTTGAAAAACACAATGTAACCAACAGATTTCTGTGTTACATGATTTCTGATGCACGGTAATGAGTTATGAGTGTTAAGAAAATCAACTGGATGTTTTATCATTTGAAGTAAATTTGATGGCTATTTCCAAAATATGGACATTGCTTAAGAATTTGTTTTACTATACTCTACTACCATGACCTCAGAGAGTTTATTACCTTTTCTTTCTTTCTTTTTTATTTTTAAGGTAACCATCTGGCAAGGACTTTTACAGCAGGACTGTAAAGTTAATGTCTATATATGAATTCCAGGAAATAGAATGAGTCATTGCCACAGACAGTTTAGAAGTGGAAACGAATCTGTGATTGTAACTCCGAAGCACTCACATTCAAACCTCTGCTGTGGGCGGGGAGGGGCTCTCCCTGCCCCCTTTAGACACGAAGCCCCCCTTCTCCGTGTCTTTCTTCTTTTGTCACAGGTGGAGAAATGCTCTATGGTTACCATTCGGCATTTATTTTGTGTAGATATCTTCTTTCAAGTATTTCCTGCCGGTAGTGTGCTGACATTTACAAATTGAAAATTTTTATGTCACCAACATCACAGAAGAAAATTCTGTCTGTAGTTTACCATCTCTAAAACAACAGCTTTTTATATTAACTATTATAGGTCTTGGTGAAGATCACAATTCATTTCAAATTTTCTTTTCTAAAACTCAGAGGACAGGTACCCCTGCAAAGCACAAATATTTCATAATTGGTCATTTTAATGGATGACAATTTTTTCTTCCTTTTATCTCAGATAAGTTATTGTTTGCCTTTTTCTCCGAGAAGTTTATTCACAGAGATTGGAGCTTTTTTCCCCCTTTCTGTATAGATTTGGCCAAACATCAAGAAAAATGACACCTAGACAATTTTGTGACTGACTGGAGGGCTCACTGGTTTTCTAAATGGTGTGAAAGTATCTGTGTGTCTTTTTTGTGGTGATTTCTTGAACTCTTTTTTGGACAACGATATGGTATTAACATCAAACACCAACCAAGTAACAAATACCAAACTATAAAAAAACCAAAATACCCAACATACCCAGAGCTTTTTGTATGATAACTGTTGCATGATAATTAGTACCTAAAGCTAGAGGGAAGTTATCTCTGGCCCCTAGAAAAGTGTCTGCGTGGTGAGTATCTAGCTTTGCTATTCCTATTTTGAAGACTGAATACTCAAGAGAGGTGTGCTGGATCAGATCTAGAACTACTCGGTTGCTTGGGAGAGGCTCTGAGAGAGAGTGTTTGGACTTCTTAGGCCTTAGTAGTTCCACTAACTTCATAGCCATCTTTTTTTAGTTTGTGTGTCACCGTGCACATTATATGTGTTTATCCTCTCATTGCTGGAAAAGCAGGTACAAGGTGGCGGAGAATTTCCTAATTTCGAGCTGCTCCTTTATCTCTACCCCACCTTTACCGTCATCCCTTTCTTCGTCATCATCTTCATGGTCCTGGAGACTCTGACTGACAAGATAAGCAGGTTCCTGGTTCCTGATGGTGTCATTCAGAATTACTGAGTTCACCTTGGGGTCTCTGATCTGATGGCTTGAATTGCTTTTAGTTACTGAGAAGGTAGAAGGTTATGCTTTTCATTGCTTAGGGATACTTGACACAGAATGAAATGTCGGAGCATCACTTTGGGGATTTGCTGTTTCTAGTGGATGACCTTCGTTGGTAGTGAACACTGCTAATAACAATGGCATGTAATTTAAGGTCAGGGTGATCTTGTTTCTGATACACAGACTCTTGCAGACAGTGGGTGAAAACAGGCACTCATGAGAAAAGTGTCCCTTCCACCATGCGACTTCTAGGTGTCTGAAACAAGATATTAGTAGGTTCGTGTTTGTTAAAGTTCGAGTTCCTTCTTGTGATTTGGCAAGATAGGTGCTCAGTCAGCATATGTTTATTGAATATCCTACATGTGCAAGATACTAGCCTGGATTCTGTGACAGATACAAAAGATCCTCTTTTGAGATTAAAGGCAGTAAAAATGAGAATTATGAAATAATTCTAAAATTCACTTTTAATGTAGGACCATTGTGAATAATGACCATACCAGTTTATTTGAAGGAAAAAAGTTACAATCAGAACCACCCAGAATTGTAGACATCAACGAGATGTTTAGAGATGGGAAGGAACATAAGCCACCCCCTGCCATGTAGTTGTTTTGGTGGTTCCCAGAAAACAATGACAGAAAGACGACTGCAAAGTTTCTTGGCATTTTGGACCCTTTTAGGTTGGTCTCATCAATTTGTCCAAACTACTTTCATGCCCCAATTAAGACCTTCAGCTCCAATAGTGAATGTTCTTCACTGTTTTATACACCTGCACTCTTCCTGTATGGCTTTATTAGAGATCTTTCCTCTTGGGAAACCCTCTTTCCCTCTTTCTGTCCATCCAGACCCTACATGTTTCATTTTAGTTCTGTGGTGCAAGAGTCACCTCTTTGAGAAAGCTACTTCTGGATGCTTCCATCTTTACTGTGGATTCATGAGAAGAGTTCCCATGGGAATTTAGCTCACTTCATAAATACTTATTCAAATGCTGATGTTTTAGTATCTGTTGGAGTGAGGAAATACTAGAAGAAAAGAAGAAACGAAGTCTTAGCACACAAAAACTGCTTTACATAATTGAGTTCTCTCTGCTTTCATTTGTGATTTAGTTGAGAAAACTATGTACAACATGATACAATACCTGGAAACAGATAAATGACAACCTTTGGCATTAACTTGCCTTACAGTGTTTTTATATCTGTTATTCTTATAACCTGGAATGTCTTCTTTATGTTTGATTTTTTTTGAGACAGAGTCTCACTGTGTAGTTCAGATTGGCTTTGGGCTCATTATGTACCCCAGGATGACCTCAAAGTCAGGGAATTTCTCCTGCCTCTGCTTCCTGAGTGCTGGGATTACAGATGTACACCACCATGCCCAACTGGAATGTCTTATTTATCTTTCTTTTGAAAGCCCATAAGACCTTAAATGGCAAACTAAGAGACTTCCTTCCTCCTGAAAGTTCCTTAAGAACGTTATTGTGAGTTAACACATCTATTTTTCCTACTAGATTATGAACTACTTGAGGGCAGGATCATGTCTTATTTAACCTCATCATTAGGCAAAATGCTGCAAGCATGTAGGTACTCAACAGATATTTGGTGAAGAAGGAAATGAATGGGTTAGAAACAAAGTGAGAAGGGATAAGATAAATACTCTGGTAAGATTAATGTAGAACAGTAAGTCTTTATAGAGAGCAGGAATTGAGCTGGGCTTTAATGGTAGATAGAATTTGAGCGGATGATGAAAATTGCTAAGGAAATGCTAGTTAGCATTTATGCTGCATTTATGTTTTGCCAGGCATTGTTCTACTTGGCTTTCCCTACGCTGAATCATTGGTCTTCCCCTCAATCCTGTGAAGTGTTATTATGATTATACTCTTTCACAGGCAGAGAAACTGAAACACCAGGCAGGTGAAGCAGCTTGCCTGGGGCCAAACAGTTAGTAAGTATAGAAATCCAAACAGTGTTCATGTTCTTACCAATGCTATGCGGCCCAAGGCAGAGGTGATATTAATAACATGAAGTCAGGCATACTGTTTCCATGTTGGGCACAAATGACATGTCAGAAGGTGTGGCGGCCCCAAGGGGTGGGGTAGAATTAGGTTAAATAAAGGACTGAATTATGATAACAGAAGTTCAAGTTTTGTTTTCAAGGCATGTTGAAGTAGCTAACCTGGACAGTAAGAGGACACTTAGGAATGCTCATCTCTGGGATGAATTTAAAGGCATGGGAATGGATGGCTCATAGAAAGGAGAGGGTATGACTGCAGAAGAGCAGGGCCAAACTGACCTGGAGTACCCTGTGCTTAGGGTCAGCCAAAGAGAATGAGGGTTAGTGAAGGAGACAGAGAATGTGGTTAGAGAGGAAGGAGGAGGTTGCTAAGGAAATAACACTACAGTAAGAGGAGAACAGAGTTTCAAAAAGAAAAAGTGGCCAAGAGCATTACATGTAGGAGGGAAAGAGAAGTAAACAGTAGCTTGGAAGAGAGGCCAGCAGGACTCTGGAGTTCAGGCAGAGTCATGGTGGAAGGAAGGTAAAACCAGGGTTAAGAAAAAAATGGAAGGGGACAAAACAGAGACAGTGAAAAGGAAATTGATAGATAAGGTAAAGACAATTAGGAACTTATGTCACCTAAAATATCTACCATTATATATATTTATTTTATTTTTTTAAACAGTGTCTCACTATGTAGTACAGGCTGGCTTCTCACTCATTTATGTATCCCAGGCTGGCCTCAAGTTCATAGCCATCCTCTTGCCTCAGCCTCCTGAGTGTTGGGATCATAGGTGTGCACCTCCATGGTGTTTTGAACATGGTAGGTATGTGATAAATGTTTGAAAATGGAACTCCTTAATTGTGTTTGATATATGGAAGGAGCCAAGGGCTGGATGTGTACGTGTGTGTGTGTGTGTGTGTGTGTGTGTATTTAATTCTGTGAGTACATCGTGTCAACAAGGCTAGAGGGACAGTGTGTACCTTGACTTTGAGGACTTAGCCCATGCGTGCTTTCAATTCTTGAGCCCTCACAAATGCACAGTACGGTTGGGCATGGCCTCAGCTCATGGCTGAGATAACAGGGTTGCAAGGTTCAAACTAGCTCTGCCCAACATCACAGACCATTTCCAGTCAGTGATGTTAATCTCAGCATCTCCCCGTGAGTTTTGGAACAAGGATATGGCTCTTTGACCTTGGCTTTGGAGAAACCAAACCTGTTATTTTTCTCCCTCTCTCTTTTTTTTTTTTTTCAAATTCAAAAGGTAAAGCTAAGGATTTCTCAGTTTAGGAAATGTGATTAGGAATTTTAGTCTGTCCCACTGTGACATACATTTTCTAGGCCTCAGTTTCTTCATCTGGTACATGAAAGGGTTGAACTAGAAGATATCTCAAGTGTATATTTTGGTTTAAAAATATTTCTAAAGTGGAAATTACAAATGCCAGCTTTTTTTCAGCCCTAACGAGGCAACTCAGCCACTCTGCTTCTTTGTGGATGTGCTTATGGTCTAATAGAGCAAGTGCAAAGGGCTGCAAACCAGGAGTCTCTGAAATTTCTTGGAGGATTTATGGTTAAGAACATAGATGTCAATGTGCTTAGAAATGACTCCAGGACTTGGTGTGGGTGGATATTGCCTTTGCAGGCTCCAATTGTTCTACATAATGTTAAGTCATTCTTTCCAAACTTGCAGGCTATGAACCTACCAAAAAGTTCTGCATATGTCAAGTGGTCATGAGCAGATCTTCAAAAGTGCAAGATTGAGGGAAAATAGAACTGATAGGAAGCATGGATTATTATTTTGAATGAGGGCTCGGAACGATGGTGACTTGGGTAGAAAATACAATTCTGAAGTTTTGTTGCGAGAATAAAAAAAAATGTATATATATATATATATTTAGAGAACAATATATTAAAAGAAAAACCCACTTATGCCTGTGAGTTTTTGTTGATCTCCTGGTTGAATTATTGTCACGATATTTATGTGGAAAGCTATAAAGCTTTGTTACTTACTCTTTGGATGACAGACAACTTTTAGGACAATAAATTTGAATTTTAGGTGTTGCTCAGTGATTTTTGTGTGAATCCACTTTCATAAGTCAAGGTGCAAGGCCATGGTGCCCTTTTGGATTGTCCTTCTAGTGGGAGGAGGTGGGAGGAAAATTGCCAGCTGTGAATGCAGGAGCCGGGTGACACTGCACTCAGTGTATGTGTCTGTGTGTCTAGGAGTTTCAGTTCTACACTGTTCAGATCCCTCATTAATGGGTAGTGTCTCTCGCAAGTAGAGAAGAATTACAGAGTGGGCAATGGCTTTTCAGTAGTTTTAATATTAATTTTCATCCTAACACAGATGACTTCCCTGTAGATGTTTATACTTCAAATTAGCTTCTGTAAGCTCCAGCCCTATACTAATTCCTTTTGGATGTTTCCTCTAGGAAGCCTTACCCCAGTCCCAGCCCAATATCTAAAATTGAACCCAACAGCTTCTTTTTCATAGTTCCTCTTTTCATTTACCTGTGTTGATGGTGACATCCCCTCACCCCCCTCTAGAGCATGGACTCCCTGTGGGTTCCCATTCCTGTCCACCACAGCTCTGCACACCCAGCACCAACTCCTTGCTGACCCTTTCATCCCAGCTGCCACCTCCCCCTGTGACCTCACACGGCTGCTCAGGCAGCAGCTCTAAAATGTCTCCGCCTCACCACTGACCCTGTTCCTTCCAGCTGCGCTGACTCCCAAGGAAAAACCATTCTCACCTCAGTTGTAGTCAGAATCTGAGTTGCCTTCCTTTGCCTTCCATGTGTCTTTTCTTGACACTAAAGGCCCTTAATGACTGGTATCAGTCATCTCCATTTATTTCCTCCCTACATAGATAAAATGTTCTGCTAGCTCCCGACAAAGCCTGTCAGTAAGGTCACTTCCTTAGTCTTAGCCTGTCTAATTTGCCCCAGATCTCATGGTTCAGCCAAAAGTTAGTCTGTACAAAAGCCCCCAGCATCATATCATCTGGAAACAAAGCCTCTTTCACGTGACCGTCAACGCCCCGCTGTAGGCTTCCGATGCCATCTGTGGCTTTGGAGAATTGCTAGTGCGTACCTGCCTTAGGATTGGTCCTAGGAGGGAGCAGCTCTGCCTTCTACGGCTTTCTGTCTCCCAAGAACCAGCTACATTAGAACCCATTGTTTGCTAAAGGAACGAATGACTGTTACGGCAGAAGTCAGACTATCAAAGAAAATTTCAATAAATCAAAACTTCTTTTCAGAAAGTATACATTGGTTGATTTGATGATTTTTCTCTCTCAAAATTAATGCCTTAAATCTCAGTGCTCAGATGGAACTTTTTACTGACAGATTTGGCTTCTGAGTTACTGACAGCTGCATGTAGCACAATAACATTTTAAAAGGACCAAGGCAAGTGTCTGCCTGTGTAGTAACACAGATCAGGTTAAAGTTGTGGCTTAGATTAGTGCTGGATGAAAGCTTGTCTAGTAAATTTATCAGTCAAGCTTTTATTTTAATTTTTACTGTTACCTATAATAGTTTTTCCTTATATGAATCAAGGGTTTTGTTTCACAATCATAGGTTCTGTTGATAAGAGTTAATGTGCTTTCTAGAGCTGATAGTTCTACGTTCTAGGAGAGGTCATTTGTTCGGTTTCTCCCAATAGAAGTCATGCTTCTGTCACAGTAACCTCTTCTACGCCATTCTCTCTTCTTTCTGGCCTTGGTAACTTCCCTCTGCCTTCCCTGCTTAAGATCTAAGGGTGGTCATAACTCTGTGGCTACGAACCACAGGTGGTTTTCCCCTGTGGTTCTGCTATATTTTCACACTTTTGCCAACAATCTTTCATAAATAAACCCTCTTACTATTGCCCAGTTTCAAGTATACTATGTGCTTTGTGTGGGAATCCTGAAAGAGACAACATAGACATGTGCATATACTCATTCAGGGCCTTCTAAAAGAATCCTTGGACTTTCTTTAAATCACTAATCCTTGTAAAAATGAGGGGAGTTTCTTGCCAACAGTCAACAGAAAACGAAGTGAAATGACCACAGACTTATTTTAAAACTAGTCTGTACATTTCTCTCCATTTTAATACAGATTTTAGAGAATCTAACTTTGTTTTTGTCTTCTGAGCTGCTCAAAGAGGATGGCAAAAGGTGCTCCATTCCGGTGAATGTTTTGCACTCCTCTTTGTGACATTAATGATGCCAGAGTCACCAGCTGGAACTTCCACAGGCTTGAACTGTTGCAGTGAGGCTCCTTCCTCCCAGAAAGCACAGTTTACCTGACTCCTTTCAGAGCCAGCAGTGGGTTGGCTAATGGAGTTGTCTGCCCCTTACGGAGCCTGAAGAGGAGCAAGTGGTCAGAAGGCCGTGAGTGTCACAGGTCCAAGCAGGAACCATACTCAGAGGAAAGTTCCAGTAACTTAGCCAGCTCTGTAGCGAGGAGGAAAGTGCTCTGCACTAGGACAGCCGGCACACAGACATCACAGGGCAAGATGGCTGAAAGTAGAAAGCTTTCATTTTCATTGGTGGCTGCTTATTATGTTAATGTCTGTTCTGTCAGAATTTTAAGAAGGAAGCAATGTGATTAGGAGCCTATAACCCGGTTTTGTCAACTACAAAAGAAACTCTGACAGTGACACGAATAAATGGAAGCCCATGAAATTGTTAAAGATTCTGGAGGAAAATCACACTGCTAATTAAACATGTCCCTCATCTTCTCATTGCTTCTTTAGTTTCCCAGTATAAACTCCAATCCTGAGTGCTGCTTACCCTACTCTTGTGTGTCAGCTTCTGCGTGGCGTTTTATTTCTCCATGATGCTTCTGATACAGAAAAGATGGAATATTATGAGTTTAAATACAATAAATAAGTATACTTTACAAGAGCCCTAAAATTAACTATTTGCTCAGGAGGGTTGAGCTGAAAAGTGACTTTATATGTTGACTAATGTCTCTTGTGCATTTGGCCAAACTGGACTGGAAGAGCTACAGCAGTATAACTAGGGTTTACACATCAGAAATAATTTTAAGAGGCATTTCATGTGACTATATTGTCAGTAGCCTATATCTAGGACCCTCAGGAAGTCTTTCAAGTTGTAAGCAAAATGTTTTGTGTACAGGAGTCTACCCTTATCCATGGGGAATGTGTTCTTAAGAGCCCCCAGAAGATGCCTGAAACCTCAGAGAGTACCATACCCTGTAAATTAATGCCTCACCTAAGCACTTATCACTCACTGTGGCTGTAACTTTAGCAATTTGAGGTACAACAGGAAAACTAGCACAAGAATCTTTTTCCTTCTTTGCAATGTCATAAATAGAAGATTCACTCTTACTGTATATCTTAGCAACCTCAGCTTATTTTTTTTATTAAGTGAAGAACTTTCATCTTTTATTTACAGAAAGCACTCTATGGTTTCTCTTTGGCGTACATAGAGAAGTTGCCAGCATCATTACTCTTGCATTTTGGGGTCACTATTAGGTAAACAAAAGTTACTTGAATGCAAGCAGTGAAATACTTACATAGTTGATCTGATAACACAGGGGACAGAAAAGTGGCTAACAGGAGGGTAGCATATACACTGTGGCTGTGCTGAGCAAAGGGATGATTCACATGTTTGATAGGACAACACGAGATCTCATCATGCTACTCACCATTTAAGGTTTATGCATTGTTCATTTTTGTAATTTTCCATTTCATATTTTTGGACTATGGTTGGCTTCCGGTAACTGAAACTAAAGAAAACAAAATCAGATAAAGGGGACCACTGTGTGTATTACATATTAAAAAAAGTTTGGAAATATACATTCTTTAAATAGGATCATGATGTGAGTTTAATCTGAATGAATGAACAAAGTTATTTTTCTGTTCATTCATGATTTAAACCATTACTCCTAGATGCCTAAATAAATTACATCTGGGTTCTTCAGGCATTTGTGAGACGTTTTTCAAGGAGTTACTTGCTGTTTTTGGTTTGTTTTCAGCTGCTTCTTCTGTAAAATATGGAATTGGCTTAGATCATCTCTAAGTTTCCTTCCAGATAACTTTTTTTTTTTCCAAGCTGGGCCTCCATTAAAATGGTGGAGAAAATGAAATTTATGTTGGTCCAATCCACTTTCCATTTCATCTCTTTTGCTCAATGGTATCATCCCAGACTCTCACTAGAGACACTCAGTTCCACCCTCTCCCCCAGGCCAGTTTTGAGAGGATCTAGAAATAATCATAGAAACTGTGTTGAAATTTTGATGCAACATGTAGGGGAGAGAAAAAAAATAGTAGGTTAGAATCAATTACGAGGCATAAACTCAAGACTCCAGGGTGATTAATCTCTCCTGAAATCTTGAGCAACTCACTGGCTTCATTTGTACCACCACTCCATCTGGAAAACATGCTGAAGGATGATGGTCTTGTCTGCTTACTTCTTAGGTTCATATGGATCATGAATGAAGTAAATAGGAGAAAATGCTGTATAGCTTTATGAAAGTAGGCCATAGTTACTAATTTAAACCAATGTGTTTCCTACATTGTATTTTGGGCTTCATCTTTGGAAATCCAACCATGAACTGAACCGATAGGGAACAAACATCCTTTTAAGGGCAGAGTTTTTTGATGCTAGCAACCACACCTTAGAGGTGGTTATCCATGCCACCTGTGCAGAGGGCTGACCTGGTTACTAAATATAGTAACTGACCCACTTACAATAGGTGAAATGGAAAGAAGGCCTTTTGGTAACCAGTCCTCCTACCCTCCACCCTATGCACACATAGCAACTTTTAATCCCTTCCAGAATTTGGGTACATCACAAGCTTCACAGACTAGCTGTGGGAAGTCTGCGAGCTCTCGCTGCCTCACGCATGAAGGAGATAAGCACCTTCTCACCTCTGATCTTACTCTTTGTGCTGCCTGTTGTCAAGCAAGAGTTGTGAAGGAAAGAGGTTTGAGGTTACTGCTTCCTGTCTCCACATCTTGAGCCGGCTTAGCTGCTGGGAAAGGCTTCGAAAAGCAAAGCACTAAATTCATTATCAAAACAACTCGTCAATTCAGTTAGAGAAATGTCAGTCACACCACTCTTCTGATAATGTAAGCAAATATAATTGATAGGTCAACACTGTTTCTTTTAACCTGTTAAGTTTGACCAAGGTAAACTTGGCCTAACTACTCACAAAGGGAAAAGAAAATATTTACAGGGCAAGGATTGGGTGTGCCAGTACCAAAGTAGCCTAAGAAGGATGCTTTTATTTATTTATTTTTGCTACTTTACTAAGGTTATTGGTATAATTTAGATATACATAGCGATCACAGCCTTCATAAGGAATGTGTACATGTGCATGGTATGTCTTGAATCTTCTTTTTTTCCTATACCATCCTTTCCCTCCAACTCCTCTTCACCTTTACAAAGCTGTGTTGCCATTTTATCCTTCTTTTCTCATTTTTTATTTTCCCTTTCTTCTCTCCCCCTCCCTCTTCCCTAGTTTCCTTTTCCTTTTGAATAATTCTTCCTATTTCACAGTATCTATTATATGTTTTGGTTCTCATTTATGCTTTCAGTTTCTCACACCAGAGAGACAATGTGATATGTATACATGTGCATCGGATTTATTATGTTGTTGAGGTGCATCCATTTACCTGGAAATATCTCAAAGAAGGATGCTTTTTGTACGTGTATATGTGCACACGGGGGTGTTTTTGATCTGAGAGTGTTTTATTATGCATTTATTAAGTCCTGCGCACTTTGGGTGGTTACAAAAGGTGGACTCAAACTTCAATGATTGCCTTGTTCTTTTATAAAAAAATGAACACATATTAATTGTATGCATTAGTGGATCTAACTGTGACAATTCCATACATACATACATGCATACATACATGCATACACGCAGTACATTGTACTTTGATCAATATCTACCCACCCATTGTCCCTATTCTACCTCCAGGTTACTGAGGTTTGTTATTTGTTATTTTTATATAAGAGAAAACATGCAATACTTGTTTTTCTGTTTCTGAGTTATTTCACTTAACATGTTGACCTCCAGTTCTATCCATTTTCCTGCAAAGGACAGGATGAAATCTTTCTTTGTGGCTGCATAATACACCATTGTATACCATTATACATACCATATTTTCTCCAATCGTTTGTTGACAGGCACCTAGGCTGATCCTACCACATGGCTATTGTGAATAGTGCCACAGTGGTCAAGGGTTTGCTAGTGTCTCTTTTGTATGTTGACTTCTCCTTTGGGTACCTAGCTATTGAGTGGGATAGCTGGATCATTCTATTTTCGGGGGAACCTCCATACTGATTTCCATAGTTATTGTTCTTATTTAAATTCCTCCCAAGAGTGTATATAAGCTCCTCCCCCCCCTGCATCCTCAGTAGCATTCGTTATTTTTTGTTCAGCTGTTCTGACAAGGATGAGATGGGGTCTCAAAGAAATTTCAGTTTGTATTTTCCTGATGACTAAGGAGATTGAACATTTTTTCATATAATTATTGACAATTTGTACTTCTTTTGAGAAGTGTCTGTTCATATTTTTTTAACCATTTATTGATTTTCTTCTCCCTTGTTGTTAATTTTTTTGAGTTCTTCATATAGTCTGGATTTGAATCGTCTGTTAAGTGACTAGGTAGCAAAAACACATGCTTTCCACTCCTAGCTTGTTCTGAAATGCAAAAAGGAATCAAGCAGTCATATGGAGAAGCGGAATATTTCTCCAGGTTCTTCTGAACCTAGATCTGTCTTTAAATTTTACAATATGTCCTTAAATTAGTTGAAGTATTAAATGCTCCATTTTAAGAGGAGTAAGAATTATTGCATCTACTGGAAATCATAAAGATCACACATATTCAATATCACTTAGAGTGACTAGTTAGTTATCTTTCTTTATCATCCAAAATAAACTTCTTTCATTTAGTATCTCTCTCCAAAGCAGATGTAGATTTTGAGGTCCTATGAGACAGTTTTTCACTTAGGCTTTTCTGAATCATTGACATGATCCAATGTGGGACCAAAGACTATATGGATACAAAGGAGGTTTTACTTTGAACTCTGAAGCTAGCTTGAACTATAAAGTAGGAGGCAGTCAGGAACATACTAGCACAGAGTAAGCAAACTATTCCAAGCTGAGTGCTCATGTTTAAGGACCAGCTAACTTAAAAATTACCTTGTTAACAGAAGAGAGAGGAAAGCACATGGTAAGAGTAAACTGGATAGTCTCTTTTTCACCAAATAACTATATAATCAATAGCTTTAAAATGCTTTCCCAAACAAAATCTTAGTACAAAGCATCACAAAATAAATTATTTTTTCCTTCTATCACTCAGTTGAAGGATACGCCATGGATGAAGAGAATACAGAATATGTTACAGCCGGCTTTGATGCAGGAGTCTTGGGCTTTTCCTCCTTGAGCTAGTTCATGATTTATAGTGCTGAGGTCAAATGGGCTCAGGAGAAATCCAATCTATCTCTGTAATGCTAAGGTTTGAATTTGGAGACTCCATGCTGGACAGAAGGAAGTCTGTCTTCCAGTTATCTCCGGAATATATATTATGCCTTCTGAAGGAAAATAGCTTCAGGAAAGAGATTATCACTTCTCCCTGTGGGAAAAAACAGACCCTGGAATAAGCTCTGTTCTTAGTGAGGCCTGATGTAATTTATATTATTTTCTGCAGTGATCTCTGAGGCTGGAAGTGTATCTTCCTTTAATCCTAGATGTCCAGAGCGCACCTTTGTTTATTTCTCACCTTTGTTTTTGGAATGTAATGGAGAGGAACGGACTGAAGAAAAAGATGACAAAGGGAAAATAATGACTTCTTGGTTGATCTGTGCGCTCTGGAGAAGTCGTGTTTAACTCCTTTCTCCTCACTCAGCATGCCTACAACGACGTCGAGTTTTGGAAACGTCAGCCTGTTCATATTTTTCAACTTCATCCAATTCTTTCACACCACACTTTAATCCCTCTCATCTTTTGCTTAGACGCTATCCTAACGGATCTCCACTGTTACAGTCTTGTATCCTCCAAATCTACCTGTCCCGTTTTTTGCTTAAGTGATCTGCACAAAGTGAAGGCTGTGCTCACCCACTGCTGTGCTTACAGAGCTTCACTAGGTCCCCGTCCCCTGCAGGAGAGAGCCCCAGCCTGCTACTGCAGGAAACAACGCTTTCTCTGCCCATCCTGTCTTCTACAGCTCATGACCCAGTGAAACTGAGGTCGCTGTAACTCCCAGCTCTGCTGTATTCTTCCTTCTTTATTTTCTGTGCCTACACTGCTGTCTTTTCCTGTGTGTCGTATCCCCCTCACCTTTAATCTCAACACCACCTTTCGACCTACCCTCGGACCCAAATTCAAGTGAATTTTGTTTGATAAAATTAGGCTCAAATCAATATACACATCCCTCTTCACCTTTCAGACCAGCAGTAGCTGGTTCCCCAGTTGGCCCTAGAAACTGCAGATCACCGTACCACTGTTTTAAAATTAGTTGTGTGTTTCTGTGCTCCAACCCCATCAGACTGTGAGTTGCCCAAGGAGTTCATTTTTGAGAAATTTGTTTTTTCTCCCATGTGTGTTTAGGGGCGATGCCACGCCCAGAGTTAGACAAGATGCACTAAGCAAACTGCTAGGGCTGGAGTGCTGGGCCTCGCCCGCCTTGCTCTCCCCGCTCTCTCCCCCTGGCTGTGGTGCAGGCCCGAGGGAGCCAAGGCGGGAGGCCGGCTGGGTTTCTCGTCAGCCTCACTCCGTTTCCCCACCCACACTTCCTTTTTTATCCCCACAAAGAACTCCTTCTCTCATCTTTTTCCTTATATCAACTCTCAAAGCAGATCAGAAGGAATTTGGATGCCTTTTAAATTAGAATCCAAATAATTAGCCAGAGAAAGTTTCCAGAGGTATTCAATAAGCAGAAATACAAATGCCCAACCTGCATTCTCTGAAAAGGGGATGATTCACTGGCACTTCCTGCCCTTCCAGTCAGAACTGGTCCTGTTCTAGGTAAAAGGAAAAAAGTCTAAACAAAAACAAGTTGGATTTTCATATCAAGATAGGTTGAACTTTTAGATTCTGTACATGTTTATTTTCCACAGCTTTCACAGAGTATTGGTTGAATGAATAGTAGATGAGGCTAAAGTTGTGACACAGGTTTTGAATGGGATTTAATGGCATGGTAGTGAGACCGAGCTACCATTAGGAGCAGTATAATCAGATCACCATCTTTCACTCAGCAATTACTTAATGGGTTCCTGTTAGTCTCACAATATTATTTAAAGAAGGGTAACATGTGATTCTTGCTCTTAAGCAGCTTGGGAAATAGGATTGAGAGGAAACAAATGAAATTTTAAAAAATACTCAAATTGAAGAATATACCGCAAAAGGCATTCAAAAACTTGGCCAAAGAGCAAACAAGTGATACACATGGTAACTGTCTTGGCCCTAAGACGAGAATAGTTCCACGAAGTGTGTAGGTGGAATACAGAAGTGGAACTGCTCACATGTGTTCTGAGAATGTTGCCTTAAATGATCTGGCCAATTAGGAGTGATTTTGTTTGAGGAAATGAAGTTGGAAAAGCCCATGAAGATCTATGAGTTTGAGGGAAGGTGATTAGGTTTCATCTGTTAGGCTATTGCTTGGCAAACTTGACTGACAATTTTAAATGACCTGGAGAAACATTCAAAGTACTGAGGCCCTGGGTCTTATACCCAGAGATTCTGATTTAATTGGTCTAGCAACCAAAGGTTTAAACTGAATATTAGAATCAGCTTAATTCTAACTTTTAAGACAACGCCAAAGACAATAATATACAGACTAGGAGAATATATTTGTTAATCACATAGTATCTGATAAGGAATTTGTTTAAAAAATATCAACAAACTCCGGTAAGTCAATAATACAAAGACAAACCCATTATAAATGGGGAATGATCTGAACAGGCATTTTGTGAAAAAGGATATACAAATTGCTGCTCAGCATAGCGGCATCGTGAGTCATTAGAGAAGTGCTAATCAAACCATGACGAGATCCCCTTCACTAACACGAGGATGGCTGTAATAAAAAAGAGGGACAATAACAAGGGTTGGTAAGGACATGTAGAAACTGCAGCTTGCACACACTGCTGGCGGAAGTGTGAAATGGTGCAGTTGCTTTGCAAGCAGTTTGGCAAGTCCTCTGAAAGTTGAACTGAGAGTTATAGTGTATGACCCAGAAGTTCCATTCCTGGCGCATACCTAAGGAAATAGAAAGCACACCTTCACATAAAAACTGCTACACAAACATTCACAATGTTTTTATTCATAATAGCCAGAAAGTGATGAATGGAGAAGCAAAATGTGGTACGGGGGTATTATTTAGTCATCAAAGCAATGAAGTTTTGATATACATTATAACATGGGTGAGACTTGAAAACATGCTAAGTGAGGAAGCTAGATACGAAAGGCCCCACAGTGAGTGTATGAGCCCATTTAAAGGGAATGTCCTGAATAAGCGAATCCATAGGTACAGGAAGTAAAGCAGTGGTTGCCTCAGGTTGGACAGGGAATGAAATGGAAATAACTGCTATGGAGGATGAAGCTTCCCTTTAGGGTACTGAAAATATTCTGGAATTAGATAGCAGTGATGCATTCACAATTTTGTGAATATACTAAATTAAAGAAAACACTGACTTTTACACCTTAAAGGGGTAAATTTTATGGTCCCTGAATTATATCACAATGAAGTTGTTACCAAAATAAAAGGAAAGAAAAACAATACATAAAAGAATAAATAAATAATAAATAAAAGAAAAACAATAAATAAAAGAAAAGAAAAGAAAAGAAAAGTAAAAACAACATTATCACACTTTCCCCTCTACACACCTCAACCAAGACCAACTCAATCAGAATTTTGGGGAATGGAAGGACCTAGAAATAGGTTTCCTTCTGAAGTCCCCTTATAGTAGTGTATGCAGAAGACAAAGAGATATTAAGCATATAGTTCTATGCAGCTCCATTCTACCTAAAGCAAGAAAAAAACAAAACAAAAAAACCCAATGCCTCCAATCTCAGATGAATTCAAATCCTTGTAAATTTCATTTAAATTGATTCATCCTATTTGTTTCTTCAGTCTAGGTGTTGCTTTTAATAATCTTTTATTTAAAACACAAATATGTAGATAATTATTCACATACTCCTAAAACAATCACAAAAAATTTTTGTATTGAAATTTGAATCAAAGACAAAAAATTGTTTCAGAAAGAAATCTGTAGTCTCCCTGGTAGTGAGGTTGATTGTCAGTGCTTAAGTGATCTGTTTCTTAGGTGGTGTGGCCAAGTTGGGGTTTAGTTCTGGTTTTGCATACCATTTGCTCTGTGATTTTTAGGCAAACTACCAATATTTCTAGGCCTCACACAGTCATTTAGGGGAAAAAAAAAAAAGAAATATTTTGTCATGTGCCAGTGATGGAGATATATGAAACTGTCAATATATTGTCTTCTCTTTTGGAGTTGGTAACATAACTTCAGTTTCTTTGCCTTTAAAGGCAGAGATTGAATTAGGTGGTCTCCAGATTCATTGATCTTTTTTAGATACTGCTTTTGTTTTTTGAGACAAGTTCTCCTTATGTATGGCAAGCTGACCTGGAATTCGAGGTCCTCTGCCTCAGCCTCCTGAGTGCTGGGATTATACCATGCATCACCATGCCCGGCTTCTTTGATCTTTTATTTGGGTAGTTTAAAGGTAGAAGACAACCAGAGGGACAACGCTCATGGTTCCATCCTTTGTGGTTTAAGAGAATGAATATGTAAATTTATTGAGGAGGCTGTTCTCTGAATTTGCTATAGAAGAGAAATTAGAGCAAACACTTTGATTTACATCTTTTCTTACCTTTTTAGCCACTCTTGGACTGGCCAAGAAACAAAGTCAAAATATTTTTAAAAATTTTAGTTCCTTCACAAACTTATAAAAGAACCTGTTTCACAATTTAAAAACAAATCTTTTTGTATATCTGTGTCAGGCTTTGAAATTGCTTCCAAGTATATCACTTAGTCAGGAAATCTGTCCAACGCATGATCAACATTTTAGGAATCTCAGTACGGCTTCAAAAATTCTCATTGCATACTTGTAGTGCTCTCTGTCAACAGAAGGTCACATTTTGCCTTTAGTTGAAAATATGTTCTATTGTTTCATGCAAAGGAAAATGAAAATATTATTTTAAAAAAGCCTTTGCTGGAGGTCTGTTCATTTGGTTCATGACTACATCTTGATTTCAGGAAAAGAAAAATTCTTATCATCTGTTCTAATGCTTTTTCTTCCCAGAAAACAAGATTTTGGTGAAGCAGTCGCCCATGCTTGTGGTGTACGACAAGGAGGTCAACCTTAGCTGCAAGTACACTTACAACCTCTTCTCAAAGGAGTTCCGCGCGTCCCTGTACAAGGGCGTGGATAGTGCTCTGGAAGTCTGCGTTGTGAATGGGAACTTCTCGCATCCACTTCAGTTTCACTCTAATACAGGGTTCGACTGTGATGGGAGTTTGGACAATGAGACAGTGACTTTCTACCTCCGGAAATTGTTTGTTAACCAAACAGATATTTACTTCTGCAAAATTGAGGTCATGTATCCTCCTCCTTACCTAGATGAGAAGAGCAATGGAACCATTATCCATGTGATAGGTAACATGCAGCTTTACCCTGATACCATGCCCAGATCACGTTTTCAGCAGCAGCTCTGAAAATTTGGCCAGGACCGCAGTGAAGGTGCAGTGACCCCAAGGGTTCCACACCAATAGAGGCCCGTCAAATCGTGATACCAAAAAGTGTTTTCATTTACTTTACAGAAAATTCAAAGTAAAAGATTCAAAGTTTTATATATATGAATATACATATATATAAAACTTGCGATCCTCCTGTTTCATCCTCCCGGGGTGCTGGGATTACAGGCATGTACTACCATGCCTAGTTTCAGTGTTATATTTTGAATATCTTTACTTCTCCTCACTGACATCCAGTGGGAGAGTAAAGGATGAAGTTACAGTCTAGGGGAAGAGGTCACAGAGATTATTCTTAATGCAAGTGGGTCATGGCTGAAAAAAGTTTGCATTAAAATGAAGTCCAGGTGCCCTTCATAAAGCAGCTGGGTCTAATGGATCAGGACTCAGGGAGAATGAGTCATATTTCAAATTAATTCTCTTTTCGTGCTTCATGGCTTTCCTCTGTTAGGTATCTTTCCATTTCCTGAAACATACTAAGGATGCTAGACTAAACGTCAGTAATATGAAATTTGCTATTAAACAACTCAGTGATCTTAGATAAGTTGCCCAACATTTTTATGGCACCAACCTCAATATTATTAAATAGCATTCACGAGTGATTGGAGTTGATGTAGAGATTATGTTGTCTTGAAATACTGGGGAGAAAAATAGCCTAAGATTGCCAAACTCAGAAGAATACAGCTTATTGAGTGAACACTTACACATGAGAGAGGTTAGGTAGATTTTCTGATATACTTAGTGGATATACTGCAGCTTTTCTTTTCTGTACAATGACAAATAAGAAAATCTGTGCTAAATTTTATAAAAAATACTAGCATAAATTCAATATATGTTTTCCTGCTATGCCAGAACAGAGCTGTGCTGAAAAAAAAACACCTGAGCACTAAGTAATGCCAAATAGAGGCAATCAATAAAAGAGTATTTTGCTTGCCTGGCCCTATGTGGACTTCTAATATGTATAATGTCCAGGCAGAATATTTTGGTTAGATAAAGTACAAGCCCAAAAAAATGTAATTTTGGAAGCTCAGAGTAAAACATTTTCCCATATAAATAATATAATACTTTAGGATAGTATTTTATAATATAGGCATATATGCACAGTACATCATTTACATTACAACCTGGAAGAATACCAGTGATCCTGGACTCAGTAATTTCCAGTTCTTTTTTCATATCATAAAGAATAGGTAGGCTTAAGAAAAAAACTGATGCTTGGGCCCATCCTTGACATTTTGATGTAATTAAAGTGTGTGGAGGAAGGAGCACTGGAGAATGTTATATTTTCAGATTTCCTCAGATAATTCTAATGGGCCTCCAGGGTTACAAATTAGTGGACTAGGGAAATTTTGGGGGGTATTTGTTCTAGTTACAGTTTTCTCTGATTTTGGCATAGAACTCTCTAGGTTTCTTCTCATCCCCTTTCTAATACCTGAAGACAAAATGACTTGTCTGTGTCATATAACTCATTAGACAGAATTGGAGCTAGACATTTATGTTTTGATTACCATCCCAGTGTTCCATCATAGTACATGGATGATTTTCTTAATGCTTAAAACATGTACATCACTTAACTCATACAAAAATATAGCTTAGGTCTTCTGATAAGGAGAAGAGAGTGGGATTGGGTTAAGAAGTCACCATTTTAAACACAGTAGGTCCTGACAGATCTCCAAGAACAAGTCTATACGTTGTAAACTAATAATAACTTGCATATTTTTTTTTCTTTCCCATTATTCTGTGATGTTCAAAAGGAGGAAAATGTACTTAACTGCCTTTTCACTACCATTTAATCCACTCCTTTCTGTTTTTCAGAGAGGCACCATCCACACCATTGTGTTCTCCTGTGGCCTGAGTCCTTTTGGGCAATGATAGTGGTTGGAGGCGTCCTGGCTTTCTATAGTGTGGTAGTAACAGTGGCCTTTTATTTATATTGGGTAAGAAAAACAGCACTTTTAATATAACTTCTCCAGGGCACATACAATCTGAACACATCAAGAACTTTGCCTGTGTGGTTTGTTGTCTGTTTAACATGTGATTATCCTGATTATTTTCCCTGCCAGGTTTGAGCAGGCTCTTTTAGTCTGTTCAGCTTTATCTGAAGCAACAACCTGATGTGAGTTTTACTTTCTAGTAGGAGCTAAGTAGGTGGCCAGGCAAAAAAAGAAGCTGAGTGGTCAAATTAGGATGGAGATTTTAAAGACTGTTACCCTGCTTTTCCCCACTTTTCAACATAATTATGGCACATAAGCAACTTCAGTGCATGCAAAGGCATACAAATTTAGGCAACTCAGGAAGCTGGGCGACTCAACACTATGAACAGCTTTGGTTCAGGGTCAAAAATCATGAGCAACTTGAGTACTGAAATTGTATATTCAAACCTAGAAGAAACTAGATCTGTTTATCTCAGTCCTATTCTTTGTCTGTCTGAAGCAGTTGGATTGTGTGAGGCCACAGAGGCTGGTGTCATTATGAAACTGCAATGGGAGTTAGACTTTTCTGTGATCTCACTGCTGAGTTTGAGTTTACCAGTTTTTGCAAGTGCTCATGCAATTAACTTGGTGTGATTTTCTTTGCTTTCCTCAATGTTGAGCTTTTGGCCCATGTTTAAACACATTCTGATAAAAATACCCACTGTTAAGAAAGGACCTCACTAGTAAGAATCTTTTCCTTAGAATTCTCTCTGTTACTGTACACAATGTGGTATAGAATACCTCACGTATTGCTTTCATGTCATCTTTGAATTGTTTCTAGAAGGTAGACGCACATGAGTAATTTCTTCAATGGGAAATGTTTGTTTCTCAAGGAAAAGGGCTATTTCTGTTGTTATTCTCAAACCATTTAGTGTTAAATATATTTAGTGCTTAATGAATGTTTATTAGATTGATAAATGTTTAACCCTCATACAAGTCAAGTTAAGGACTCAAGTAGGCCTTTCTGAAGTATTGTACTCATCATCAAGGCACAATCCGTACATTTAACTAAGCCATAAATGGTCAGTGATTCCAGGAAGCAGTGCCATGTGAAGCCATCCTATGTAGCCCTGTTGCAGGGGACAGTCCTGGATTCATAGTCATGCTGTTCTATCACCTTGGCTTAGATCCATTTAAATTCTTGTGGCTTATTGCCAGAGCTTGCCTCTTGGTTGTCCCATATGTTCCTTGCATTTCAGAAGAGCCTAAGAGGCAGATGGACATTGGTGGGCTGCCCGTTGCCTAATCTGTACCTTTTGCGGGGCAGGGAACAGAGTGGCTGCTTGTTCTTGGGAATTCTTTGTATTAGATATCAACTTGAGAGCTTGCCTGGGTTGGCTTATGAAAGTTCCCCAGATGGAAGAAGAAGGGTTTAGTATGAAAAGATATTGCCCAAGTTCTGCCTCTGATTTTAAAAAGTTAAGTACTTTCGTCTTTCTGAAACTTGGGGTCTTTGTCCCAGGTACCTTTCTGCTTTGATCTTCTGTGGTGGTTGCCAATGATTTTAGAATTTTTTTTCAGAACTAGAAGTCAAAGACAGGGGTGCTCTGTTATTGAACTACACCCCAGCTCTTTTTATTTTGAGACAGGGTTTTGCTATGTGGCCCAGAAAGAACTTGACTTAAACTTTCAATCCTTCTACCTTCCCTCCCTTAGTGCTGGGATTATAGGCATGTGCCTCTGTACCCAGCTGGATTTTGGAATTCTTAGTTCTTATTTTTTGTAATCCCTGGTCTTTTGCATTAATACTTGCTATGTGACTTTCTCACCTTCTCCTTGGGAATCTTAACTTCCTAACTTATAGGCCAGGTGCAATGGCTCTTTGAGTACATTTCTAGGAAAGGTGCACCTCAGATATGCTGACATAGATCACATTAATTTTTTAGCATTGCAGGAAGTAGTTTTAATTGCTGCAATGCTGTAAATATGCATTAGAATGTCAGTTTCTAAAATGAGGCACTACTTTGCTGAACAACTGGAATCATCCAAAGGAACAAGAGCAGCTTCTCATTTTCAATTCAGACATATCACAGATGCTATTATTTTTCTTTGGCAGCTCTATTAATTCATATTAGATTCATCTTGCTTTGTCTTAAGAAACCATATTTTGGTCTGTCTCATAAGCTTCCTGTGATTGGGTAATACCAGTGCTTGGCAGATCTTGTCATCTACGGGCTCTGATAGTTATCTACCATGAACACCCTTTATTCTCATCTGAAATCTAGATCTTTATATTCTCTGATCAAAGTGTGTAAATCAGAATATATCCGCATTTCATAGATTAGCACAGCAGTTTTACCCTGAAGTCACTTTTTCTTGTTGCATCTTTTCCTGTATAAACAATGAGCCCCTTTAGGTCCCTAGGCCAGTAGACATTGCCAGAGTTTATTAGCCCTTGCTAGGGTAATTTTCTGGAATCCTATTTTTGACTGGTCTTTATTTGCCTTGGTGTAAATTGCTAGTTTCTGGAACTTTTGAGGGCTTGGGATCTGCTACTCTAGGCAGTTCTAGGCTGGGTGGATTTCTGGGAGCAGCTGCAGATTCTATCTCTATTCTTGACCCGATGATGACATTTGAGTAAATAAAAAGCTTCTCTTGATCAGGCTGCCATAGACCAACACCTGTTATTCTCAGTCAGTTTTCTGTTCATTCAGCTGAGTTAATAAACATGTTCTCTTTCTTAGTCTAAAGGAACCTTTAAAAATATGGTCTTCTTTATCCCTATAGACTGAAACATGGGGAAGCAGATATTGTATGTAGAGGCAGCAGCTGCCTTTAAATCTAGCAGATTCTTGAAGACCATTCCTTTCAGTCAATTATTTTACATATGCCCTGCATGCTGCTGCAGCTCCCAGGAAACAAGTGGGTAAGGAAGAAGTGGAAGGAAGGGCAAAGTTCTTGCAATCACACATCTTCAGTAGCCGTTGATTGGTAAAGGGGTGGGAGAGATAGTATAGATACATGGACACATAAAGTATTTATTCTGTTCGCACTTACATGCATATACTAGACGCGCACAGACACCATGTGTCCTGGATAGTATTTTCAGCATGCATTTGTCATTTTCATCCCACTGCTGTGATTAGAGTCAGGGTGAAGCTACTAAATCTACCATCTGATAACTGTGAGGGTGATCTTGGGATCTGACTACAGTGGATCTTTCATTATATTTATATGTGACTGGAATAGCCCAGAGTCAAAATATCTGTATCAGTAGGGCCCCTCTACCAGCTATAGTATAGTTCAGCCATGAACTTAAACTTGAGGATTTTGCAAAAGGATCCCTGGATATTGTAGTAAGAACTAAAAAATGCTTTGTAAGGTTTTGTCTTCTACACTTCTTTGGGGGCAGACATTTCTTTGGCCTTACCACTGCCATGCTACAACCCTATTCTCAAGGAATTCTAGTCTTTTATATAAAGAATGTAGAACCAAGGTATTTGAAAAGCAACATCACCCATATTCTTGGTTTCTATGAATATCTCTGAATGACTTTCTCATTTATGTGCTTATAATGCTATCCTTTCTTTTTAGTTCAAAGTGGATAATACATCCATCATCTCAAATCTCAAATGACTGAGGGTAAATTTATAGCCTTTCAAATCTGCTCTTCTTATTGTCTTGTTTTACATCTATGGATGGAATACCATCCTTCTAGTTGTCTAGGTTTAAATCATCAGTCATCTCTGGATTTGGGCAAGGAAGGTTAAGCAATATTAATTTCATGATATATTCTGTATCGATTACTTTTTTCATCCAGTTCCTTTTCATGATCCAACTGTTTAGCTCAGGATTTCTGGTATTGGCACTATTGACATTTGCCCTTGATAATTTGATGTAGTACAGTCTGCCTTGTGGACAGGAGGGTGTTTAGCGGCATCTCTGACTCTACTCACTATATGACAGTAGTGTTTCTTTCTGCTCTGACAACCAAAAAATGTCTTCAAACTGTACCAGATGTTCCCTAGAACAGAGCTGATAAGGGAACTCGAGATGTCAAGGGTGAGGCTTAGGAGGTCATCTTGGGCAACTACATGCAGGATAATTTCATTTGCTGTGATGAGTAACCCTGAGAGAGAAGCAGATTCTCAGGGGAAGATCTTGAGTTTCATTTTGGACATGCTGAGCATCGCATGTTCTTGTGGTCTAGTCTAGAAGAGAAGGTGGCAATTGAGGCTGCGAGTGTAGACGAGAAGAGAGAACAAGGGGAGTGGAGGAGACGGCCAGAGACCAAGCCGTGAGAGATCTTGAATGGCTAGAGAAGGACGAGCTTACAAATGCCGGGAATGACCAGAGAGGCAGGATGGAAACTGGGACACTGCAGAAGACAGAGAGGAGTAAAAAGGGGGAGTAACTGATAGCATGTCCTCCCCAGTACCACTCGGGATTGGCTCTGGGACTCCCTCATAAATGAAAACCCAAGGGTGCGCAGGTTCCTTATATAGAGTGGCATAATATTTACACACACATTGCATCACCTCTGGATTACATGTAATACCCTAAAGTAATGTAAATGCTGTGTAAACAGTTGTTGCATTGTTTAAGGAGCAGTGATTTTTAAAAAAATTTTGGGAATGTTTTCCCTGATAAGGCCTGTGGATATGAAAGGTTCCCAACTGTGTAGATTGCTGCTGAGAATTCAAGAAGAACTAAAACACATTACTTGCACTTAGTAACATGGAGTTCAGTGTTTTTAAAATCCCTTTTTGGGAGCACTTCATCGCGCTGCCTTGACAAGGAAGTGGAGAAGGGCTCTTGCAGGAGTGAACGGAAATGAGGCCAGGGTGGAAGTCATTCACCCACTGATTTCCCCAGGGATTCTTGTCATGCATGTCCATGTATCTACTTACTCATCTGCATGAGGCCTGTGTGCCAGAAAATAGGCGTTTTTTCCATAAGAGACAATGTTTTTGAATCCAGATATCCAGACAGTTATTTTTAGAATTTTTATGTCTCTTGTCAAAAATGTGAGTTTATCATCCCATTAATCCAGAAATTATGCTCCTAGCTTCAGGCAAAAACGTTGCCAAGATTCATGGTAAGTGTAACATCATGGTGAGTATAACATCGTAGTTCCCTACCACTGGTGGAAATTCATCCTGAGGGTGGGATGTGGGGTGAAGATAGGTGACATTATTGTCTTTACAGGATTACATTGACGTAAGGGGTAGGAACACAACTAGTTGTTCAGAATTTTAATTCTCGTTGGTTTGGATTCCACTGTTATGAATTTATGATTATGGAGGAGTTGAAGGTCCTTTTTGGTCAACTATGGAAGAATGACTTGTTAAACAAATGACCAATATAAGATTACAATGGCAATGTGTAATTCCCCTGTGTATTTAAATATCAATAGTGAATATGTTATGCTTTTGGAATTCAAGTTAATGACTGCATTGAGAGTTGCATGGGTATATTTCTGTAAAACATTTCCTTTGAATGAGAAATTTTTCAAGTTAATTTACAATAGCCAGCAGTCAGTCATTGTCCAAGTCCAGGGTACCCAAGAAATGCCATCATGCAGTGTCATTTCACAGCTAATGTTCCAATTAGTTGTCCCCAAAGTTTTAGAGCTCCTGCCATGACATTTCCTCCATATCCTTTCACACAGACACTCCTCTTTCCTGCAGATAAAGAGCAAGAAGACCAGGCTCCTTCAGAGTGATTACATGAACATGACCCCCCGGAGGCTCGGGCCCACCCGCAGGCACCACTACCAGCCCTATGCCCCAGCGAGGGACTTTGCGGCTTACCGCTCCTGACACAGAGGCCTATCCAGAAGCCAGCCAGCCGGCACCCCTCCATCTGCTTGACACCACTGCTCTGGATAGGAAAGGACAGCCTTCTCGGTAGCCGGCCACCGAGGGCCCCTATTGCGCACTAACACCAATTCTCCTTGAGCATCTATACCAAACAGCCATGATCATCCTGAGATTCTAATATGAAGTTAGAAATTTCCTGTAGCAGCCTAAATATTGCAGTGCCAAAATGTAAATTCCCAAATTCACATTTATCCTATATTTATTGACTTGATTAAGATGTTACAGTAGAAAACAAAAAAATAAGTGGATTTTGTAGGCCTTCTGATCTGCTTCCAAGCTGCTGACTGAGCCCCGCCCTTTCCCTCACCCATACATCTCAGTCAGGCAGAATTGATACCTAAGGATAACTGCACAGAAATCATCCTCTTTTGTTAAATGGGTGTTTTCAGGGGGGGTAGATTAAAATGAGGGAGCGGGTAAAGATACTTAAACATTTTAAAGCCATTTAAACACTGTTTCCTACGTATGCAATGAGCCACTTCTTTCCTATTTAATACTGTCCATTTTTTCTGTCAGTTTAGGGAGATGTAGACATTGTCTTTGAAGAATTCTGACCATATTTAATAATTTTGACAAGTAGAACTCCCTCAAAGCAGCGCTAGGCAAACCAACTTGCTTTCTTCACTCCTTCTGATGGGAATTTAGTGTTAATGTTCACAACATGATTTCAAAAGGATGAAATACTCCTCCTCCCACACCACGAAGAATATGTCAGGAAATAAGGCTGCTTTATACTAAAAATAGTTGAAGGCTATGAAGGGTTATTTGTTTAAGAGCTCATTTCAGTCAAACTGTATTTGTTTCAGCTTTGCACGGCTGGTCTCTTTATTGTTTGTGTGTAGATCTGACGTGGGAGGTTGACAGAGCATCCACAGGAGATAGATGCAGTGATGCTGTGGAAAAAGGCAATGTTATCATTTACTCATTCATGAGTTCCAAGGAATTTCTCCTGAAGGGAGGAGAATGGAAAGGAGTGAGGAAATTCTTCTCATGTGCTAAGCAGTGGCTGGTGTTGGGTGGAAGTTTTCCAGAGGCACCAGCAGAAGGATCCCTGGAGAGAACTCCTCCACAGGGACTTCAGGTGCTCCAGGGTTCAGAGGTACAGAATTCTGTGGGCTCAGCTGCTTGTGTGCTCTTGAGGGCCATTCATCTGGAAGAACGTTTTGGAGTGTGTATTCGGAGACAATTTAAAGTTCTCAAGAGGTTCTTCAAGGCCTAACTCTGGAATGACCATAAATATTTCCCTGCCTTCAATTTGGGTCAATGAAATATGCCTGGGGATCTTGGAAAATGGCTCTTCTGTCATCTTTGTGACCTGTTCAGTGCTTTGCTTTATCCAGATGTTAGAAAAGCGTGGTTTTTAGAGGTAGATAAACCTGGTTCAAACCCCATTACTAGTTGAATGGCCTCAGGCAAGTCACTGCTTATCCAAGATGGGTTTTTCAACTGTAAAATGGAAAGTATGATCACAAATGTCTGTTCCTATACTATAATCTCCATGAGGGTATGACTATGTCTTTTCATTACTTGTCCCTGGCATGCCAAACATATAATGTTAGCTCTTGTTATTATTCATAGATACACACACACACACACACACACACACACAATGTATAAAAGTCAAACTGGACAAGGACCTAAGAGGGAAAGGAAATTGTAATACAAATTTAAACTAAAAGTTATGAGGAGCTAACTTCCATCAGTCTCCTGTTTCTTAGACTATTTTATCTTGTAATAAAACAGGGCGTTTCTCCTCCACATTTTGTATATAAAAAGATATTAACATTTTTTTTAAATGTGGGGAATAGGAGACAGGGAAGAATCTTTTGGTCACAGACAAGAAATATGGTACTCTGGTTGATTTTTAAATGGACTTCCATTCCACATATTTAATTAATTCAAAAAAGGTCAAACTCAGAAATATCAGGGTGATGAAGGACTGTGGAGTACGGACTTGCATTTGTGCCAGTGGCAGCCTCTTGGCACATGGAGTTCTTCAATCTGAGTCATCGAACTGTGCTTGAAAATGACAGAGCTGGAGAAGTTTTAAAAGGGGCTGTGACAAATAAATAATATTTTTAAATGGAAAGATTTGATCTTTGGTAATACATGGTTTTGTTTTTCTAACTGGAAAAGTAGGTTGGCCAAAGATGAATCACACTTGAAATTTTTCTTACTCTCAACAGAACTGAAGTAGAAATGTTATATAGGGAAATCCATTTTCACTTTTAGTGTGAACCAAGAAGTGATGTAAAAATAGTGGTTGGAGTAATACTTTTACATTTCCAGGTATGGTAATTATAAAGAAAATGATGTCATTTGCTGCTATTATTGTAAGACTCTTATAATTAATGGTATTCCTGGAATTGTGAACTCACCTATTTGGGGCTGAGCATGCCAATTTAAAGAGACCAAATGTACATTACATTCTATGTATTGAATGATAAAATTATTAGACTATTATGCGTCTGTTTTTCAATTTGTGCCTTAGTATTGTCTTTCACGGAAGATATACTTTACTTTCACAATGAATCTAGAGAAAGCTTGCTACTTAAAAGAGGTGTGGGATAAATTCTTTTACAAGTGTGATTTAGTCTTTTTTTTTTAAAGTCAGACATTCACATATTAGTTTTACTTCAAGAGAGCTACACTTCTGATTTGTTTGCATGGCTTCTACCACAATTTCTCATCAGACCAATGATCTGACTCTCTTAGACATCAGGCTGGGCTTCCCTGTGCATTCTGTATAAGGTAGGGGCTCTGTGAAAGAGTTTGAACTGCAGTCCTGAATCCATCAGTCGCTCAGGTTAAACCTAAATGAGTTATCAGCGTGCGTCACAATTTTGATGGTCAATGTATGCTTGATCCCTCAGTAGCTTGTTTTACTGCTGGATGGAAACTATAGCAGGCTTGGGGCCTGAGCCCATTAAATTTATTTACATGCTGGTGGTTGGAGATGGTGCCAGTGATGAATGCAGAGCGAGGATCATCACTGCCATCAACCTGCTATCAAGCCAGGCCAAAGACAGTGGCATGGACGCTCTCGAGACCTGCTTGCAAAAGTCTGTGGCATCTGTGAGGCCATTTGGAGCTCAGGAAATCTGTGTCTTTCATAGGTCCACACAGGCATGTTCCCACATTAGCTTTTTAACGTATACTCTTGTCTCTGTCTGGAATGTTCTTCCCAGGCAGCTGCCTCACTCCCTAACCTGCTCAGGGCCCTGGGTCAAGTTTTACCTTCTACCCTCATTAACTTTCTCCACACTCTGACTTGGTTGTTGTTCTCCATAGCATTTTGCCATCTCTTGTACTAGATATTTTACTTATTCATTTGCTTTTTATTTCCCCAAACTTGATTATAAGCTCCACAAAGGTAAAACCTCCATTTATTTTGTTCATTGCTGGAACTTCAGTACGTAGGGTAGTGCCTGATATGTAAGAAAAATTTATTGATGGAATAAATGAAGTTCACTGTTAATAAGGCTAACAACTCATTAGAGAAGTATGAGGTTTATATTTTTATATTGTGTATATATATATATATATATATATATATATATATCCAAATTTGGTGAAAGAAAATGTGATGGATAGAAATTCCTTTAAATTTTAGAAAATTTTGTGTAGTGCAAAAAACTAACACTGTTTAGGAATCATTCTTCTTTAGAGTGACTCTTTGTCGTGTTAAAGGAAGCACAGTCAGAAGTTGATTATCCACAGAAGTCCCCTTGTTCTCTCCTAGTGGACTATTGACAATATTTTGGACATATCTTTAGCCTAAGACTTCCAAAAATGTTTTTATAGTAAAATCTCATCCTACTACTTAACTGCTGGTCTTTTCTATGGAGTAATTTTACCCCAACAAATTCTATAAATGCCTTGCTCAGTTTAGATTAGAAAAGAGCTAAAAAACGGGAATATCAAGTACAGAAAACATCAGAATCTTTGCCTGTCATGTTCTTATCATAACTGAGCACTCTTGTAGCTTGCAGTAGTTTCAAAATAAGAGGACAACAAACAAATGAAACATGGAATTTGGAGTAAGTTGGAATTTCAAAGCAGACTTCTTATATTAATCCCTCAACACACATTCAACACACACTGCTATCATCCTGTGAGTAGAAGCTGTAATAGCTTGTCCGATAATTCATATAGCAGCCTGTTTCTTTGGCTGAAATGAGACTCATTAACAAAGGTAACTAAAATTTGAAAAAGATGAGTTTATGTGTCTCCTACTATCAAGAAAGACTGAACCCAGCTAGTCACTCATGGGTGCTTCAACAGGACAAATCAAACCAGTTGGAAAGGAAACAGACAGGTTAAAAAAAAAAATGAAAAAGAAAAGAAAATCAATCATTAAATAAATCTGCTCGATAAAATTGTATAATCTAGTTCTGTAAAATGTTCTAATTCCTTGATATGTGAGTTCAAAATGTAAGAAAACAAAAACTGAACAACTTGACCTCACAGACCTTCCACTGAGTTTCAGCTACATGACCATTTGGACTGTGTCGTTGCCCACAACCCTGGGTCCACTTCTTCCCCCAGTCTGATCAAAAAAGATAGATTCCTTTAAGTGGCACCCTCTGTTCTCTTTTATTATCTCTAAGACAGAGGTCACGAGTGAGCAAAGTCAAAGAAACTTTTGGCCCTGTTGCGGTGGGGCCTGACCAGGACACTAAGCAGCAGCAAAGTTTCTGGGAACCACACCAGTGGCTTGTTTGGTGACGCAGCCTTCCTAACCTACGTTTGCATCTCCTGAGCTGAGGCAATGGTTTGGCTCTTTTGGGTGCTGCTGAAGTGCTGGACCTCTCTATTTCCTCTGATTTAGCCTCCTACCACAGGGCTGTGCTTTTCCTTCAAAGATTCACAGGCTCCCCTCACTTACAAACCCAGGCAAGATCCAGACCAGGAAGCACACAGCATGCCTTTTATTCATTTCAGGGTGCTAATATTAGTTTAATGCTTAAAAATTGCCTAGGATGACATTTGGGTGATGCAAGAATGTATCAGCTTTTCCAAGCTGACCTTATTCTTGTGGCAATGATAAGAGCCAAAACATGTGTTCTGAAAGGGCCATCTTCGTATTCTGTTTGCCTGTTTAAAGTGTGTGAAAGGGTTTGGAATCCTGAATATTCGTGGGGACAAAAGGTGGTAGAAGGATGCATTGATCTCAGGGTAGGATATATTGGATTTTCCTTAGACTTTGTTGGGCAGAGATATCTCAGTGACAGATTTAAACTCCTTTTGTCTCCAAAGAACAAACTGTGAACTAAGTGGAAATGTCAGTTGAAACAGAAGAGCAGCAAACAGCTTTGTTTTCCTATAGTTGTGGTTTTACATGGCGATGATGACACATGAAGATGAAAATGCGCAGTGTGAACTCCAGCTGTTATCTGAATGAGCATCTCTGCCAACACTGAAGGATACGTGTGGGTGTCACTTACGGGGAGGGGGGAGGAGGAGGGAGCGAGAGAGACACAGAGACAGGCATACACAGAGACAGAGAGGAGAGAAGGAGAGTGGGTGCTGTGCTGGTGGCTCTGGAAGGAAGAGCCAGTTAACAAAGATCAACAGTGACAGTGATGCTGTTTATTTCACGAACTTGACATTCAATTTCCTTCTGCTTGCTAACCTCTATATCTGCACTGAGTCTCTGCTCGAAGTATATGAGCATCTGGGACTGCGGAAAAGTGTGGAAAAGGTGGGGTAGAGTAAACATCAGAGGCGTTTCCTTAGTTATTTAGACTTTCCTTGGTCTCTTGGGCACACGTAGCTCTTGAAAGATTGGCTTCCGAGTGGCGATTTTCACTAGCTTTTAGGCAGGCCAGACCAACCTGAGGGTGTTGCTGCACACCCTCTCTCACTCCTACCCCTTGGGCTCGCTTTGGCTGCACATCCACTCCTACCTGTGCCATTCTTGTTTTACTTGCTTTGTGTTTCTCCCTTCTCTTTTCTTTATTCATTCAACAACTTTTTAATGAGCACCTCTCCAGCTCTGAGAAGTGGGCTGGGTATTTAGGATGTGGTGGGGAGCAATGCACATGTGTTTATCTTTGTTCTTATCAAGTGTAGAGAGTTTATTGTCTCTCCTCCTTCTCTCTTTTTTCTCTCTCTTTCTTTTTCTTCTCATTATAGTCTGCTTTTCAGGGTAATCACTTAGTCTTGATTGTGGGACTTTGATCTTAATGTTATTACTTGTTAGTCTTTGCCTTTTTGATTTGCCTGAAATTTTTCTGAGGTGTCCCCACTTAACATGTCTGACACCTTTCAGGTCAGAAATTGATAACTTTCCCCACAGAATTAAAATGTTGGCCTGATGGTCAACATTTTGGTCTTTGTGACTATATAGTCTTTCTACAGTTACTCAAAAGTCTCCCACTGTAGCATGAAGACAGCTGTAGACAATATGTAAACTAATGGGTTATTTGCAGTCCAACAAATCTTGATTTATGGATATTGACATTTTAATATTTTATTATCTTCATGTTAGGCAGTATTACCATTCCTTGATTTCTCTTCAACAATTTGCAGATGTAAAATCTATTCTTAGCTCATGGGCTATGCACAAGGCAGGCAGTGGGCTAGATTTGGCCTGTGGGCTACAGTTCACTAAGCCACAGCTTTGGCTACAGGCCTGTCTTCCAGCTCCCAGCTTTCTAGGCTGTATGGAATGACTTGTAAAGCCTTCTTGGGAGTGGTGTCAAGTGTCTGTTTTGAGATGAGGGTATAGAAGGCGGCAGAGGAGGAGGGGGAGAAACTTCATCCAAGGGAAAGTTGTTTTAAGAAGATGAAATTGGAAGTTAAAAGAAATAAGCTATTTCAACATGGCAGATTCCTCTATATATTATATTGCTAAGGGCCTAAAAATCTTGGGAATTGTGGTTACATGTCTCTCATCTCCTCTTTATTCCTTCTGCTCTTTTCTAGGCATCAAGTCCTTATAATCTCTAAGGAAACAAAGTTACTTTTTATTTAGAGTGGACAGAGAGCAGAAAATGACTATGTCCCCTGTAATAGAAAGTATCCATTTCCCTGCTAACTCATCTGCATGTAGCACATCCAAGTGCAACTTGGGCGGGTAGAGCCGAGACCTGCTGCGTCAGGCCTGGCCTCCTGACTTTTTACCGATCTTGCTTTATCAATCTGCACTGAGCTACCATTTTAATAGGTCATCAAGAGTAGCCCCCTCCAGTCTAAACTAAAGCCCAGGGTTTCACAGATAACTGGCGAAACGACTGGCTTTTACTCAGATCACAAAGTCATTTGCATCATCCCTCATCCCCACCTTCTAGTCTCATCTACAGCTGCTGGCTACACCCAAGGTACAAATAGTTCTTCCTGGAAACAGCCCAGCACATGGGGGCACCCTGAGCCACATACCCATTCACACCATCTGGGCAATTTAAAAATAGGGTGAAACACAGCATTTAGCCTGGTCTTCCAGCCAAGAGCAGAAAATTGCTTCCAAAAGATCAGATGACTGAGATGATTGGGCCAACAGTCCAGGGGGTCAGTGATGGTACGGGCTCTGCCAGATGGATTTATCCTGACTCTGTACATGGCTTTGTTATGGTTTGGATCTGATGTTTTCCCCAGGGCTCACTGTGTTAAAGACTTGGTTGCTGGTGGGCTTTTTGGAAGTGGTTTGATCCTGAGGACTCTACCTCTTCAGCACAGTAATCCGCTGGTGAGACCGTAATTTGATAGTAAAGCAGTGATAACAGGAGACATGGAGAAAATGAACTGTGAGCTCTCTGTGCTGACATGATTGGGTTTAGGTCACGTTTTCTAAGATTTGGGTGTCATTTTCCTAACCTAGAAGAGGGTCCCAGCAGTAATCCGGGCGAATGAACAAGGTGGGAGGACAGGAACATTTCTGAGTGCCACTGGCTTGTGAGTGGAGCGGAGGGTGGGTAGTGTTCTGGTAGAGGGAGATGCACAGACCAGACAGGCACCTAGAACAGGGCCAAGCCAAAGAGGGCATCAGAAACACTCAGTGAAGGATGCTTTGACGACACCTGGAGGCCCTAGTAAACAAAGGCCTCATTAGATTGGTGGGATTTTCTTGTTCAGAAATAAGATATTCATACCCTTCTAAGGAATATCTTTGTTCTATTTAAAGTTATAATTAATGGCGTTTACAAGAGTACATCAGCTATGTACCTTGAGCTCCTACAGGCCCACTTCTAGGTAACACTTTCCTCATTGTAACCCCATAGGTAAGTCTCAATTTGGCTAAAATATAGTCATTTTTGTGCATGAAAACCCCTATGCAAAACAGTCTTTTTGGCAACCCATTTTGGGACCTCTCCCAGGCTGATTTTTCTGGGAGCTTTTTGCTTCCGCTTTACAATAAATGCTGCTCTCTGCTCTTGCTGTACAATACATTTGCTTGGTCTTCTTCTGATTCTCTACCTTGTAATTCTCTCTGGGTTGAGAGAAGAATTCACCCACTCGGTGCTAACGGATGGCAATACTGGGAGGTGAAGGGAACAGGAGCTGGAACTTCTGTCTCTCTCTCTTTCCTGGCTGCCATGAATTGAGCGGCTGTTTTCAGCCACGCCCTTCCATCCTGACGTAAAGAGAGTCCTTCCCTGTTCTCCTCGTGGTCCAGGAGTTTATATTTGTAATCCTATAAGTTAATAGGAGAGTTGTTGAAAATTCCTGTAAGTTAATTACAATCTACCACATCAAAGACTACACATGGCGAGAATAAGGACACTAAGGCATATTTGTAGTTATGGGGAGTCACAGGGTCTTAATTCCAGCTGGGATGATGGCTACCCAGAACCAAGGCCTCTACCTAGGGCTGAAGACAGGAGTGGCTCGGGAAGGAGTGGTGACTGTGAGGATGGTGGGAAGTACATGAATGTCATGACCTGGACAGATAGGTGGCCTAAGATCACCTCAGCAATATGCAGAGAGGAGGATATACAGAATGAGTAATCTGCAAAACACCATTTGGGGCAGTGTCAAATGCTTTGGGGTTGGTGCTTCAGCTCTGATGTGTAATCTTTTGTGCTCTGGGAAGTCATAGCTCTTATCTTGAGGCTCAATCCCGGCTGACAGCTTGGAGCACGGCTCTCCCTCCTGCCCCGCTCACACACGCTTTTGGGAGCTATGGGATGGGGAAACCTGTCACCTTGCTCCAAAGACTACGTATTAGCAACTAGGCTAGACCAATTTGCATTGCTTAAAGCCAATCGAGAGAATAAGGAAAAACCCTACTCAGCTCTACACATATTAACACATTGAAATAGGGCCAGGTTTAGCCAAAATGGAGATGACTGCTCTTCTTTCACGGGGAGTCATCCGGGTGGTCTTCCACAGTGATGTTTCTGCCTTGTCACCCAGCCTTAAAGCAATGGAGCCAGCTAATCATAGAGTAAAACTGTTAGTCAAAATAAATCTTTCCCTTTGAAGTTAATACTATCAGGTATGAGGTTAGAGTGACAGAAAGCTGACTAGTTCTGGACAAAGAGATTGTTCTCCTGAATATGGAGATACTGTATACATTTACGTACCATGAGCCTGCACAAGGGTCCCTACCGAAGTGAATAGGAAGGTCTGAAATGTAGGCTGGCCCTCCTCGGTGACACATGTGCTTGACAAAGGTGAGGTTGTTTCTCTACAGTGCCCTCTTGTAGGCGGTTACTATGGTGCCAAAGAAAAAGCATGCCTTTCTGGCATTTGCTTACTGAGCTTTATAGAGTATGTTATATCCCCATCTCAAAATAGGGAGTAATCTAGGATAAATAATGGGTAAAACAAGAGAAAAATATCTTAATACCTTAAGTATTTTTCTTCTGGATTCTAGGTCCCCTCTATGCTTCTTTTATAATTAAAAATTTTTTTTCAGTGCTGGGGTTTGAACCCAGGGACTCATACATGCTAGGCAGCACTCTACTGCTGAGCTATGACTTTAATCCCTGCAGGTTTCATCTTTGTACCCTTTCGGTTGCTTGGTTTGGCATATTTCTGGTGAGATCAGTAACATGAGAAAAAACATCTTGGTTCAGATCTTGGCAGGAAAACAAGTTTTCATGATCTTTAAAATAGTGAGTTCGGGGGTTAGTTCTTGGGATGTCCCCGGAAAGTTTCACTTAAAGGCAGAGCCTACTCTGTCCCCTAATTGCCTGGAGACAAAGGAACTAGAACAAATGATTTCAAATCCAATTCTTATAGTATTTATACTCCATATTATAGCTCTTCTAGAATTATCTTCCCCCAAACAAATGATGATTAGTTGTTTGATCAATCTTGTATGTCTATTTGTATTGTCCTGATCATACACTTTGAAGTTATCAATATGTAATACAACAACCATTGTTGATCCCCTGCCACCTTATCTGTAGTTCGGTTTTTGTACTGTTCCTGTGCTACTGTGTGTATGTTTGTTAGTGTTTTTGTTCTTTTACTTTTAAAATTAAAATAAATAAATAAATAAATAGAATTATCTTCCACCAATAAATATTGTTTTGGATTTTGCCCACTGTCACATTTCTGAGTCATATAGAAATAAGTATTTCATTTTTGAGATTTGTCAGTCAGGATTACTTAAATAATTTCCTATAATCATTACATCCACTCATTTGCTAAAATTGGGAATGAATCAATTTCTCTTAAGTGATGAAACAATGAAATTTACTTGGAAGTTTAGATAAGAAATTTTGTAAAATTTTTTGGTGCAGGTTTAAATTATAGCATTATTTATAGCATGAGAAACGATTACATTATTTTAAAGTTGGGCATTTTCCATATAATAAACTGCTTGATGACATAGTCTTAGGCATGGAATTTTTCATAGTGAAATATATCTTGAATATGATTGTGTGTTCAGAACATTTTAACAGAATGGATAAAAGAGTGGATAAATGAATGACTATCTTCACGTGGTGACTATCTGAAAGATATTTTGGTTTTTACCAGTTTAGATCAACTAGGGAAAATGTAGGCCTATGGGTAAACTTTTACAATTTCTTAAATTGTTGCATTGCATTCTACTTATATTCATTGTTCAATCAGATGCAAAAAATTACATACCATTCCTTGGCAATAAACTGAACTGTCTTTTCTTCTCATAAAATCTTATCAGAACTCTGGAGAAGGTTTACTGGGCTTGGGTCTTCAGACTTCTTTGCTTCTGACAGTGACACCTTAGGAAATACCAGTCTTCCCTGGGAGGTCTGGGGTGAGATGTTAACCTCAGAAGTGGCCAGGAGTTTCTTGCTTGTGTTCTGTGAATCACATGTATTCAGTATAATGAGGCAATCAGAAAGAAAGAAAGAAAGAGATGTTACACAGTCTTGACCTTGGAAATTTACTATTTTGTTAGGGCAACAATTAACTCCAATAAAGGGATATACAATCCAAATTCAAAGGTGAAGATTGCTATGGAAAGGAATTCTAAATCTGGCCCTGGGCCAGAATGAATATACATCTTTTCAAACTTAGGGGAAATAGAGTTGTTTTAAGGAGAAGTACTTGCATTTTTAATCCTTAAAACTTTTGCCAATTTGCTTTGCATAGAGATCCTAATGATATACGCTCCTATCTGTCACATACAAGAGTCTTTTACTCCATTTATTTTTAGCACATTGCTATCAACACTTCTGATCTTTACCAGTTTGATAGTTTAAAATGATATCTCATAATCAAGGCAATTTGCATTTCAGTTTTTGTGAATCAGATGCACCATCTTTATATAGATGGTTAAAAGCCATTAGTACTTTTTTCTGTGAACTGTCTACTCATCTGCCCACTTTTTTTTTTTTCAGTTGCATCGTTGCTTTTTACAGTATGTGATGTTGGGAATTATCCCTTTGCTTGTAACTTCCTCCTTTTAGAGATGTGTGAACCTATGCTTATTGCTCATTGTTCCTTCATCAGCGTATACTAAAACCCTATTCCATGCTAGGTACTGAATATGGCACAAGACTTAGGTGTACCTCTGTCCTCAGGAACCCCAGGCTCTGACAGGTACAGTACTTCTTACATAGCTTTCCGGTTTGTGACAGAACTATACATAGGAAGCCGCTGTAGCTCAAAGATGGGGCACCCCTTAAGTCAGAGGAGGAGTGGGGGAAGTTTCAGGAGACTTACAGAGTGACACCACCTGAGTTTTCAAAGATAAGTGATGAAGGGGGCACAGTGTGGGACGTGAGGGTGCTAGAGAGAAGGTCAGCTGTGAGAGAGGGCAGGAGATAAGACTAGCTGTATGGAATACATCATGCTAAGACAGATTCTTTATGCCAACGAATGAGGGGTTTTTCCTAAAGGCCAGCAATAAAAAGGCTAGCTAATTAAAAGTATATTGTAAAATGAGCATTTTAAATTACTATTTATCATCTGAAGTCAATAATCTTATATAAAAGAAAGCTACAAAATGCAAACTAAAATCTTTCTCTTCTTTGTCCTCTATCCTACTTTTGTATTCTTCAGAAGTTTCCACGGTTTTTTGTTTGTTTGCTTTGTTTTTTTGAGGCAGAGTCTTACTCTGTAGTATAGGTTGGCCTTGAACTCGCTATGTAGCCCCGGCTGGCCTCAAACTCATGGTGAGCCCTGTCTTGGTCTACTGAGTGTTGGGATTACAGGCGTGTGCCACTACACCTGGCACTCGAAGTTTCTGTTTTCAAAAGACTTCTGCCAGGGTTGATACACTGTGCCAGCTTGAGAAGTTTAGCGGCTTAACTAAGCGACTCAGCAGGGGGCCGGGGTCTCACTCTGTAAACATCCTGAGCTGTGGGAGGACATAGAGGTGGTGTGAGAGCTACACCCACCCAAGGGTAGGTAACCTGTTTACAATATAAGGAAGGAAAAGAGACTTACTCTCTTCCCCTGCTCTTGTTGCTTTGCTGTCTTCTGCCCCCTTGAACTATTGCCTCTATGCCATGCCACCCTGTCTTGGAGCCAACTGATTATGGACTGAAACCTCCACAAACTGTGAGCTAGATCAAGCTTTTCTTTTTTAATTTGGGTGTCATGTATTTTGTCTCAGTAACAAGAGAAAAGTAACTAAAATAGAATTTGGTACCAAGAGTGTGGTCATTGGTGTGACTATATCTGACCATGTGGTCTAGGAGCCTTTGGGAATGGCTTGTGGGAAGAGTTTGGAAAGATTTGGAGATATTGCCTGAAAGAGCAGAGCTGGAACACCTTAGGCTGTTCTGTATGGGACATTCTAGTCAGAGATTAGAAGACCAGAAGACTGGTAAAGACTAGGCTCAGGGGGTTTCTGCTGGGAAGAAGGACTGCATTGGCTGCTGGACTTTAGACATGTGTATTATGGCTTGGAAGAAAATTTGTCTGGATTTTGTTCATGACCAGAGACTTTGCCTGAGACTGAGCTTAAGGGTAGCTGACTAATTAATCTGATAGAAGAAATTTCAAGGCAGTCAAATGCTGAGCCTGTGGTATGGCTGCTTCTGGGGGCTTTTAGTCAGATCTATGTTGAGAATCAAGATAAAAGAGCCCAGCAAGATGATTTAAATGTTGTGAGTTTGGCAAGAAGGGAAGCTCCAGTAAAGCTGTGGATGGCAAAGATAGAGCTGAGGAGATCTTGATTGCCTAGAAGGAACAGGAGAATAGAAAAGATGGCCCGAGGGCATCACAGAAAGCAGCAAGTCTCTACCCTTTGCAGCCTCAAAACTGCAGAAGTGAAAGACTTTGCCTTGAGGAAAAGCCGCAGAGCACCATGTTCCAGAATGGTGGCAGAATAGAAAATTTGTCCCTCAGAATTTGGTTCAGATTGCCCAGTGATCCAGGCACTAGATCCCTACAGCCAAGAGAGAGCGAAACCTGGTTCCTGCTCCAGTTGGCAACAGATCTTGACATCATTCACATGGTGCTGGTTTTAGGCACGTACAGAATGCAGGAATTGTGGGGTTAAGAAGGCTTCCACCATGATTTCAGAAGGCTTGGGAGGCCAGGCAGTGTGCCCATGAGAGGGCAATGTTTGAAGCTGTAAGGGTGAAGCCAAAGGTACAGTAGAGACCCCAGAGGTTTAGTGAAGCCAGGAATGTGGATCATCTGAGGAAACCTGCCAGAAAAGAACAGAGTAGGCCTAAGAGAGAAGCCAAAGCAATGGAGTCATCCAAGCCCTTTGAAGCTCACAATGTGCACAAATGGCTTGGAATGCTGCACGTGGAGCTATAGGATTTAATGTTTGCCCTGCTGGAATTTGGATTTGCTTTGGTACCAATCCTTTGCATCCCCCTGATTGTAACTTTTGGAATGAAAATGTTTATGTTGTGCCATTGAATGTTGGAAGTGTTTAACTTTCCATTTGTACAGGGGTTTGGAGCTAAGAGTTTGCCTTACATCTTAGAGGAGACTTGAGACTTGGACTTTTCAGCAATGCTGAAACTGTTAGGACTTGGGCAGCTCTTCAAGATGGACTAAATGCCTTTTGTATAATTGGATATACATGAGTCTTTGGGGGGCCAGGGGTGGAATGTTATTGTTCTAATGTAATATAGTGTTGATAGACTTAATACCAGTTCTTAAGGATTGTTAAACCTGAGTTGTAATGCTCAAGTTGTGAAATATTAAGAATAAACATGGCTTTGTATCTGGAAACTGGTTTAATGAAATGTATCTGGTTGCCAAGTTGACAAGGGGTGGAGTGTAATGACTGAAACATTGTGCCAGCTTGAGAAGTTTACAGGCTTAACTAAATGACTCAGCAGGGGGCCGGGGTCTCACCCTGTAAACACCCTGAGCCTGTGTAAGAGGAGGGCAGGAGATGGTGTGAGAGCTACACCCACCCAAGGGCAGGTGACCTGCTTACAATATAAGGGAGGAAAAGGGGCTTGCTCTCCTCCCTCTGCTCTTGTTGCTTTGCTGACTTTTGCCACCTTGAAGTGTTGCCCCTGTGCCCTGCCACCCTGTCTTGGAGCCAACTGATTATGGACTGAAACCTCCACAAACCGTGAGATAAATAAACCTGTCTTCCCTTAATTTTGGGTGTCAGGTATCTTGTCTCAGCAATGAGAGAAAAGTAACTAACGTAACTTCTATTAGCTTTAAATTCCCAATTTTTGTGGAAGAAGGATTGAAACACAAAAGGGACCTGATTAGTTTTGAACTTGGAAAAAAACTTTTGCTAGCCTGTGAAGGATGGTTTGGCAGTTCTTGCAGTAAGTTAAGCAACATGTGGGTTAGAAGGATGAATTAATGCAAGGTACTTGGTGGAGAGAAAGGCGAACTGGTGCCGACTAGAAGCCGGGAGGAGGGATAAGCTCTCTCCTTGCGTCTGGCCGGCCCTACAGAAGGTGGTACTAACTTTCTCTGATATATAGATGCAGGAGGAGAAGGTTGGTTTCAATGGGGGTGGAAAGGGGATGAATTATACTTTTTATATGTTCAATTTGATGTGCTTATGGGATTCCACACAGACATGACTTATGAGACAGTTGGGCACAGCTTGTAGTTAGGAGTGAGCAGAGACAGTAGGGAGATAGATTTGTGAGTCCGCCATCACCCTACAGTTTGTTCATTTCTCTCTCTCTCTCTCTCTTTTTTCTTTTCAGGGCTGGGGATCAAGCCCAGGGCTCTGTATTGGAGTATGCCTGTAACCTACCACTAGGCTACACACCTGGCTTCTAATCATTTTCTCATTTATTCAGTCGATCTTGTTTTGAGACAGGGTCTCACTACGTAGTTCAGGCTGGCCTTGAGTTGACTATGGAGCCCAGGCTGGTCTGAAACTCACAGTGATCCTCCTTTCTCAGCCTCCCTCGTGCTGGGATTACAGGCGTGTGTCACCACGCTTGGCTGATTCATTCAATTTAATAAATATTTATTGACTATTTATGAGCTACAGGCTGGGTATAAGATGGTGAAAGAACAGGTGGGTTTCTTCCCCTTCTGAGACTTTTAAACTGGTGAGAAAGGTACACATTATAACACATAAGCTCAAAAATACATATGTAATTATAGATCATGGTAGGTGTTCCAAAAAATAACTTGGGCTTATGTGAGAGAGTAAGAGTACAAACCAAATTTAGGTAGTGGGGTGGGTGGGAAACATATGGATAGGCAAACCTTCTCTATGTCTAGACCTGCTGGATAGTCACAAGCAAGGGCATTTGAAGGGGAAGCGACAGAAGGTCCAGTCCTAGTCACTGTGGAGCTTAGGATCAAATACAATCAGTACAGACCTACTAAATATCTAGCTATCATTAATCAAGACAACAAGAATGTTAGTGAACCTGTTCTATTGCCCTTCTTTGATAAATGTACCTTCCTAATAACAAAGTAAAAAAATATATATATGTCAAGACTGAAAGGTCTTCTATTACTGGTCTGAAATTATTAGAGGAGCAATAAAATGAACAAAGATAAAACATTCTGCCTTTTAAACTGAGTGCTGGTTATTATTTACCCTGAACATTTACTGTGAAGTTCACATGTGACTTATGTCCGATTCTGTATGATTATGCCATAGAAAATATTTAAAATTATTTAAATATGCCATACATTTATTTCTCTTGCCTTGCATAAGTGATGTTATTTGTACAGAATTTGTGCACCAATGACTGCAACATTAAGGTAAACAACTTGTCTTTGTTCATTGTGGCTCATGGTCTTGGCTGACCTTGGGGTTTTGATCTTCATCTCAAGTGACCATGAAGTTGTCTCTACAGAAATCTGTTCAGAATTACTCATAGGTGGGTCTTTGCCTTCATATTCAATCAGTTTGTTCTAATTTTCTTGTGTTTTATCAGAATGCCACATTAGTTGCCTTTGTTTCACATGCAGTTTCTCTTTTACATGGAAAAATCCTTTACTCTAAATGAAAAATACTTAATATTGTATGAAATAAGCCAGACACATGGACTTAAATAGTACATGGTTTCTGTTACGTGAAAAACTCAGGATATAAATAAAGAGGAAATAAAAGATAACAGGAAGTGGGGAGATAGATCTTTCTCAGTTGGGAAGGGAACCAAGAAGTGGAGGGAGAAGAAGGGGGTGAAAAAGAATTAAAATGTTATTTATATGTACCAGCTCCCTACAAAGAACATAACCATTATGTCCTGCAAACAAGTAGTAATAAAGACAAAAATACTTAAATTCAGAAAATAAAAGACACATTTAGATTTTTTGGTAATAAAGAACAAGTAACAGTTCATATGAAATAACTGTAGCCAGAACTACTGTGAAGTTAATTTCATTTTCCGACAAATTCCACAATTTGCCCTTTGAGTTTCTTCTGTTGATTCACTTATTCTTTCTGATGCGCCCCACTTCTTTCTCAGTTAAGTCTAATTGCTTTAATAGCATTTAGTTGGCTGTTCCATCTGTCTTAGTTCAGGCTGCCAAGCAAATTACCATAGACTGGGTAGCTTAAACAGCAGAAATCTATTTCTCACGATTTTGGTGCCTGGAAGTCCCAGATACAGGGTCTCACGAAAGCTCACTTCCTGGTTTGCAGGGGGTCATCTTGCTGTGTCCTCACAGAGTGGACAACAGAGAGGAAGAAAACAAGGTTTCTTGAATCTCTTCTTATAAAGGTTCTAATCCTATCATGAAGGCCTTACTCTTGTGGCCAAATTACCTCCAGAGACCTTGCCCCCTAATAAGATCTTACTGGGTGTTATGGTTTCAACATACATATTTTTGGAGAACACAAACCTGAAGTTGATGACACCGTTGTGTGTTCAAAAGAGGTAGTCAGGTCCAGTTTGGTATGAGTTTCATCAAGATTTCTGTCTCTTGGCAGACCTTTAAATTGTGCATAACCTTTCAATTTTTTCAAAGAATGTGAACACTATGAGCATGTTTGATGTCATATCTCCCAGTGTCAAATATACATAGAGTTATATGTGGCTTCTACACATTTTGGGTAAAATTCTGTTTTATATACATCTTTATTTCCAGTCAGGTTAGTGCCATTTTTAGAGACTTTCCCTTGAGAATTAAAAAAGGAAAAGTTAACATAAAACTAAAACTAGTTTCATATTTTGAAGATTTAAGTAAATTGTATTATTATTTTTATAAATTCTGAAGGTTTGCCAGTCTACCATTGAATGTTCAGTCAGTGTCTCATAGGAATGTGATGGACATGCTAAGGTGTGTTGTGCTGGTCTTTGTGGAACCATGGTAAGTACTTGTTTGTGTAGTTGCTGAAGTCCTTGCTTTGGAGAGCTCATAGGAGGTCTTATGCTGCAGGGCCTTGTCTTACCCAAGGCCATACCTTCTGTCTGGGAACAGTGTCTATCCCATGGCTTGTCAGCTTGGAGGTGTCCCACTGGGGCAATTCACAAGAGTAGACTGTACCTGCATCACTGACTGAGACTTCTGTTTTAACTGTCACTGTTTCTGAGTCCAGTTTCTCCTTGTCAAACCCTGCTTCCCTCACTATCCTTCCCACTGAAGTATTTTCTTCTATACACTGAAACATCATTGTCAGCTACAGCTCACTGTTCACATTAGTTTTCTCTTGCTGTCATATATGCCACTTAAAAGATTTTTATTAGTGTACATTTGAGATACATGCTAATCACATTTATCTTGGGGAACTTGAACATATGCATATCACACCGTGATCATTTTTACTCCCTGCCCACCCCATTCTTCCTTCTAACTTCTTTCCCAGATTTCCTTTCTACCTTTACAAAATCTACCTCCTTGTTTCTTATCATTTATTTTACTCTATGAGTTATTTATATTTTAGGTCTTTTGTATTAGAAAAACCTTGTGACATTTAGCGTTCTGTGCCTGATTTATTTCACTTAGTATTATGGTCTCAAGATTCACTCATTTTCCTGAAAATGACTCAAGTTTGTCCTTCTTTATGACTAAGGAGTACTTCACTGCACGGATTTTGACAGGATAGTGGCATATATCCATCATTCCCGTCTTATACAATGTAGTTTCATTGCCCTAAACGCTCTCTGTGCTCTGTGTATTCATCCATCTTTCCCCCTATATCCCTGGCTATCAACAATTTATGATGTATGAAAACTTACTTCATATAGTTTACTACAAAGAGAAATAATCACAGTTACTGTAATGGGGAGAAAATTTTAAGTATGAGGAGGGGGTTAACAGTGTCCTTTGGATAAGGTCAGAGACGAAATCAACTCTTCAAACTTAGCGTCTAGGGATCTTAGCAAGATGGCTGCGCTGGGATGGTGGGGGCTAAGTGAGGCTTCAGCAGGGACAGTTGAAATCAGTGAGGAACAGGAGGCTGAGAGAGTACAACATATGGCAAATAGTGTCCCTATCAGGAGAGGTTCTTGTCACCTGAGACTTTCTATTTTTCTGAGAGCTCCTTGAAGGCAATTCCAGAGTCCCACAGTCTCATAGTAATGGACCATGGTTGGCTCTCAAATGTTCTCTACTGAAAAACAGTGCCCAAAAGTATGGGGGATTTTTACTTCCTCTTGTATTTCTATTATATTATCTATTGATATGTAACAAACCATCCTCAGTTTAATGGCTCGAGACAAGAACTTATTGTTATTGTTATCTCTTATAGTTGAAGGGTAGATTATGTGTTGTGTAGCTTGTTTATCCTGACCCTGGGTCGCTGGAACCATCTTGGAATCTTCCTCAAACAATATGGCAGCTAATAGTGGCTGATGGCTAGGATCTCAGCGGAGGCTATTAGCTTGAGGCTGTCAGCCTGTGCAGACCCTTTCTGTACGAGGGAGGCTCTCTAATAGTGTGGCGTTTAAGATGGGAGGAGAGTCAAAGAATTTTGAAATAGCTATATTCCAAATCAATAAAAATGCAGTGAAACAAAACAGTCAAGTGGAAAGGCCATAGGATTCAGGAGCAGGGGACTTGACTTGTGACAAATTTGCTTTGTAAGACCACTTAGATACTCTCTATGTCCTCATAAGACAGGAGAGGGAGATGTCAAAAGGTCATGTTAAAGTCAGCATTTGTAGGGTCTCCTTTCACTAGTCTTCAGCATCTCTGTGCCTTTTCCTACCTCTTAAGGTGCTTTTCAAGGCCATGTGTATATGTAGAACTTTCACTCACTGGCACCTAAGGAGCTAAGACCCAAAGCTTCAATAGTAATAATTATGTTAATGTTTAGAGAATGCCTGTAGGTCAAGCAGTTAGGATGTGTTTTGGTTTGTTTGTTCTTTTGGTACCAAGAATTGAACTCAGGACTTTGAGCTTCCCAGGCAGGTGCTGACACTAAGCTATATTCCTGACTCTAGGATGTGTATTATATTTATGGTTTATCTAGTCTTCACAGTTCTTCCACACCACTGACTTGATTATTATTTTGCTCACTTCATAGGTGAAGAAACAGAAAATATAAGTGACTTGTCCAAGTGTGGACCAAGGCCTCAAGCCCAGGAAATTTATTTCTGCAGCCACATTCTTAACTACTTTGCTTAACACAATCTGTTTGTCGACTTGTTGAGAGCCATTAAGGCCCCATGAGTTGTGCCAATTGCAATTGTTCTTAGGTGTGAGTATTAAGCTGTTCTTCCTGAGGTTCAGATATACAGACAAATCACTTAGCTAGAGAATGAGCCCTGCTGAAAACATCCAGGGTAGATGTTCCTTTCTTCTGAGGCAGCTTCTGCAGTAATTCTCGTGATAAGATAAACACCTTTGCTCCTTTGGAGAAGTGGCCTGAAAATGAAGATCACTGCCAGAGCTGATACTGAAAATAAAGAAGTCAGAACTCCTTTAGTTGCTACTGACAGAAACGTGACTTGAACTAGCTTAAGCAGAAAGGGGGGATTTAGTAGCCCATATGTCTGGGCCAGGGAGAGGGCTATCGAGGCCCGATTGGGGTCAGAGGGCCCCCGTACTCCCGGAACTCTCTCCCTCTTGCTTCTGCTTCTTTCCAGATGCAAGCTCCATTCTTTCCTGGTCTTTCTCCACCAGATTAGACATGCTTGTAGGTACAGTCTGTGGGGCCCATATCATTTCAGAAAAATGACCAAAGAGGAAAAAATGGTATCATTCTCTCAGACTCAGCCTGAAAAATATCAGGGAATTATTCTGAGCTGCTTAGCTTGCGTTAAGTGCCAATGGGAAGGAATCTTTTGTTGGGAGGAGAGGAACAGAATACAGGAATGATTTCTAGAGAAATCATTGTCCCCTGAGCTACTACTCTCTATAAGTGTTTAACACAGGTCTAAGAAATGTCACATTGTCTCATTCACTGGCAAAATTTTATGAATCCTGATCCATATAAGGGATACTATGGGCTGGCTGATATCATGTATCTAAATCACCATCAACTTCAAGAGTTCATAATTTTTTAATAAAGATGGATCCTTTGGAAATCTTTTAAAAGTCGTGAAATTTATTCCAGAAAAAAGCACACACACACACACACACACAAACACACACACACACAATTTTTCCTATTCTTTCATGGTATTTATTATAGTCCTTAGATATGTTGTGGGAAAATACTCCTGAATAAACCAACACAAAGGACACATTTTGAGAAAGAAAATTGTGTGTCAGCACAGTGATGTGAATTTAGACATATTAACAAAATGGCAAGGGATCTACTATTGGTTGCCCTAAGAGTGTGTATCTTTGAATCCATCATCGTGTAGAATTAATGATAAGATACGTATGACTGATGCCATTGCTGTTCAGCCAAAAAATTTTTCAGCTACTTGTTTATGTATTTCCAGATAACATGTGTTTAATGTACTATAGACAAGACACTTGTGAGTTTGCTTTTAGTTTTGAAAGCCTCTTGGTGCAAGACAGATGAATTCCATTTTATGAAACCCAGAGGTATGGAATGTGGATCAGTGACTTGATATCCCAGAAATAATTTAAGAAAGTTGAAACTCCACTTCCTTTCATTCCAAAAATGGCAAGAGTGTATGTCTAAGGCAAGAACAGGATACTCTGGCTTGGCTCAGGAGAAGTGATATGTGCAAAAGATGGGACCAGGGAGTATTAATCCTCAAATTCCTCTCCTCAGTCTGGTGTGTGTGAGAGAGATCTGGTCTCTCCGTGTATACATGGTTCCCAAAGGATAGTCTCTTATCTGCTATCAGAGCCTGATCTAGAAACTCGTTGCTTATATAGCAGTGGGGAATAATGATTTCTTGCTTTAATTCACACAATGTCCCTCCCATCTACAGAGGAAAAGCAGGAATGCTGGAACTTCTTTCTTACATAATATGATGAAGTAATTGTCCTTGTCATGTTATGAAATAATTGATGTTAGTGTTGACTACATGCCTTGGACATTTCTTACCTATCACTTTAAATCTTCTCAGCCTTGCTTGCCTCTTTTCCTCTCTTTTTCAAAGCAAACAGCTTCACATAGTTTCACCCTATCAATACCTCATCTCAGACGCCCCCTGAGTGCCTCTCATCTGCCTTGGGGTTCCTGTGCTTATACCTTAGATTCATCAGAAACACATTTGGTACCCACGTGTGCTCGCTAGATTAGATTACGGCTCAGTCTTCACTCCCTCCCTATAGTAGAATTATACATCAAACCTCATTGTCAGGCGGTTTTATTTTTAGTGTTTCCCAGTAGAAGTGAGGAAGATTTTATTTCCGTCTTGTTCACTTTGGGTTTGGTATGTAACTTGCTCTGGCTGTTGAAATATGAAGGCACGGGATGCAGACAAAAAGTTTAAATGTGTGTGCGGCTGACTAGATCCGGTGTTTCTACCACTCACCACTAAAGAACGTGCTCCAGTGACTTTCTGATGTAAGAGACATATGGACTAGACTTGAACCCAATCCACTCATACCCTGAGACAGAGAATGGCCGGCTAATCCACTGATCCATGGGTGACAAAAATGAGCACTTGTTTTTTAAGTCACTGAAATTTTGGCATTGTTTATTATGCAACATTTTGCAGCAATAGTTGATTAATATATATGTGCAACCTGCAAATGTGAGTTGTAATGTCTTGTAGTATTGTCTTAGTTACTTTTCACATTGCTGAGACAAACTACTTGACACCAAGAGTTAAAGGAGGAAAGGGTTATTTGGCTCACACTTTGTAAGCATTTCAGTCCATAATCGGCTGGCTGCAGAGCAGGGTGGCATGGCAGACAAGTATTGCAGAGGAGAAGCAGTTCATGGTGGCAGAAGACAGCAACAGCAGTGAGCAAGGGACCTTAACAGCACCTTTCTACTCCTTTTATGGTATCCAGGCTACTCAGGGAGGGAAGCACTCATACCCTTAATCCTAGTGCGTAGGTATGTTTCTCTAAAACATTTCCTTTGAATGAGAAAATTTTTAAGTTATTTTACAAGAGCCGGCAGTCAGTCATTGTCCAAGTCCATGGTACTCAAAAAATGATGGAGACCACTATGAGGCAGCCCTGAGCAGAACTTAAACTAACCAATTGGCTTTCCATGTTTACTTGTGAGTCTGTCCAAAGCCTAGACCACTTGTCTGGAGATTGGTGGTGGACTCATAGTAAGTGAACCTCTGTGAGTCACTAATCCCTACTAAAGCCTGTAACGGTGGATAAAACCAGAAAGCCTCAAAGGATAAGACAAGATCACAGCCAAGGATACCTGGATCCTATCTCCACTAGGTAAAGACTATAGCCTCAGGCATCTCACGTGTTGGTGGATTGATTTAATACCTCACCTGAAGAAGTCCTTGAGTGGATCCACACTTCTTGTGTATTCCCCTGCCTTTTTTTGATAACTAAATAAATGCAGACCATGCAAGTGCAAGGCCCTGAGTTTGATTTCCAGTACCAAAATATTAAAAAAAAAATACGGACCACCCAGAGAAGGTTGTGGTCTTAAACCTAAGAGACTCTTGAATTCTATGAGAGGGATTTGATCCTCCTGGACCCCTGAAATCGTTCCATTTGCCTCTTTATCTATCCTTCGTTGTACACTTATTCGGGAGATTGTGGACCTGATCAGTCTGCGATAACTAAGGGATATTACTAACCTCGTAAATAAATGCCATTATGCAGTGTTAAATAACATGCTCAAGGCCAGGTGACCCGGAAATGGCAAAGCCAACTTCATCTGTCCTGTGTCCAAACCTCTTCTCTTCAGGAGGACAGAAGTCCATTTAATTATGAGTTAGGCGCTTAAACCAGCTTGAACTTTAAATCCCTTCTAATTCGGATTCTTTAATTCAGCTAACTTTTATATCAAGGCAAAAGCAGATGAAATAATACTACTCTACAAAACTTCCTTTCTGACGGTTTTTCTTTTTTTCATTTTTTGAGGGCAACAGTGTGCCCAGAAATTGAAAAGAGTACTACATCATATGTCTTAACAAACAGGGGAGTATAGCGGTTTTCACATTCAATCAAACCCAACTTTGTTTTCTGCTCCAGGCAGGCCTTTGTAGAATGTAGTCACTTATAAATGAGGGCAAGCTTGAGCTTGGCTCCTGTCGCTGGAGTGGAGAAAATGAGCCAGGAGAGCTGTGGGAGTGTGTGGGTCATGCTGGTGTAGGTGTAGGTGATGTTTACAGAGACAACTACTGTGGTCAGAGGTGTCCTCCTTCCACATGGCCTCCTGGTGTATGGGAAGGGTTATAAATTGTAAATATGATACAAAAAGGAAAAAACAGGGGCAAGGGAGCTGGGTATAGGCCAAGAACTTATGATCTGACTCATAGAGAATTGAAAATATTTAAAAGAAGGGGAAGAAGGTTTGTGTTTTAGGAGGATATGAGTACTCACACATAAGACAGCAAGACAGCAAATTTGTGACTTTGAGTGTGCACTGGAACTTTTTAAGACACCAAATAAATGAGTTCCATTTGTGTGGTTCTGAGGTCTGAAATGTGCCAAGTGAAAAAACTATGTGCTCTGTTTTTATACTAGCATGCAAACTTATGACTGTTGAGTACTGTGCTACACAGTCTACACACACCGAAAACTACTATGCAACTTGAAAATATGTAACTGAGACATAAAACTTTAACAATCACATGTAGAGGTACTTGTGACTAAGACTTCATACCATAAGCTTATTTCATAAACACAAGTATGTTAATTAATTACCTTCATGACATTCTGCCCTGTATAGGGAAGGGGGAAGTATAATTATACTGCAGTATAATTTGTCCTTTTGTTACTTTAGATTTTTGTTAATATTTTGTTTCCCTGAATTCCTGTTTATATTACCTTATATATATGGTGAGGTTAGTTGTGAGTTTTGCATTGATAAAATGTTGTTTTAGAAAATGTATTGTCCCTGTTCACTGAAACGCAATACACTAAAAATTAGAGAATATGTTTTAAGGACTAGGTTAACGGGAGTCAGGAATATAGAAATGCAAGAAAAGGGACCAAAAAAAAGTTTTACTTGTTAAAGATAGTGGTTTGCAAAATGATGGACGATAGAAGGTCAAAAATTGGAAGTATAATTTTCCCCTCAGATAGTCACTGCATACATTAGCATACTAAAATTTTGAAAAATCCTGTATTAAAGAAACCAATTTAACCTTGTTAGACTATGTTTTCTAAGTCATTTTGATCCTCTACTTTAAATTTAATATTTTACCTGTTACAGTTGAATGGGCTAGAAATAGTCCACATTCTTGTGCATGACAGGAATTGCCAAGTGTATGCCTTGTATTAAGTAGTAAATAGTTCTGTTTGTTGAAGGTCATGGGATAGCAGCAGCAGGAATAGGCAGAAGAACAGAGAAAAAGGAGGAGGAAGAGGGACTCTCAATACTCAGGCTCCAGTATTTAAAAGGCCAGTCCTCTGACTCCAGGGGGCTCCCAGTCCAGTCATGAGGGTGCTTTATAGTTGAATGAAGGAAAAGGAGTGGTTCCTACAACTTCCTTGTCTCTAACTGCACTACACCCAATATCTACTAATCACACATGGAACTGGTATTTTGCATATGTGCATATGTGCTGCCAAAGCAAGCACACGGAACTGGTATTTTGTAACACATTTTGGAAAGTTAGTCCAGGACTCTTCCTGGGCTGACACTTGGCCTCTTACGAACGTTACTAATACTTGTTTTATCCAGATTGAAACTGAGTGTTACAATAGTAAGAAGATTGTATTGGTTTCCAGCTTATGAAATGCTACCCCTTATATTTTCCATGCTGACCACCATGGCAGTTGCTTTGAGGTACATATTATTGTTCCAGTTTCACAGAAAAGGTGACTGAGACACAGAGTTTAACTGGGTGTTACAGCAGTAAACAGGGAAGAGAAGATTTGAGCCCTAGATTTCTGGATCTAAATGGCAAGTCCAAACTCATCGTGGTGTTGAACAGGTTTTGTATGAATCTATGTACTTAAGGGGATGCATATGACTGGTGGAGGGTGGAGGAAGAGAGGGAAAGTGGGGGGGTGTTGGTGTGGAGTTCTCCGAAGGCCAGGATCTACGTACAGAGGATTGACCTTTCTTCAGATAAAAGTAATTTAAAAATAGAAAGGTAAACTGGACTGCTTTAAAAGATCAGACCATCTAATCTTGAATACTTCCAGTAGACATTGTAAAAAATGGTTTATTTTACTTATTAGCTTAGATTTATTCATAATGACTCAACAGTTAGCTTAACTTAAATTATTGTATTAATTTTAAAAAAATCTAAACACTTTAATCAGTGGGGTAAAAAAACCCACCACTACTGAAATGTAGAGTAATTTATCTCTGTATTTACTAACTGAACTGTTATTGGGTAGCTTGCTTCTAAAAAGTGCTTGTCAGCTAAACATTACTTGGGTTAGAGTTGCTTACTTCTCTGGAGTCAGATTTCAGGTTCTTCTCATCTTAAACAAAGAATTGAATGAAATAAACTAAAAGCAGTAGCCAAGTTAATTCAAGAAAGTAAAAGTGAAGAGTGATAGAAAACAGGTTCTACACAGTGATCTTGGGCCAAGTAGATGGAAAAAGAGGGACAGAGAAAAGATGAAAGCACATGCCGAGTCTGGGAAACACAGCACTGGCTCTCTTGGAAAGCTACTCATGTCCAAATTGCAAGGAGACCCAGGAGAATTTCTACATATGGATCCTGAGAGGTGGTGCTGGGATCCCACACCTCGGGCTGACCTTGGGTCCAGGGCATCCTTTGGAAAACCTGCTAGAGTTCTCCTGAGAAGTCCACATGGAAACTGTTCTGTGCATGTGTTCGGGATCTTGCAATTAACAGGTCACGCCTACTTCCTCAGCCAGTTTTTGCCACACAGTAGTGTCCTATCTCAGGATGATAGAATAAGGGCCATAAAATTTGTGAGTTTCTAGGAGAATTATTAAATACTCACAGCCAAAACTTTTAAACAAGAATTTTTAATAGATCTAGCGTGTGACATTTAAAATTTCACAATAATGTTCTCAAAAATAAAAAATGTAATCCATAACTTATTCGTGTATATTTGCATAGATACATGAAGTGTGATATAGCTAAACACAAGACTTTGCTAAGTCAAACGTAATTTTTAAGTGAAGCGACTGAGTGCAAAAATAGGTTGTCATAGTCTGAATAAAAAAGCAAGCATAAGAAGGAAAAGATTTATGAATAATAGATGGAAAAAACTCAGGTCACACTATGCCCAGAAGCCATAGCTTTTTCCTTCCTTAAGTAAAGAGATCTCCAAAAATATATTCTCTGTAGACATAATGTGAGGACTCTGTTCTCCAGATGTTAGGTGCTCTATCTCTGGGACTAATACCCATGTAACAGTGGGAAATCTATGACGTGTGTGATTGTGTTTTTCTTTTAAGATAAAAGATGTTAATGTAGAGTTGCTTTTTCTAAAGGAAAACCTCAGTATTCAGGTTTAATTGCAGTATTGGCAGCTTGTGATGAGTAAGTGGGTTTGGGGTTGCAGTTTGGCTGCTGGTCTTTGCAAGGTTTGCCATCACTGCTATATAATGTTCCAGAAGAAAGCTAAAGGGGCAAAAGACTTCACAAACTTTGTGTTCTTTCTTTCCTCTCTGTCTCAAAGAAATAGGTGGTTTTTTTCATTCTTGTACGTTCATTTTTCCTGCTGTGGTGTCCCCTCCCTCACACCCATACTCTTTTGCTAGATGGAACCCTCTCTTCCAGTGTCTGTAGATGGGCAAGGATTTCCCAAACAGAATATAAAGATGAACTGGCTAATTGGACTACTTTAAAATTAAGAAGGAGTGGGCTGTGTCTCAGTGGTAGAGCCCTTGCTTTGCATGTATAAGGTTATGAGTTTTGCCCCCAGTGCAAGAAAATTAAGAATAGCAATAGCACTTCCTCATCCTGCCCTTTGGGCCTAAACAAGGGCACTGTCTATTCTTTGCTCTTCTGATCCGCACTCATCCTTTACTGAGTCCTCCGTTTCCTCCAGCTTCCAGATGAGTTCAGCTAGCGAGCTGCAGCAGAAGTTTTCAGAGGGTGGGAATGGGGAGAGTGAGACTGGGGCTCTTACATCCTCCTCTTCCCTCCACAGAGGCCCCTACGAGGTGAGTTACGGGCTGCTGTCACAGCTGTCCCATCCTACCATCTCTCTGGGTTCTAGCAATAGCTCCTTCTACTTATGCATTCAGGGTCAGGTGAATTTCTCCCCTACTCTTAGTAGCCCCCAGATACCATACTATCACATGTTATGTACCCCAAACACTGCCTACAGCTTTGTAGGGGTCACTTTGTCAATTACCAGTTCAAGTGTGCATCTATTCCTTGCTGGTACCCTGACTGATTCAGGGTCTTACCAGCTTCCCACTTCTCTGGATGTTTCATCATCTCTGTGTGTTTCCTTAACTCTCTCCAAGTCCCAGTAAATGGCGCTGTTGATGTCCTTTCATGTCATTCTTCAGGGCTAAGGAGGGAATTACGTGTGTCCTGCTGGGATCCTGACTAGCATATTAAATGAAGCTGCAACAGTAAGGCTCTAGAAGTTATCCTCAGTGATGCAAGGGCTCATGACAGGAAACTAGGGAGGAAGAGTTTGGTTTCTGTAAATTCCAAAAATGGAGAGAGCAGTGGTTCCAGGAAGTTCATATACAGGAAAACATAGGCTCCCAGCTAAGTGCTAGAATGAGTTTTTGCATAGATACTTTGTGATTCGAGAGTAGTCATCATGAACAAACCAGCATAGAATCATTCTGACAAAGTAAAGTTTTTACATTTTCTATAGGATTTCTAAATAGTCATAGCCAAAAGAAATAATTGTTGGTACATAATCTGTATGAATTTGAATAAAATTTGACAAAAATTTTGTGATAGTCTAGTGAAGAGATGGATGCTAGTTCAGACATTTAGGTGGCTCTTGTGATAATTTGAATGTTTGCATCCGAAGAATACTGATTAATGGTTAGTTTAAGTTTGAAGCAAGTCTCCTGGGACACTGCTATGGTTGCTTCAAGGCTTTTCTTGTTTAGGAATTTCTATTGGATACTGATTTGAAGGAGTGCATGGAATGCATGTTTATCCACTACAAACTTGATAAATTTCTAGAGGAGACAGTGTTCTGGATTATAAAATCATGACTTAAAATTACTTCAGCCAGTTGGAATTTAGACTTAAAAATTAAAGATAAAAGTGCATTGGATAAAGGCAGAAGGATTGGAAGGGCAGAAGCAGTGTCATTATTCACAGATAACATAAATAACACAGTTGCCCATCCTACCATCTTTCTGGAGAGAGATTGATGGAGAAAGTAAAAAAAAAAATCTATAAACTATATTGATATGTAAATTTAGCGAGAATTTTAGATACAAACATGTATAAAAATCAGTTGTATTTTTATATTTCAGCAACAAACAGAAAATAAAACTTAAAAAGATACTTCTTGCAGCAGTATAAAAGCCATTAAATATCTAGGAATAATCTTAATCAAAGACATGCAAGACTTACAGTAAACACTACCAAATATTTTTGAGAGAAATTAAAGAGTACCTGAAGAAGTAGAAGAAGAGATGAGGCTAATGCATTGGAAGCTCAGAATTTAAAGAAGTCAGTTCTACAAAAATTAGTGCATGGATTCAACAAAATTCCTTGTGGGGAATGCTTGGATAATTCTAAAATAATGTGGGAACACAAAGAAGCAAGAATTGTAAAGGTGTTTTAGAAGCAGAACAAAGTAGGATAAACATTATCAGATGTATCAAGGTTGATTAAAATAAAATAATGTAGTATTGGCAAAAGAGAAGCAAATTAACTGAAAGAGCAGGACAGAAATCCATATACATGTTACTTGATTTATGACAAAGAAGTCATTTGATCCAACACAGAAAGAAAGGGTTTTTCAATATGGTGTTATATCAGCACTATATCCAAGAGGAAAAAAAAAAACTACATCTTGATTCCTGCCTCACACCTGCAAATTTAGCTGTAGATGAATCACCAATCCCAACTTGAAAGGTAAAATAACAACTTTTGAAAAGAAAATATAGTAGGACAATACTACAGTTCTGGAATGAGCAAGGATTTCCCAAACAGAATATAAAAATGAACTGCTAATTGGACTATTTTAAAATTAAGAAGGAGTAGGCTGTGTCTCAGTGGTAGAGCCCTTGCTTCACATGAATGAGGTTATGAGTTTTGCCGCCAGTGCAAGAAAATTAAGAAATTGTTTTTATCAAATATACCATTAAGAGAATGAAGAAGCAGTATTTTTATATAATGGACTATTATCTATCAGTGAGAATAAGTGAACAAATTACCACACACGAGAGTGTGGATGAATTTTGCAAATATGATATTGGGTAGAGAAGCACACACTTTATGATTCCATTCATAGGAAGTCCCAGACACAAATGCTTTTGTGTCCTGCGAGATGCCAGGCTTGGGCTTACTCTTGGACAGGTGGTAGCTGATGGGGGGGTATAAAGGGGATTCTGAGGTTTTGGAAATGTTCTCTTTTTTGTTAGTTATTCATGTAAATTCAGTGTGTGAAAATTCTGTGAATTATGATTTTTCCTTTGATCTGGCATTTTTTTCCCACCAGCAGTGGAGAAGGGTCCACTGCCCCCCCCCATTTGTTACTGCTTGATTTCTTGATAATGTCCATTCTTCTGGAGTGAGATGGAATCTCAGCATTGTTTCAATTTACATCTCTTAAATGGCCAGTGATGTTGAACATTTTTTCACATGTTTATTTTCCATTTCTAATTCTTTATCTGAGAGGTGTCTGTTTATTTGAGATGTCCATTTTTTAGTACAAAGTTTTGAATTAAAGCCCAAACAAATGAACTGCACAGATACCAGATTAGGAGTCAGGTTACTTCATGTCAGCTGCCAGGCCAACCAAATTTTTAAAAAAATTAATTTTATTGATATACTTTTGGTATGCACAATGATCATACTCATCCTAGGGCATTTGTACCTGAACTTAATACGTCTTCATTCTTCTTTTTCCTCCAATCCTATCTCCTCCCCTTCCTCCTTACTTACAAAAGCTTTGCTTCCATTTTTTCCCTCTGTTCTTTTTTTTACTTCCCCTTTCTTTCCATTCCCCTCCTCCTTTACTGGTTCCCCTTCCCGTTTGAACATTTTTTCCCACTTCTAAATATCTATTATCCATTTTTGGTCCTTATTTACCCTTTGGGTTTCTCATACAAGATAAACAGTGGTATATATGAACATGTGTCTCATTTATTTCACTTAAAAGTTTGGTCTCAAACTCCTTCCATTTACCTAAAAATATCTCAAGTTTATCCTTCCTTATGGCAGAGTAGTACTCCGTTGTACATAAAAACCAATTTTTCTTTATCTTTTCATTCATTGATGGGCATCTGGACTGTTGCCAAGATTTGGCTATTACAAAATGTGCTGTAATAAACATGGCTACACATACATCACTGTGGTATGAAGCTTTAGCTCTTTAAGGAGGATACCATGAAGGGGAATAACTGGGTCGAATGGAACCTCTAGTTTTAGCTTTTTGAGGAATCTCTGTACAGATTTCCATATTTGTTGTAGCAGTTTATAGTCCCACTAACAGTGGAGCAGTGTCACAGCAACCAAATTTAAATCTTAATGTCTGCACATCATAAATCTTTACATTTCACTTATGCAAGGTCAGTGGGATCCTACTTTCATCCATAAGGTACCCCCTAGGATCGCTGCAGCAAAGACAGAGAGGAATGGAAAAGGCATACTGGCTTTTTACTGCCTCAACCCAGGAGTGACACACGTTATTTCTGATCCTGGAGATATAAACACGGCTTCAACCGAAGTATGAGAGAGCCTGGGTAGCTCAGGGAAGCATATGGTGAACTATGCCACATCTTTCTAATAGAGTTGGCTTGAAAAATACCTCAGTGCTTTTAGTTAACTACAAGAGTAACTTGTGCCACCTGTGTAATGTGTCCAGAGAAGAGTGTAATATATTCGGGCCCATTCTAGGCCAGAATATATCACAGTAATGAGTAAACCCTCAGGTCTTTAAGACCTAATGCAGTAAAGGCTTATTCTGCACTTGGGTCACAGGCAGACAGGTATTTGACGGATAACTTGAGCCATGGCCTTAGAGAGGTCTTATTTACTTAGCTGTAGCAGTACCAGAGCTTTGTTTTTTGAAGGCAAATTTCAAGTCTTCCAGAGACTCACAGGAACAGCCTTTTCTTTGTGGGTGATCTCGTTCTTTGGACAGTTCAGACAGGACTAGTTTTAATCTAGAAAGATTAGTCCAGCTGTCTAGCTCTGCCGCCTTTACGCAGTGGGTACTTCAAAGATTATTGAAAAGGGCCCTTTCCATTTGGCTTTAACTCATCTGCTGGTGTTCCTTCTCTCCAAGTTTTTACAGGCACCTGGCTTCCAGGGTGGACACTGGGTGGTCCCCCTGGGCCAGGAGCTGGCAGGACTCTGTCCCCATACATTTAGATAGCTTGTTGTACTTGGTCCAGATTGATGAGATAGTCTGACAGTCTTGTAGTCTCTGGGTCTACTATCGTATCAGAGGATAGAAATGGTCTCCCGAATAATATCTCAAATGGGCTCAAACTAAGCCCAGTTTTGGGCATGTTACAAACCTCACGAGTGCAATTGGTAGTAATTGGGGCCAGGAGTCAGACATCTCTTGGCAAATCTTGCCAGTGTTCACTTTAGGGTGTGGTTGGCTTCCTCTACCTTTCCGAAAGACTGGGGCCACCGAATGGGATGAAGGTGGTACTTTATTCCAAAAGCCTTTGCCACTCCTTGAGTTATTTGGGAGGTAAAAGAAGGTCCATTGTCACTCTGAGGAGACTGGGGTAATTCAAATTTGGGGATAATTTCTTTAAGAAGCACCTTAGCTAACTCAGTAGCCTTTTCTGAATGGGTAGGAAAGGCCTCAATCTAGCCTGTAAAGGTGTCAATTAGGGCCAACATCTGTTTCAATCTTCTACACAGTGACATATGGGTAAAATCTAAATGCCGGTTCTCTCCCAGCTATGTCCCTCTCCTCTGTACTGGTTCTAATAAAGGTGGTAGTCTGGGTTTGCCTGGGTTGTTGTAGGCACAAAGAGAGTAAACTTTACACACCTGTCCAGTAGTTGTTGCTAGTCCTAGTCCTGTGAAAACTTGAGTGACCATTTCCAATGTAGCATCATTTTCCATATGGTAGGAATCATTAAGTATTTTGATAGCCTTCCATTATATCTCTTAGGGAAAGACTAGTTCATTCCCTAAATACCACTGAGTCCCTTTTCAATTCCCCCTTGCCCTAGGACCCATTTGTCCTCCTGGGTCTTATAGACTGGTTTTAATGGTTCCTCAGGAACTGCAAATAAGGCTAGAGTTTTCAGGGGCTGTAAGTCTGTCCTTTTTGTGTGTCAGCCTTTTGATCTTCCAAGGAGTTTTCAGACACATTTCTCTGATGTCCTGTACTATGACCTTTCTGGGAAAATGGGCTGCCTCTAGGAGTTATAGCATTTCCTATATGTGCCTTTTTCTGTTAGTATAGCTGTAGATGCTATTGCCCTCAGGCAGGGTGGCACCCAGCAGTCACCCCATATAATATCTTTGAAAACTATGTCACTGGGTGTTTCTTATTCTAGCCTTTGGGTCAAGAACACCCCTTCTCACAAAGCATGGAGATGCACAGAGATACTTTTCTGATACATAGAGAAAAAAATTTTTTTTTTAAAGTTCAGTACTGCCAGTGCTGGAACCTGAGTAAAGTTATGTTTTATTTTTCTAAAGGCATTGTCAGTCACTTTTGTCCACTCTAGGGGCACAGAGTTGGTGCCTTTTACTACCTCATTAATCCAAAATTAGGCACACAGATCCTATAAAGACCTGCCATTTTCAGGAAGGAATGTAGCTGCTGTTTGGTGGCAGGAGCCTTGGCCAGAATTTGAGAACTGCCCTCCAATTTTGTTAGTAAATCTCTTCTGACCAAGACAGTAGGACACTGAAGGACATTTAGAAACTCAGGGTTAAGTGGTTGACTTTCAAATGTTTGACTTCAGAAGAGGAATAAAGAATCTCCAAGTACGGGTCCCATGGAACCAATTGTGGCTATAGACTAAAAGGAGAGTTTTCCAGAGAAGGAAATTAAAACAGAATGAGCCCCCCTCATCTCTATTAGCAGTTGAATTGGTTCACCCATGACACCCAAGTTTACCTAGGGATCCTCAGAAAAGATGGTAATGTCCGTGGACAGGGGCATTGCACGTTCCCCTGGGCCTTGTCAATCATCAGAACAGGAAATGATGGTTTTGGCTGGCCTAGCCTTTCTCTGGTAGTGAGGAGAGTTAGACCTCTACTGCCCAGAGTCTGTTACATTAAGTGCCTTGCATATAGAAGAGGGTCCAGGCAGAGGCTTGGTGCAGTGTCATGCCCAGTGTCCAGTTCCTTTGCACTGGAAACAGGAATCCTTTCTTTTGTTGTCCCTGGGTTTTTCTTAGATGACCTGGATGAGTTTAAAGCATTATCAATTGCAACAGCTATAATCTTGGCCTTTATCTTTTGTCTCTCCTCTGGGTCCTGATTGTTGAATACAGAAGAGGCTGTGTCCAGCACTTGGGTCCTAGGTGTCTGAGACCCCAATTGAAGTTTTTGTAGCTTATGCTGAATATCAAGAGCTGAATGACAGGTGAAATGTAGTCTTGTTAGCGTCTCTCCTTCCATGTAAGATGGATCTATATTAGTATCCTTGTAAAAGGCCTCTGCTAATCAGTTATGAAACAAAGCTAGATTTTCCCCTGTGTCCTGTAAGACCCCACTCACTTTATCATAATTGACAGACTTTTTGATATACTTTTTCATCCCTATGGTGAGAGCAGCTAGTATACTAGACATCATTTCTAGTCCATGCTCTGTATTATAGTCCCAGTTTGGCTCTGTTGAACAGAGAATAGCTGTTCTTGGGTGATTTTCTTGAATCCACCTACAAATTTGCTAGGGTCTTCTGGCAGTTGGCCTGGTCATTCCTTGCACTGTTGGACACCTCAAACTGAAAAAGGAGCATATACTGAAATATTTCTTTCCACCCCTGGGACTTCTCTTAGTAGCAGCTCTAAGTAGTAGTTGTAGTTCTGAGCCAGAGCACTAAGAAGCACCACTTTGGGTCTGACCTGAGGGGCTTAAAGCTGTCTGTGTCCCAGAAGGACTTAAGGATGCCTGAGAAGGTTGCCCAGGGAGCTGAGGAATGTGGGTTTCCTCTGGGGCACTAGGCTCTAATGGAGTCCCCTGGTCACTTGGAAGGGATGGACCTGATTTATTGGTCTGAGGATTACAAGGAGGAGGTCAAGATGACCTCCTAGTATAGTTTTCCTCCCTATCCTCCCTAAATCCCTAAATAGATCAGCAGGACTGAGGTCCTCCTGAAAGACAGATAGGGGTCTTAGAACAGGGTCATCCAGGGTATCTTTATCTTCTTTGGGGTTCACAGTAAATACCATCATTCTTGAGCATTCCCTTTGATACAGAATTTTAAAAGTCTGAACATAGGCATTTCACTTCACCTTTTATGTTCCAAGCAGAAATGCTGAAACTGGAGAATAATCTCATAGTTTAAAGCACCATCCCTTACCCATCTTTTGTCACTTCTCAGTTTATATTGATCCCAGACCTATTGCAATAGGTCTACATCTATTGCAATAGATTTACATCTGCTTCTTTTGGGACCTATAAAGAGGAGACAGGCCTCTGCTCCTTAAGGTGGTATCCCAAGCATAAGGAGGAGACCTGAAGTCCACAGATGCTTCTTGTGAGACTTTTACATGGCTTTGAACGGATGTCTTTGTTCAGATCTTAGGACAATACTGGTATGGAGAACACAGAAACATATAACACAGTCCCCTGAGTGCTTTTGTCTCCATATTGGGGACCCATTAACTTCTTAGGGACAGGGGGCTGGGCTGTTGGTTGGCTTGGCCTAGTCCAAACTCCCATGAGGTAGTGGCAGAACTTTCCCAAGCAAAATTCTTTTAACCAACTCATTGGACTCCATGATGATCCAACTTGTATTTGTTTTAAGCCTCTTAATAGCTTAGCTGTTATTTCAAGTTCCTTGATGACTCTACTTAACTAGAATGAAACCATGTGGGAAAACCTCTCTTGCATTCACTCTGACAGAATAAGTACTAAGAGTTGGGATGACCCTGTTTTCACTCGCAGTTACTTTAACTAGCTGTTCTGTTCAGTCATCAGGCCTTAGTCCTCAACCTGTCTGCAGGTAAACAAGGAAGCACAGAAGCCAGGTAGTGATGGCCTCGGGCAAGCTCCTGGACAGAGCGTGCAGTGCTTCTGGGAGCTGGTTTTGGCCAACAACCTTGGGCATTTAAAAGTGGACAAGATTTTTGTTTTTGCATTTGCATTCCCCAACCCTTAGCCACAAGGCCATACCTCACCCTGTTTTGCCTGCAGGCCTGCTTCTACCCACCCTTGGGCTACCATTCTTCTGGTTGTGGTGAAGGCCTCATGAGGTCTTAAAGGGATATTACACCATTTTCCTTTTTATGCAGGAAAAAAGAAAAATTTCCTCTCTTGTTCTCACAAGCTTGTATGCAATTTAAAAACAGAGGCTTAGCTCATAAGACCAGTTATTTAAAAAAAAGAAAAGAAAAGAAACAGGAGATAGAGAAAAAAGATAGCCATGGCCAGTGATGTGCTCGCCTACATAAAAGTTATACCTAGTCACACAAGACAAGATGGCAGCTGGCCATGTGGCAAGGTGATCTGGCAGCACCCCTGACCAAAACACAAACCAAGAAAAAGCCATTTACAAAGCAGGGCATCAGGAGACTGGACTAATTTAGCAAGACACACAATAAATAAACATGCAGACAACAAGGCATAGCTGTGGAGTGAACGTAAATGGCTAGAAAGAAAAACAAAAGTCTGCATCCCTCCCCCTGTTCCCCAGGGCTAGAAAAGCAGCAAATACAATTCCCCACATGCCTACACAACAGTCCTCTGCACTTCCAGACTAGGGTATAGCGTGAGGAAAGGAGCAAAGAAACTTTGTGGCATTTTAGAAAGAAACAAAAGGTGTGCCCACATGGGCCTTACCTTGGTCTCCAGCACTTGAGCTTTTACTCTTGTTGCTCGCCACACCAAAATGGCATCCTCTGCGTGGCTCAAAAAGCTCTTGTCAGGCAGTTGCTTTGGAAATGCCTCACCAGCCGGGCATGGTGGCACACGCCTGTAATCCCAGGACTTGGGGGCCTGAGGCAAGAGGATCATTGTGAGTTTGAGACCAGCCTGGGCTACAAAGTGAGCTCAAGGCCAGCCTGAACTGCATAGGGAGACACTGTCTCAAAAAGACAAAAAAAATTAAAAAAAAAAAAGAAATGCCTCATCAATCAAAAGTATTCCAGATCCTTGCCTTGAACAAAGAATTGGATGCAGAAGCCAAAAATATCATCAAAAACTTTATTTGAAAAATGAAGGGTGAATGGGTATGGGGGAAACCAGACCTGAAGAGTGAACTTGTGTAGAAGAAGAGAAAAGGAAGATAAAAGCAAAAAGAAAAGTATGTGCTGAATCTGAGAAATGCGGTGTGGGCTATCATGGGAAGTCATGGCAGTGAGTTCCCTGTGGCATCTAGTTTTGTTTCTGTTGTCCACATCTTGTGGGAGCTCATGAGAAGCTCTGCAGATGGGGTCTTGGCATTGCTCTGGGATCTTGTAATCGACAGGTCCTGTTCATACCTGTGGAGTGAAGCTAGCCAGATTGCCATGCCATAGCTCTTATACCAAGAACAGAGTATTTAGTGAGTACTAATAAATGGTAAGTGCTTACTGTGTGCTACATTTTAAACCATTTAGTTGGAACCACCACTCTTGTGATAGTATATCAATTTCTGTATTTTCAGATGAGGAAATTAAGTCTTAGGGAGCCTATGTAACTTGCCTAATGACACACAGTTGACAAGGAGCAGAGCCATACCTTGAGTCTTTCTTATCCCTAAGCATGTGCACATAAGCTCTTGGCACTTGAACCTTTTGCCATATTGTTTTTAAAGGAATTAGGTCATGTGCATACAGTTTAGTGGGGACGTTACAAGGAGGAGTTCTTTGTTGTGTCTTAGTTGGACTGAGATGGAAGCTGTTTCATGATAAGAATGTGTAAATGAAACTTTCTGGAGCACTGAGAAACTGCTAAGCAACCAGTGCTTTTGTGTTGGAAGGTGCAGGGGAGGCAAAGGAATTGTGTATTACAGTTAAGTAGAGTTAAGCAAAATCCATTACTGGTCCAACCAGAACTCTGCCATAGGTATATGGTCGCCATCAATGATGAACAGGCATTGGGAGATTTAGGGGGAAATGATCCATGATAATATTGCTATGTATGAGACTTTGCTACTACCAAAGCAACTTTTGGTATTGTCACTGCCAGGAACATTGCTGAGTTTTAGATGGATTCTCAATGTCTCCCCCTACAGGGCTTGGAGCTGCAAATCCTCTACTTGTGTTGACTACAGTAATTCGTTTAGTTTGCACCCAGTTACATAGAGGCCAGCTCTGGCAGCTTTAGTAATTGTGTCAGGTAGCCATAGAGACACTGTTTTGTTTCAGAAATTCATAGTCTACAGAGGGAGAATGTGTTCTGAAAGATTGGAAGTGCATTGTAACTCTTCATCTCTAGCTTGCTTTTGTAAAACTAGATGTGCAAGACAGATGCAACCAGATCCAAGTATCCAAGTCAATTAAGAGAGTCAATTGTCGGAACACAGCAGTACTAGTCCTGCATCGTATAACACACATGTTTTCATTCTTGATTCAAGTGGCCATTGAGGAATTACTGCATGCCAAGAACTAAAAGCTCCAGGAAAATGTGTACTCTTTAGTTTGTAAAAATTTATACCCTGTCTAAGGTAATTCAGAGGTCACCACTGACCACAACAGTTACAGTATGTCATTTTAATGTACAACAAAACATAGTACACTCACTTAAAAGTAGGAGAAAGAGTAAATCTGTTTAAACCACAGGATTGAACAGATTGCTATACTTGGGCATGAAAATTGCTACATGATTGCAGTTGCTAAGGCTATAAGAGAAACACAGTTATGTGTTTTTCATTTTCTGAAAATGGGAAGCAAACATATTTATCAGAAGGTAGATCTTTTTTCCCCCTTGCAAGTAAATGAAACCATGAATGAATGGCATGAGTTCTTGTATAAAACACAAAGATTTATGAAGTGAACAGAATCTTAACTTCAGCATAGAAGATACTGAAATTGGTCCTAAGATGACTCTTGAATTAGCCATCCCAAAACACTCAGGGCATAACTTTAAGAAGTAACAATCAAGTTGTTTTCACAACAAGCTCTAATGCCGAGGTACAAAAATCTTTCCAGGGTCTAAGCTAACAGAGAGACAGAGCTATGAAACACTTTATCAAGAATTGTCAAGCTTTAGAGCTTTATCTTGGGAGCTAGATAGAAAGCTGGATTCTTAGTCCCTTCGCCAGAACTCTGGACTCAGTTTCCAAAAAGGCCCAGAAATCTACCGCTTTTAAAGTCTTACTCCAGCAGATGTTTGAGATGAAAGTAATCTGTGGATTCGACTTTATTTTATTTATTTATTTATTTATTTATTTTTGCGGTACTGGGGATCGAACTCAGGACCCTGCGCTTGCTAGGCAAGCGCTTATTCAACTGAGCTATATCCCCAGCCTGTGGATTCGATTTTGAGAATTGCAGATGGGCTGTCCTACATGGACTTTGGGCAGGTGCTGAGCCAAGGACTGTTTACCACATGCGATACCGACTGGAACATTTCATAGCCTATGCAGAGGTGCAGCTCCACTGGAAGCAGAAGGTGGGCGAGGAGCTGTACTAGACGTCTTGTGTACACTGACCCATTTAAAGAAGCAAGGAGCTACAGGCAGTGTTTCTCTCCACAACATTCTACTAGATGTCTACTTAAAGTGTCTGTCACGAGTTGCTCTACTCCGTCATACCAGTTACAGAGTTATGTGAGTGTGGTGGTATGTCCAGATTCTCAAAGTGTCTGTCACGAGTTGCTCTACTCCGTCATACCAGTTACAGAGTTATGTGAGTGTGGTGGTATGTCCAGATTCTCAAGAATGTGAAATGCATCCTTAAGTGGTTCCAATTTTTCCTTCGCTCACATTATGAAACAGAGTTGAGAGCCTTCGCCACCATGAAAAGAATTCATGTGTTGAAGTCCTTTCTACATCTGAGAAACCTAAGCATGCCAGTGGTCACCAGAAACTTACCCTGTGGGCCTGGGCACGTGGGGGGTAGGCATGTGGGCAACAGGCAGTAAAGTTCAGGCCAAGATCAGAGAGTTCCTTCCGCTCTCCCACTGCTGTTGCCAGTTTGTGTCCAGTTTTAAAAACAGAAACAAAACAAACATGCAAAAACCCACCTGGCCCTTTGGGTCAGAGAGTAATTAACTTTTGGGCTTAGCATTGGTGCATATCCCTCTTCATAATGAGGGGAGAAGGGAAAAATCTGACTGCCTCTGTGTCTAGCAGGGGACAATCCCAGGCACGGTGGTACAGCATGAAACCTGCGAAGACCCTCTTACCAGATTCTCAAGTCATGAATCTTATTTATCTTTTAAAGATGTCTTTCTACCATGGCACAGGACATCTATCTTAGGACAAAGTTATAGAATGTAATTTTTAAAAAATCTATTCTGGATTCTTACCAAAGACTGGATAGTGGTACACTGTACACAACACTTCGCCCACATCACTCTAAAAAATTAAAACTATTATCAGATATTTGTTCTGCATTCACAGCATGATGACCAATTGAGACAAAATTTTCCTTCATTAAATGGCTGATTAAACAGCTGTTTCAAGTCAACATTCTTGTTTTGGTTATTAGTTGTTTAATATTTGGCCCCAATGATAAAGAGAATGTTGAAATCAACTAAAATATCTTGGTTATGTTTTATTCAGGGACTTTTTCTCTGCTTGCTTCTTAACCTCCTAAAAAGCAAGCAGCCAAATTATTAGCTCATCTATTCTGGCAGAATAAAATGATTAGTTGTTTAAAAAGCTTGGAACATGTAAAACTCCAGAGAAATCATAATACTATCCAGCTTATGATGCTGTTTATGTATTTTCTATAGGATGTAGAGCTTCATCCTGTGGAAGGATTTCCTTCATTGTAATCCCTAAGGCCTCTGACTTCCCTCTTCCTCTAGTACTGTGTGTGTTTAAAAAATAATGCCAGAGAGAAAGATAATCATCTTTCTGGTGCTTTGTGGGTGCATCCGTATTCTCCTACCATTTCTGTCCCCTCTTACAAGTGTAGAGTTTGAGCACATCATCAAAATTGCACAGCAAGTGGTCAGGAGTATCTCAAATGACACTAACAGAGGCTAAATTACCAGTGAGAAAAGCACAGCTGGAAGCTAGGTATTGCATCATCTGACCTTCCTCCGCTGAACAAAGAAAATTATTTTGTAAAGCATTTGCAGATGGTTTTGTTTCAAGTGACATAATGCATTTGTTTCAGTGGGGGCTTTTAATCTGCAACTTCAAAACTTTCCTTGATATGGAAAACTCCAGGACAATGCATTGCACTCTGGGGTATACGGGACAAAAAACAGTTGAATTTTGGTATTAACCTAGCAATCTGGATACACTCAGAGGATGATTTTTCTAGGATGTTTCCATTTTGTATTACCACACAGGTTCTCTATTGATGTCAAAAGGGAAGATCTAAGTGGATGTGGTGGCATATGCCTGTAATTCCAGCATTCTGGGACACTGAGGCAGGAGGACCTGAGCCCAGCAATTTAACAGACACTATATCAAATGGGCAAGGAATGTAACTCGGTGGGAAAGCCCTAAACTCAATCTCCAGTACCAGAGGAAAGGAGAGGTAAGAAGATCTAAAACAGTCATACTTTTAAATCTGTGTTGAGCAGTATAGCCAAGTATTCAAATTAATAGTCATAGGGGTTGTGAAATTTTTCAGGAAAACAAGCATACGAGCTTCTAAAATCAAAGCAATTGTTAGCATTCATGTTTAACCACCAGGTTGAAATTTCCTTCAAATATTTGGTTTCATGCAGAGCAACAGAGACAGATAACAAATACATGAGTATTTTCATGTTTAATCTAAATACAGTGGCTGGATATTTTGTGACTATGAATTAGTTGTTTAAGCAATAACCCTCAGATTTAGAAAAGAAAAAGAGAGGAGGCTCTCCATGACCAGTTTAAGTTGTGAAGGTGTCCTGCCCCTCCTTTATCAGGCAGGAAATTGTTTAAGGATGCCAAGAAATTGGGGAAGCATCAGAGGGGAAGGCTGTCTAGTCTGAAGTTTCTTGTATCTTTTCTATTTGGAATCTTGGGGGAATTTCTCTATGTCTCTCTCGTGCTTTGCTTAGCAGAACAAAATAAGTAGGCAAATCATAGAGAATTTGTTCAGATTTTTTAGTTTAGCTTTAGTTTTCTAGTTTCCCAGAATTGAAAGCCAACAGTATTCCCTCCATGTGATGATTCACCATGTCCCATCTCTCTTTAGCTTCATTTCTTATTAGGATAAGTGTCTTAGTTCCTTTTCTCTTGTTACTGAGACAAAATACCCAACGCTCACAAGTTAAGAGAGGAAAGGTTTGTTTAACTCACAGTTTGTAGAGGTTTCAGTCCATAATTTGCTGGCTCCAAGGCAGAGAGGTGTACATAGCAGAGTGACAACAGTTCATGGCAGCAGAAGGCAGAAGACAGTAAAAGCAATAAGTGAAAGAGACAAGACTTTCTGTCCCTTATATTGTATGCAGGCTACCTGCCCTAGGGCAGGTGTAACACTCACACTCTTAACCCCACCACCATTGGATCATGAATCAATCACATACTCTAGATTCAGCCACCTCTAAAGAGCCTGCACCCTATGATTGCATGAGGCTTGGGGGGACCATCTACACACAAACCATAAGTCTTTGATAAAATATAGGTTGCATCAGAGTCAGGTGGGCTCAATAAATCTATCAGTTTATTTACTACCATGTCATAAAATGGCCTGAGCTCACTGCTGTGGGGATCTTATGGAAAAGTTCCAATAAAGAGCAGAGATTTCCCTTCCTCCGAGGGAATCTTCTGCTCTAGCCAGGCTGACTCTGCTGTCCATACACTTGCTGTCTCATTGCCTCTGAAAAGCTGTTTGTACTCTCTGCCTGGAACACCTTGCACGTATCACTGTGGCAATGCCCATCACTCAGATACAGCTCACAGTTTATGTTGTGTAAAGTTCTTTACATGTGACAATCACCCTGCTTTGATTTTTATATGTCAGCTTTGCAGTTAAGTGTGACGCTTCCCATGTTGCATGTTCCTAATGAACTCATTCAACTTGCGGACCAAAATGTATTCATTTGGTGCCAAAAAGCACATTAAGAAAGTCTATTAAAATAATAAATACACTGCTGTATTTATTTTCAGTGAAAAGCTTGACCCAAAAACCTGGCCTGCCATATTGTAAATAGAAACATGAGTCTCTTTTAAGAACATCATGTGCTCTGATTTCCTTTGCATTTTTTTCACATGGGAGCATCTTTTTCTTGAGAAGATAATGATAAGAAGCCTCTAAGAATTTGACCATACTTTTAAAATTTTGGAGTTTTTGTTGATCCCAACACACATATCTACAATACTTGGATTTGTTCACCCCTTGACATAATTTCCTAATCTTTTTAGGAGTTTCCTGCCCTCTGACTGGCACATATTTATTTAAAATGTCAACTTTAAATAGACTTGAGTTTAATAGACTTTTGTAGTGGCATTTTAGACTAATTCATAACAAGACAAATGTCAGAATTTAAAAGATAGTCTTTTTTTTAAAATTTTATTTTAAAGACAAAAGAATGGAGACATATGAACCAGAAAAGCCATAAACAATACAGAAAATACAAAGTTATACAGAATATAGTAGGGAATTAGAACTGGATGTTGTATTACATAGTTATCTTCACATTAGTTAACACAAAAACATTAAAGGAAATACCAAATTATAGATAAGATAGTAGGG
>PVLD010001721.1:0-190010 GCA_004027595.1 Dinomys branickii | reverse complement strand
CCGGCATTCACGCTCACCAAGTCTGTCTCGAGCTGGTGGTGTTTATTAAGGAGGTTCGCTCCCTTGCTGCTCACCCGGTCGCCATCTTCCCCGGATCTCCTAAAGTTGTAATTTTTATTGTTACCATTGTTTCAATTTCTTCGCTGCTACAGTCTCAATATAAAATGCTATAGTTTCCTTTTCTATTTTCTCCTTTCTCATTTTAACTTTATGTTACTCTTTTTCCTATAGAGTGAGATATTTTCCAGTGGAGGTGCTATCGTATTCTACCTGGCTAGCTTCATGTTTGTGCGGGTAGCTCTGTGCTTCACGTTTGTGTCGGTAGCTCTGTGCTTGACAGAACCCATTACTGGCCCTGCTGCTAAGTATCAGCAGCATCTCAGTCCCCAGGCCACGCAAGAGTACGCCTGCCCATTTCCCAGTGCCTCACAGGGATTTCACACCACTAAACTGCAAACCAGAGACCTTCGTTTGCACCTAGGTCTATTATTTAGTGTGGTTATCATTGTTTTTTCAGTTTAGCTTTTAGTTTTATATTTCTAATTCATATGAATAATTTAAAAACTGCAAAAGCATCGTGAGAGTTACACAACCCAACAACAAAGAAGAATCTTTTATATCATTCCTCTCTACATCTCATTTATGCTCCTCAATGGCAACATTTTTGTCTTTTCACTATTTTTCTCTAGTATTCACTTCTATATTCCAGAATGACATGAATTTACAGTTGCTATTAGATTTTGTGTTTGAAAATATAGCATGTTAGCTCATGATGCAGGATGAGTGTTTTATTTGCTTATTGCATAATACAAAGCCAGTGTTCCCTTCTGTTTTTAAAATTTGGTTATTGAACAAATTTTGTTTAAATTCTTAGTTTTACATAATTTTTAATGTACATCCTATGCATATACTGAGCCACCAATGAGCCATCAATGTTCCATGATTACATTTCTTGTTCTCTTTTTATAGTTTCTGTTTTGCCTTGGTCAAGTTTTCCCACTCCCAGTGACAATTTTAACTCTAGAATGTTTCCTTATTGATTTTTTCATCACATTTTACATATTTAATACAATTCTGATCTTAATGTCTGCTATCAACTAGTCTTAAATCCTCAAAAGAAGGCAGCTATAAATTAAAGACTTGAGAAATGTATAAATGTTGAATGAAATACTAATTCACAAAGCTAGGTTTTAAATTTTTAAGGATCATCTCAGATGCAAGCAGCAGACTTCAAGGAGTTTAACCTGTTGATGCTGATACAAGTAGGACTATATTTTGGTATTCAATGTTATCATCTCTGTGACCTTGGGAAAGTTGCTCCATCTTTATGTGCTTTAGTTTTCTTTCAATATTAGTTGTAACACAATCATGCATCTTCTAAGTATTATTACGTAGGAAAAGTTAATGCTCAGAAATGACCTTTACCATGAGCAATGAAATGTGTTACAGATCTTGGTTAGTTGGACATGCAATAGACAATATAATATTCATAATTTATGTGTATAGTATACTTACCACATTGGCAGCATATCATTTCCCTGTGCCTAAAGGTACCAACCCAACTGAATTTCACATTTATCAATCACTTGTTTTGCATTATGGTTTTACCACACATGAAGATGTATAGCTAAACATTTTGCTATTATTGAAAGGAATAGTTAGTGCTTAAGATTTTCTTTTTTCTTGACTAATTTTGCATGCTTGTATCTGGTAATCAGAATGACTGATTTGAAGACAACAACATGCTGTATAAGAACCATTATTGAATTCCTATCATCTTGTATGGTGAAGCTCTGTATCATTTCCAATTTTTTAAATTACTTATTATTGTCTTTGATTGTTTGATCAATTTTACATTCATATGTCTAGTGAACTGAGCAACTCTGTTGAAGATAACGGTATGTACTGTAGCAACCACTGTTAATTCCTATCAATTTGTTTTGAGATCATGTATCATTTTTGTTGTTTATTTGTGGTTTTTGTTTTTGTCTTCATTGATGTTATTTGGTTAGCTTTTTTCTCTTTAAAATAAGAAAGCTATAAAAACCAATTTGTTATTGACTTTTATGTCTTTTGGACATTATAAAGTGGAAATATACAATATAGACATTCTGTAACTTACTTTTCCCTGTCAATATTATATTTGGGGGATTTAGGTGTGTTCATCTGGAAAAATGTGGTTCATTCACTTTTACTTTTCTGTGGTCTTTTTTTCTATGAATGTTATATTATTCATTTATTTTCTGGACAAAGGAAATTTGGATTGTATACAATGCTTTTCTTCTGCTTTACTCTTTTATTTTTTGCTACTGCTGTCATGGATCTGTACACCTCCTGATCCACCTTTGAAGAAACAGTGTCTGTGGTGACATGCGAATGACCATGTTTTGGTGCACTCCGTATTTCTTCATTTGTGCTAGATGTCTCTACATTGCTTTCCCATCAACAATGTATATGCATTCCTGCTGTACGACAATCTCACTGATGCTTGGCATTGCCTAGCTTTTAAATTTATGTCAACTATGTGGGTACAGAATTACATCTCATTGTCTTTTCATTTGCATTCTTTAGATTTTTAATGATCTCTTGGGTTTAAAAAAAGTTTACTAAAGATGGGTTTTGTTTCCTGTGAAGAAAATATTTTGTCTCTTGTTCTATGTCTATTTAGTTTTTTTAGCTTACCTAACTATACCTATAGATTTGTCTGTTTGTTTCAGTTCTGTCAGTTTTTGACTCACCTTTTGAATCTGCTGTTAGATGAATAAAAATCTAGGATTGTTATGTCCTCTTGATAGATTGATTTCTTTTAATATTATGCAATGGCTCTCTTCAGACTTGGTGATATTCTTGCCCTGCAATCTACATTGATATTAATAAAATAGTCCTGCTTTCCAACTGTTGGTGCCATCATCTATACCTGTGTCTATTTATCTAATATGTTGTGTGTGTGTATATTTAAATCCTTTTACTTTTAATCTACTTGTGTCTATTTCAAGTGAATTTCTTGTAGTAATATACAGTTGATTATTCAGTCAGATAATCACTTCAGTTGGTTTGTTTAGATTTATTTATGTTTCATGACATTATTGATATAGTTAGGTTTTTATTTTTTTATTTTTTTTTTTGTGGTACCGGGGATCGAACTCAGGACCTTGCACTTGCCAGGCAAGCGCTTATTCAGCTGAGCTATATCCCTAGGCCCTATATAGTTAGGTTTAAACATAACATCTCACTATCTTTTTATTCTTTTATTCTCTTCTACTTTTCTGACTTGTTCAGATTATGCTTTATGATTTCATTACATATTCTTTGCTGGTTTATTCTCTTTTTTGTGATCTTTAGTGTTTCCTTCAGGAATTAAATCTATCTATCGAATCTATCCATATCTATGTACCTGTATATTCCCTGTCACTATTAAGTGACATTGATTCACTTCATATATAATCTAAGACTATTTCAACAGCACACTTCTATTTTTTTCTCTCTAGACTCGTTATACTAGTGTTGAAGTATCATTAATACCTACATATATCTGGGCTTCTATACTGCATTTTCAGGACAAAATCCTGCTTCAGTACTCACCCATACCTCTAAATTATGCTTTTCACTTTTTTTTCTGGATCACCTAACTTTCTGCCAAATTAATGATACATTTATAATTATATTTTATTTTATCCAAGAATTATAGTTTTGAGTATGGCTCTAAGTACACAGTCCATCTGGAAATGGTAATCTCATTCATCATAAACAATAATCACACTTTTAGATTGTGGGTATAATTGCAATTAGAGAAAATTCTTAATAAACAAACGAGTTATTAATATTATTTGTTCAGCAAGATTTATGGTAAAGTCCTAGTGAGTAGTGGCTATGTTTTTATCAAGATTTAAATTATGATTGTTAATTTTCTATTCAAAGCTTAGTTCTCACAGAAAAATAGTTATTTAGACATATTTTGTCTGACTGATGCACAAAGAGTACAAGCTACTCCACATAAATTTAGCATTTTCCTAAGTGACATTTACTTCTTAAAGTTGTCCAGCTTGTTTTAGTTGTGCCAGATTTCCAAAATACGTACCATATATTTTGCACTGCTTAGCCTTTGTAAGGTGAATACCATGAATGTCCTTTGACTCTTCATCAACCTGAGCCTTCATTACAAATATCACCTGATCAAATGGAGGAACTTGGACACCCAAGATCTGGGTACAGAACTTGGCACTGTTACTGATTTCGTGCATGTTGCTTATCACTGGTGTGGTGAAACCAGATTGTGCTGGCTCATGAGCGCCTATTGTTAAGTTTTGGACATAACCATTACTAAAATTAAATTATATAAGCTTATAAGTAAATAATCTGTATTAAAAACTAATTTAACAAATAGTCAAAATCAGTACTTATTTGATTATATATTACTCTTATGTAAGTCCTGGAGGTTTTTTTCACTTTCTTTGTGTCTGGAAAAGTATGAAAACAGTTTGCTGCTACTCATCTTCCCCAACGCCTTCTTTTTTACTTTTTTTTGGTACTGGGAATCAAACTCAGGACCTTGCACTTGCCAGGCAGGTGCTTGTGCCACTGAGCTATAGCCCTGGCCTATCTCTGCCTTCAAGTGATATACATTAGTTGCTTGAAATTGGAAACATAAGGAGCATTTACACTGCACATGTTGGCAAATGCTATAAGGCAGTATATGACTTATCATTGTATTTATGGTCCAGAACTAAGGACATGAGAGACAAAATATGAATAATGCAGATTGAACTTGACAGCGTTTCATAGGTGTGTCTGCTACAGCGTGAACAGCACAATGTGGAACTGCACTTCTAGTGTTTGAAACCTATTAACTGAGTTAATAAAGAAATAGCTTACGTCACTGATGAATAGTGAAGTTCTAATGTAACTTTCTTATTTTCCTTTTAATTTGCTTGGTAAGTTAAGCAAAAATATGAACCAACAGTTATGTGAGAACAACATATGTTTATCTAGTTGTAACAGTAGGTTGTTTACTAACATGAGTTTGGCAAAAATTTCAAAAGTATATTGTGAAAGTCATCTCCTATTTGGAATTCATAGTAAAAGCCACTGTGCTATTTTACTATTATTTGTAAATTGTGTCTTACACATTCTTTATCAGTAAAATTTACAGTAAACACACACATGTACTTTCTCTTATGTATCCCCAACGGTTGAAAATTTATCAGCATACCACAACTTAGATTCTCTGAGCACTCTGTATGAAACATTGTATCTTCATGTTTACACCTTTCATTCTAAAATGGAATTCCGGAATCCTTTTACCTTCATTCCTTTAAACTTCACAGGTAGACAAGTTGAGAAGCATTGGAATGTGTGGAACTATTTGCCTTTGTAATTGCACGACTCCAGAGTACAATACTTTTTACTATTCATGACCTCTCTGTACAGCTATGTAGTGTCCTACGTTGAGACTGAAGGTCACTTTTGCTTTTGTTGGAACTCCTCCTTGTAGCAATTCTCTTGTCTCCTCCCACGCTGTCCTGCTGGGCTGGTGACTAGGCCTGATCTTGTTAGAAATTGTGCACAAAGTAGGAGCATGCGGAAGCTCAGTAGTGCCTGAAAGGTCTTGTAGTTGCTTTTGTTGCCTTTTGTTGAAATCTGTTCTTATATAGCAAACCTGATAAAATATTTTAGGCTTCTAAGAAGGGATTGTACATAATATAATAAAGCAGCCTCTGTATGCATTCTCCTTAGTTTAAGGAATAAAACCCAAGTATATTGTGTACATTGTCATGATACATTATACATCTGATAAGAATACACTATCAGATCTTCAGATAATGCAGTTGAAGGCCCTTTATAACCCTCCCCATTCCCATTTTCCTACTTTCTCCCCAAAGGCAGTGACTAGTCAGGATTTATCATTCCTAGGCATGTTGCTATACTTTAACTTCATTTGTATATCTTTAGAAAACATATAGATTATTTTTACATGTGCCTAAAAATACAAAACATGATAAATGCATATTTATTTTTTAAAAATAAAAGACTACATTTTAGTCCAGTTTTAGGTTCACAGAAACATTGAGCAGGAAGTGAACTTCCTTGACTCTAGCTCATGGTGGAAGAAATACCCTTCCCTGGTTTCTATAAGGGAAAGGGCCTTCTTGGCTGTTTTATGGTCATCTATGAGGTTAAATTTCCAATGTACCTGAGACATAGTGTAGTTTTGAGACTTCTTGTACTAGGCATAGTGCTTGACAGAAAACATTTGTTCAATTAACAGATTTATGAATGAAGACAGTTAGAACACTACTATGAAGAGGAACACTAGAAGACAGAACACTACTATCAAGGAGGAAATTACTACAGATTGTAGGCTGGGCCAACATAGGCTCTATTGTGAGATAACAGTAGAATAGGGTTCAAGTGCAGGGGGCCAGAGATAAGATCCCTAGTCTACATGATACATAAGAGCAATGGGTATCGGTCATGGCAAGCAGGGGTATTCCCAAGAAGGTGGTGTTTTTGACTCAGACATTCATAAGCTGGGGTCTGCCTCTGTTTGCCAGCTGAAAGTTCTTCAGATAATGAACCATGAAAGCCTGCTATACAGAGGTGCTATGGGTAATTTTTCTTTTGCTCCTGGTGAGCTTCAGGGATCAAGGACAGCTAAACACATAATCTACTCATGCGTGTTTTTTAAAGGGTTATCTTAAAGTTATAAATATGGTACATTGAGTTAATGAGGTGTGTTCTTTTTGTGACAAATATTTACACTCCACATATGCCTCTTTGTGTCAAGAGTATAACCATTTCATTTTCTCCTTTTCTCAGGAGGCTGGGATGCAGATGGAAGAGGGCCTTGTGTCTGGGATACATTCACCCATCAGGGAGGAGAAAGAGTTTTCAAGAACCAGACTGGCGATGTAGCTTGTGGCAGCTACACTCTGTGGGAGGAAGATTTGAAATGTATCAAACAGCTTGGATTGACTCATTACCGCTTTTCTATTTCCTGGTCATGTCTGTTACCTGATGGGACGACAGGTTTCATCAACCAGAAAGGCAAGTGTTTCTTAAAAATAGAAGGTTGCAGCTTTAATTCAAGGTTATTGCTGCAGTCTGGCATAATTAATCCAGTGTGCTATTCTGTCGTGTAGCTTTGAAATTGCAAATTTTCAGAGTGATTATAGGATGAAATTTTTGAAATGGGTTTACATTATCTTTCTCAAAAATATTTTAGTTTTCCATGACTCTGGAGATCTTCTTGCGGGGGGGCGGGGGCGCTTTATGGAGATGGGAGGGAGTTGGAATAGGGGCTTTATTTATGCAAGATGTTCTCTGAATGTTAACCTGCAAGTGAATTTCAAGCAGTTGCAGGGATCTATTTTCAGTTGTAGAACCTGGGATGAGCTATGAAAAGCCCTGGAGAAACTGAAATGATACTGAGCATTTCAGCTGGACCAGGATTAGTGGTCCCACAGTACAGAGGTTAGTTAGCACTACCTCCCCTAGAGTCTACTTACGGGAGATGAAGTGCCAGCCACACCACTTAATACTTGTGTAAGCATCCCTGGGCTTAGTTTCCCCATGAGTAGGAAAGAATGCTATAGCAGTTCATAGAGTTGTTGGAAGATTAAATGAAATAATCTTTATAAAATGCTTAACATTGTCCCTGACATATCATAAACACTCAGTAAATGTTAGCTATTATTCTTATTATGCTTTGTAATTAAAGGAACTATCCATTGCCCTATTGAGTGCCTATTATTTATTAGGCTCTTTTGCACACATTTTCTGTAACCCTCACACCAAATAAGTAAGATATGATTATGTTTTACAGGAGTATATATCCAAATCCATGTATTTAGAAATGGTGGATTTGGGATCTACATCTAAGGTCTGGCTAGTTTCCATGTAACTGGGTTGGAAAACTGTGACCTGAGGGCCAAATCTGGCCTGCCACCTGCCTTTGTAAATAAAGTTTTATTGGAACGCAGCCATATTCATTCATTACATGTAGTCTGCTGTTGCATTTCCACTAGAACAGTGGAAATGAGTAGTTGGGGCAGAGACCATATGGCCTACACAGCCTAAAATATTTGCTATGTGGTACTTTACAGGAAAAGTTTGCCAGTCTCTGCACTACAACATATGGCTTTTTAATAATGATCTTTTATTTGTACTTTTTTTCTGGAAGAGATTTCATACTATGCACAGGGTTGGGAGTAGGTGAGGTAAGTGAGGTGTCCCCAGTGCAACTTTAAGGAGTGCTCTTTAAACACAAGATGGGCACCTGACTGACCTGGGCAGAAGGGTACTTACCTCTCCATACCTCCTCATACTTCCCACACTGAAGGGCCTTCACTGATCTAGTTCTTTATGGTTAAGTGTAAATTCCTCCACAGTAACATCCATCATGACAGTTTTCCATGGGCCTATGAACTTGCAATGTTCATTTCATGGAAAGTGGGGAACTTCTCCTTTGAAACGGACACAGTTTCTGAGATCCCATGAAGCACTGACCTTTGATTCTGAAGCGAGTAAGCTTTGACTCATTGCTGTGGATTGAGTGTCTACTTTCTTGACATTACTGGTTCATTTTTTGTTTTGACCAGGAATGAGTTTCACATTGAGTTTAGAAGTGAGCTTATAATTCTCCACCTTCTTAATCTAACTTCTATTCCTTCCTTCTCTTGGCACCACCATACCTAAGGTGAAGCTTTGTAGCTGTGATTTTCCTTTGTGTATGTGATTCCTACATGCAACTAAACATACTGAGTGTCTAGCATGCATAAAAGACTCTGCAAGTACTCACAATATAGGTATAAGAGAATTCCTTGGGTTTCTGGCAGTGGAGTGGGCAGATAATTCTACTTTGCTCACTCTCGTGACCTAGTCCAGTACCTTTCATGGAAAGATTCAGTGAATAGTTACTGAGTCTAATTTAATTAGATCTATAACAATCATAAAATCACTCTGACAACAGCAGTGGTTGCTGCTTATTGAGCACATCCTATTAGGTACAACTCACTTTGCCAAATATATAAATATATTGCATTTATTTTTGCGCATTTAATGCTCCCAACAGCCTTAGAAGTGAAGAGCTTTTCACAATAAAGGGAAGATCTGTAACGTGGGTATAAGATGAAGTGTGAATTTTCTGAGGGGACAAATTTAGTTAGAGCTGGGCTCAGCCTAGGGCTATGTTTCTATATTGGAAGAGTGTCACTAAAAGTCTTTCCACTGATTTTAGGTGTTTGGAGTTTTCCCTGAGATCCCACTTGGGTATGATTCCACCACAATAACAAGAAGTAATAATAATAATTAGCATAATAAAACCTCAACCAACTTGCAATACAAATTCACAATCCATTCTGTGAGATTCTAAAGTACAAAAGGCTCTAGGAAATTTTCCTATAACTAAATTGGCAGCATAAGTTGACCTCAACCTGCACAAGAAAGTTTTTTTTTTTCCATAATCTTGGTTTAATTCTGTTTGATGAAGCTATTTATATATTTTGCAACAGAAATGTTAAGATGTACTGACCCAGACCCTCGGGGGTTTTAATGTAAGATATATGCTCTAAATTTTCTTTTTGAAACCCCAAATTTCTGAGTACATTGGTCTCTAATGTTGTTAGATAAAGGCTTATGGGCTTGAACCAACATGTCAAGCCATCAAGCTTTTTAAAGCCAATTGAAGATGTACAGAAGTTCATGGGAACACATCACAACTCAAGAATCCAAGAGCAGGGGAGCAGAAAGACCAGAGCACTGAGGTGGCGGCACTAGAGTCCTTGGAGGGCTTTGAACAACAGGGGGAAATCATTTATGCTGAGCTCACGTGGCGATCACCTGTCCGCAACGGTGAGCTTTTGTGCTTGTCCCTGGCTTTTGTAAAGGTATAGCTGATTAATACTACAGACTTGCCGTGAACAAGAGGGCACTGGAGGTGCTTCCAGGAGGCAGAATTTCAATAAGCAGTTGCTCATTCTTGTGCAGTGATCTGTTGAGGAGATTGGAACTGTTTTAACTTAGAAAGGCCATCATTTTTTTCCATTTAAATATTTTCTCAAAGAGCATGTAAAGTATTTGAAAATCCCTGTCACTGTCCTTTCCAAAGATCCCCCCTTTTTTGTGTCTGACTACCCATTTTAAAGCTTGATTATGGGACATTTAGAACCTTGTAAAACTCTATGTCCCCAAACTGGAGGGATATTTTACAATGTAGAAATGTTACATAGCCTTTCTCTTTCAAATGTCAAGTTTTCAGGATTTAACAAGACGAGATTGAGTCAGCAACTGAAATCACATATTTCTGTATTTCTCAACTGTCCAAGAATATTTTCATATCTGTCACAAATGTAAGTTTCAGGTGATTAGTATGAAACCCAAGTATTGGAAAGAAAAAAAGGAATATTTATGCAGAATTTCTTGTTCCCTTTAAGATTTAAAATACAGGAGTACTTTAGCAGGAGTGGTCAAAATAAATTAATTCAAGACAAATTAACCTTGTATTTTATGTTGAACATTATGATAGGCTCAATAATGCCCCCACCTACCCAAACATGTCCTTTTCTTGAGTACTAGAAATTATGAATATATTAATTACCTGGCAAAGGGAACTTCACAGATGTGATTGAAGTAAGGATACGAGGGGGAAGGCACCAAGATAGCAGACTGGTAAGCAGCAGAGAAAAACCCTTCTGAGTGTTGCTGTTCAGACACTGGAATATAGCAACATGAGGAAGATAAGAAGGAGGGAAGGGGGTCCTCTGGACCGAGGGAGGAACTGAGGCAAAAACTGAAGCCCACAGACAGAGTGAAGGAGGAGACTTGACTGAGGAAAATGGAGGTGGCTAATCACTGCATGAGAGGACATACGGTGACTGCTGGTGACGACAGAGGCTCCAGCAGTGGAGGGAAGCAGTGGGCGTGAAGACTGTGCATGGTAGCGGTGAGTGTTGATGGCTCAGTTGTCCTGAACAAGAGAGCAATTGGCTGGGAGCCATCATGGAGAGGGGCTGGTTGAGCTTAGACTCAGAGTGGCTGCTGGCTGCATCTGGCGCCTCTCAGCTGGGTCCAGGCCTAAGGAAGTTGTGCTGATGGCTGCAGGCTGACTGAGTGTGGTCTCAGCCAGAAGGCATAGGCTCACTGAGATTATCATTACCCTGCCAACAAGCTAGTGCTGGCTTGCTGGGACAGATTGGCACAGACTGGGACTCTGTCTCTGCGTGTTGTCTGCCAGTGACAGCAGAGACAATCTTGGAAGTGTACTTCCCCTCCCTTACTTGTTTATTGCTTTTTTTTTCTCTTTTGTTATTTGATCTTGTCTTCATATGAGTGTGAACCTGGTTTCTAGCCTCTTTGTGCTTGTTTTTCTGTTCAGCTCTTCTTTTTATCTCTTCCTTCTCTTTCCCTCCAGTCTTCTGCACCAGTTTCCCAAAGTTAGGGTGATCCCCCTTTGTCCTTCAGCCTTACTTCTAGTCTCTTCCTGTTCTTCTACCTCTTTGTTTTTTCCCTAAATCCTTTTCAATGTTAATCTCGGAGCATAAAATTAACATATTAAGGACTTACATACTGCATATAATTTTCTGGTCTGTTACAGATTTTGTTATGTAAGTACAAATCGAGTTCAGTTGGTTAAAGGCAGAAAATTAATCGTTACCTCAGTTTGCCATTTTTTAGGCTGTGATTGCTGCTACTGTTACTGCTGATGGTATCACTTTAGCCAAAAGTGACATAATTGTTATAAAAAGCTATTATTTTTGGTATTCTAAGACTGAGATTGACTAAGGGTCATAGAAAGTACTGTGGCACAGTGCCAAAGAGCCAGGGGCTGGGCCTAACAGGCAGCAACTTTTCGTCATTAATTTACCTCACAGATATAGAGAAAACATCCCTAAAATTCATCTGGAACCAGAAGAGACCAGAATAGCAAAAGCAATCCTGGGCAACAAAGACAAGTCAGGTAGCATCACAGTCCCTAACTTGAAAATTATACTACAAAAGGTACTGTGATAAAAGCAACATGGTATTGGCAAAATACAGCCCTGAGGATCAATGGAACAGACTGGAAGATGCACCCACAACCACAAACACACTCAGCCACCTTATCTTTTACAAAGGAGCCAAATAAGTTCACTGTAAGAAAGATAGCCTCTTTAATAAATGGTGCTGGACAAACTGGCTCTGCATATGCTGAAAATTAAAATTGGACCCATACATTTCACCATACAGTAAACTAAATTCAAAATGGATCAAAGATCTAAATATTAAAGCAGAAATAGTATATCTACTGGAAGATAGAATAGATAAAACTATTGAAGGCATTGGTATAGGCTAAGAATAAAGCCCTGATCATGCAGAAACTATCACAAAGAATCACCAATTGGGATCTCATCATATTAAAAAGCTTTTGCACAGCAAGAGAAACCACCAACAAAGAGACCACCCACAATGTGGGAAAAAATGTTTCCAGCTATTCTACAAAGGATAACTATTGTGAACATATAAAGAACTAAAAACATCAGACCTCCCTAATTTAAAGACCCTATCCAAAATAGGGAATCTGAGATGAATACCCACTTTTCAGATGAAGAAAGACAAATGGCAAATAAATATGTGAAAAATAAGTTTAACACCATTGGTCATTCAAGAGATGCAAATTAAAACAATACTGAAATTTCATCTCATTCCAGAAGGAGTGGCTATCATTAAGAAATCTACCAATTAAAAATGCTGGCGAAGCTGTGGGAAAAGAGAAACACTTCTCTACCTTTGGTGGGAGCATAGACTGGTGAAACCACTGTGGAACTAAGTGTGGAAATTCCTTAAAAAACTAAGATTGGGTGTCACATTTGATCCAGGCATTCCCCCGTTGAGCATCTTTCCAGAAGAATTAAAAACATCATATCACAGTGATATATGTGCATCCATGTTTATAGCAGCACAATTTGTAATAGCTTGATCTTGGAAACAACCCAAATGCTCATCAACTCAGGAATGGAAAGAAAAGATGTGGCCTTTTTATACAATGGAATACTGTTCAGCCATAAAGAAAAATAAACTGGAAACTTCTATAGGTAAATGCATGCAATTTGAAATCATATTCATAAGTGAAATAAACCAGATGCACATGTAAAAACATCATATTGTCTTTCTAGTGTGAGAAGCTGAAAGAGTAAATAAGATCCAACATGTATAATATATGCTGTAAAATGGGTAGAAAATGTTCAAAAGGAAAGAGAAACTGGGATGGGAGAAAGGAGAAAAGGAGGAAGGAAAAGCAACACACACACACACACACACACACACACACACACCAGTTAAGATAGTTATGTTACTAATTTCTTAGTTCATTGAAAAAGGAAGGTTTGTGCTCCCATTGTTTGGAAAATTAAATGCCTATATCTTGTCCTCTGAGTAAAAAATTTGAAGACAACAATACATAATATGTGAACCATTGTCACCCTCCTATTACCTTGTTTTCAAAGTTTGTTTTTCTCTTTAAAATAAAAAAAAAACTTAAATTTATGGAGATAATGGAGATAATTCTGGATTATCCGTGGCTCCCCAGGTAATACATGGTTCCTTGTAAAGAAGATGCAGGAGGATCAGACTCAGAAGAGATGCAAGGAGCGAAGCAGGGATCAGAGAGTAGAGATGAGATAGAAATGGAAACAGGGCCCCTGAGGGAAGCCATAACGGAGGGCTCCGTAACCTGGAAAAGGCAAGGAAACTGACAGCCTCTTGGAGAAATGCATCCCTGAAATGGACACGATCTGGATTTTAGCCATTGAGGACAATTTGCAGTTTGGACCCCAGAGCTGCAAAATAATTCATTTGTGTTGGTTTTGACCTCTGAGTTTGTGGTACTTTGTTATAGCAGCAGTAGCTAACTAATATAGTCATGTGGCCAAAGAAACTAGCACAATTAAATTTATGGTATGAATTTAGAGACGTATGAACCAAAAGGAGTTATCATATATTTTTCCCATTTCTTTATTATACATAATCCTGCTCAGTGCCTAGTACAAATGACAGGACATAGGAAAGCCTTTGCTGCCTGTGATGTGGAACCTTGTGTGAGCTCATTGAGAAGATGATCTTGCCCAGTTGTTTTCCTTCTCCAAGGATGCTTGGAGATGGAGTTCATTGGTGGAGGGCACCAGGGCTCTGATGTACCTTTGGCAAATGGGATGGCTACTTTTAGATGATGGTAGACTGGGCACAGAGAGAATTGGCTCTAAAAGGAGGGAAATATAGCTGATGTGATGAGAGAACCATTGTCTTAGCCACTTTTCTTCCATTGGTGAGACAAAATATGCCCAAGGTTAAGGGAGGAAAGGTTTATTTAGCTCATAGCTTGTGGAGGTTTCAGTTCATGATCAGCTGGCTCCAAGGCAGGCTGGTGTGGCTGAGAGGCCACTGGTCAAGGCAGTGGAAGACAGCAAAAGCAACAAGAGCGAAACGGAGGAGGGGCGGGCCTCTTTTCCTCCTTTAAATTGCATGGGAGCTACCTCCAGCCTCGGGCAGGTGTAACACTCAAATCCCCAATCCCAGCACTAGACAATGAACCAGTCACAAACTCTAGATTCTGCTGCCTCTGAAAAACCTGCCCCCAATGACCACACGAGGCTTGGGGGGGGCTGTCCAGACACAAATCATAATAAGCTGGGATAGAAGAGACTGCTTCTCCCGTGAGACAAACGTTTTCTCCGCTCCCAACTTCAATTCTATTGAGTTGAAGCAGTTTTTATTTTATTTTACTTTACTCTGTCATTGAGTAGCTGATATCTTCCTAGCACCTCAAATAATGCCCACCATTCCTCACCCCTACCATCCATCTACCCCCAATTCTGCCTTTATGTTTGAATTAGTCTGGGGTGGTTTATTTTTCTTATATCTAGAAGATCATTAACTCAAATGTACTTTATATCAATAAGTCAGCATAAGTGAGTTTTAGCCAGAGAATATGGTATTGGTCATAAAAGAAACTTACGGCAGGTGTGTGTGTGTGTGTGTGTGTGTGTGTGTGTGTGTGTTGAGACAGGTTTGCTATGTTACCTAGGCTGACCTGTAATTCGTGATCCTTCTACCTCAACCTCTTGAGAACCTACAGGCATACCATACCCTATTTTGTGATCAATGGTCATTTAAAAATATACAGTTAGTTGGAAATGAGTTATCACTGTATTGTACCAGTCTGATAAATAAGGCTAAATGCCCTCTGACAGTTTATTTTCATTTGATACTCATGACAGTCATAAGGTGGCACTATTAACATTCCTGTTTTACAGGTGAGGAAATGTATGTGTTCAGGTCAAGTGATTTGTCCATGAGCTTTTGACTGAGTTTGTCAATGTGTTGCTCTGCTGTTAAGATTCCTGCTCTCCTGCCTCATGGAGAAGTTTCACTACAGCACTGGGTAAACTGCACCAACCAGAAGTGAAGTGATTGGTTCTGGAGTATTAGCTATCCATTATACAATTCTCTGATACTTAACTTTTATTTATCTTCAGCTCAACTCTGATTATCATGTTTGACTCATATTGATCATACATCCTTAATAATCCCTTCAAAATGGAAAATAAAAAGAATCTGCTATCACGATCTGGCCTGAAGTAGGCAAATGTTAAGGTTACTAAAACAGTCACATCTTTCTGGATTGGGAACATTTGTTAACATGAGAAACACAGTGTTCAAATAGGAACAGTTTGGTCTTTTCAGAGAGACAGATTGGGATTAAATGCAAGCTGTGCCATTTGACAATACTAAGACTCTCTGAATATCAGTTTTCTCAATTATTTAATAGGAGTGAAAATGCCTGTCTCTTGGGCTTAGTACTATGATTAAGCAAAACTCGTGACATCTGGTACATATAATGTAAATTCAGCAAAAGAAACCCAATATTATTTTTACATTCAAAGTCAATGAAAAGAGTTGGCTAGGAAAACCGTCACATGTACCAATACCAAAGTTTTGCCATCAGATAATTTTTTAAAATCTCATTTTTAAATGAGGAAATGTGTCTTAACAGGGCCCAGACCTGGGTTACTGGAAAATTTCTACACTGAGAGAGAAAAAGAAATCTTTATAAATGTTGGTGAGTGTGTTAATTTTCCTTTGCTACTGCAAGCAAATTATTCCAAACCTATGTGCTTAAAACCACACACAAGCCAGGTGTGATGGCACATGCTTGCAATCCCAGCACTTAGGAGGATGAGACGGGGGTTGCTGTGAATTTGAGGCCAGCATGGGCTACATAGTGAGTTCAAGGCCAGCATGAACGATGTAGCAAGATCCTGTCTCAAAAAACCTAAAGCAAAACAACAAAAATAACTCCCACAGGTTTGAGCTCTTAGAGTTCTATTAGAATTCTCACATGAGTCTCTCCAAGGATGAAATAAAAAAGTCGGTGAAGATTACTTTCTGAAGCCTGGATGGGTGGGTGTGCTTCTTGGTTCCTTCAAGGGGTTGGCAGGCTCCATTTCCTTTAGATCATAGGATAAAGGTCCTCATTTCCTTGCTGACTAGCAGCAGGAAACTGTGTTCTAGAAGCCACTGTCATTCCTTGGCTTATGATTTAAGTTCCTCTCAAGATGCTATCTTCTGCCAGCTCTTGTTGTAGGATCTTTCTGGCCTATTTTTCTGTTATATTCTTTTACCTATCAGGATACATGTGGTTATACTGGGTGCACCTGAACAATCTGGGGAAATCTTCAGCTTTCAAGATCCTCACCTTAATCACATCTGTAAAGATTTTTTTTGTTTAAGGTAACGTATTCATCAATTCCATGGACTGGCGATGGATGTCTTTGAAAGAATGAGTTGCTCTGCCTACCAAAAAAGAATAGCTTATGAATGTGTCTCCCAAACATGGAGTTGGTGCAGATGATTCACACTATGTTCTAATTTGCAAAATAAGGAGGCTGTTAAAAATAACTACTTAGACAGATGCACAGCACATGACCATACAGTTTGGCTTCTGTCTACCCTGATTACCTTTCTCTGTCCTCACTTTTCTGATGAGCTGCTCTCACAGTTCCCAGAGGGAGCTTTACTCTTCCAAGGGAATGCATACGCAAACAATGACCAGGCAACATATAAGAAGACTGAACCACAGAAGAAGGCAGACAGCCCAACTACCACCTCTGCAGCAGTAAACCCTCCTATTCAGCACCCGGTCAACAACTGGAGCTTCTCTAATTTTTTGTTGCCCTTGCTGAAGTCTTACTTCCAACTCAGGACCAACAAGAGAAAGCCAAAGACAGTATGTGGCCTAGACCAGTGATATAGGATGATTCACTCTTAGCTAGCCATTTTGCAGCTGCTTTGTGCTAACAACCTCCAGTTAGAGCATGCCTGAACTGAAGCTCACCCCCAGTTTTCCCTGTAAAGCTTTTATTCTTCTATTCTTCCTTGAGAGCTGTTGAGTATCTGCCAAATGTGGCTGGTGGTGGCTGACTCTCTTACTATAGTAAACCAAATAAAGACATAACATGTTCTGCGCATTGGGAGTTGTTGTATTTACATGTTCTTTGGTCTTCTGCACATTTCTGTCCCCTTTTGATCTTACTGAATCATTCTTTTCTCTTTGGCTTATGTGGGGAATTTATATTCATCTTTTAAGAATCAATTTAGATGTTACTAATAATAACAATAATAATTATTACTAAAATGATAGCTGACCTCTGCTAAGATCCTACCATATGCTAAGAATGGTTGTAAATATGTTCAATTTATCAACTCATTAAACTCTCATAATTTATTGATGTAGGCTTCTGTTAGTTATCCACATTTTGCAGAGTGGAAAGACTGTTCAGAGAGATCAGTAACTTGTTGAAGGTGAAGAAATTGGGACAAAAATTAAGTATCCTGGTGCCACAGTTCCGTTTGGAAACTATCATTTCTATTGCTTTGAAATAGCCAAAGATTATGGTTGGTTAAATAGTTCTCTGTACTTTATCTTTATATTGGGCCATTGTTATGGATTGTGTCTGGATGTACCCCCAAAGCCTCATGCAGTCATGGGGTTGGCTTCTAGAGTTTGTGATTGATTCATGGTCCTCCATTGGGATTGTGGGTTTAAGAGCTACACTCACCTGGAGCAGGTAGTTTGCATACAGTGTAAGGGTGGGAAAGAGGCTGTTTGCCTCTGCACCTCCCTTTTGCTCTTGTTGATTTTGCTGTCTTCTGCTGCCATGAACTGTTTCCCTTTGCCCTGGGCTACTCTGCCTTGGAGCCAGCCGTGTATGGACTGAAACCTCCACAAATTGTGAGCTAAATAAACCTTTTCCTCCTTAATTTTGGGTGTCTGGTATTTTGCTCAGCACTGAGAGAAAAGTGATCAAAACAACTATGTGGTACTTGTCTATAAATTTACCTTCAGTTCCTCCTGCTATGCAATTCTACATATGCTTTTATAATGTCCATCCAAGAAACCACTGCTTTAAAAAGAGCAGCTTCTCTCTTCCAAGCTTCAGTTTCCTTCATATTCTTAAACATGAAATCATGTACAGTACTGACATCATCATCTCCCGAGGAAACCCGTTCCAACGTAAGTGCCATCCCGAGGCTACACCTACTGTCTTCTTGGCTGTATATTTTCTGAGGCAGGGTGTCTTTCAATTAATAACATTGCTCTTGATTTTGCAGTAGCTCTGAAGGCACTCTGTCTGACATGCAGCCCCGGAGAAATAGGGGGTGGCTAAGATTATTGTTGGCTATGGATTTCCATGGACTATGTCAGACTATAGAGCACACTCCCTAGCAGGTACTCAAAATGTCTCAAGCTTCTGGCTACATTTAGCTTGGGCTGCTTATCCTGGGACTTGTTTCTGTTCAGCAGGTCCTTTTTCTTAGACTTGTGAGACTAATAGATCTAGAACAGTGTTAAGGTAGCCATCTAATCAATTCTTTTACTTTAGGTTTAATACAGTTGAATTTCATTCATTCACTCATTGAAAGAAATCTTTATTATAAACTAAATTTCAGCAGTGTTCCAAGATTGAGGAATCTCAGATAGATAAGACTCTTGTTCTCCTGGGATTTGTATTCTAGTGGGATAAAGAGACAAAAATAATTGTACAAGCAACTAAATTAAACAATTCCAATAAGTGGGAAAATAGTTCAACATTTCATGATAGCAGCTTGGTGCCAGTGTATGTTGCCAAATGAACATCTTTGATCAGCCAGTCAGGGAATTCTGTTTTTTATATTTTGAGAAAGGATATTGCTATTACTATTTAGCTCAGGGTCTCATTGTGCAGTTCAAGCTGACCTTGAACTCACCACTTAGTCAAGGCTGGCTTTGAACTCAAGGTGATTCTCCTGCCTCAATCTCCTGATCTCTGGAATTACAATGGTATGCGCCACCATTCCTGTAGTCAGGAAATTCTTGACATTTCCTTTCCTTCTGTCACTTATATTGAGGACATAAATAAATCTTATTTTGTATAAGAATTATCCTGTTCAAAATATTTGCAACATTCTGAAAAATAACTTTTTTTCTCTCTTAGGAATTGACTATTACAACAAGATCATTGACGATTTGTTAACAAATGGGGTTATACCTGTGGTGACACTCCACCACTTTGATTTGCCTCAGGCTTTAGAAGACCAAGGTGGATGGTTGTCAGATACAATCATTGAAGTCTTTGACAAATATGCTCAGTTTTGTTTCCGCACCTTCGGGGATAGAGTCCGGCAGTGGATCACCATAAATGAGCCCAATGTCTTTTGTGCACTGGGATATGATCTGGGTCACTATGCTCCTGGTGTTCCTCACATTGGGACTGGTGGTTATCAGGCAGCTCATAATATGATTAAGGCTCATGCCAGAGCCTGGCACAGCTATGATTCCTTATTCCGGGAAGAGCAGAAGGGTATGGTGTCCCTGTCACTTTTTTGTATCTGGCTGGAACCAGCAAATCCAAACTCAGTGCTGGACCAGAAAGCTGCTGAAAGAGCCATCAACTTCCAATTTGATTTCTTTGCTAAACCTGTATTCATTGATGGCGATTACCCTGCGCTTGTCAAGTCCCAGATTGCCTCCATGAGTGCAAAGCAAGGCTATCCATCATCGAGGCTTTCCGAATTCACAGAAGAAGAGAAGAAAATGATCAAAGGCACTGCTGATTTCTTTGCTGTGCAATATTACACAACTCGTTTCATCAGGCACAAGGAGAATAAGGAAAAAGAACTGGGCATTCTTCAGGATGCGGAGATTGAGGTTTTCCCAGACCCTTCTTGGAAAGGTGTGGGGTGGGTCCACACAGTGCCATGGGGGATACGTAAGCTGCTGAAATATATTAAGGTAACTGCATTGTGTGTGTGTGTGTGTGTGTGTGTGTGTGTGTGTGTGTGTGAGAGAGAGAGAAGGGAGTAGCACAGGCAAGGGTATGTACACATATGAAGCTGGAAAAGGGTGATTTTAGATACCAGCATGTCCAGTTTGTGGCTGGAGAAGAGCAGATTAGGATTTGAGTTGGTCAGGGTTAACTGGCTGGTTATTTGCTTCAAAGCCAGTGGTCAAAGTTAGGATGTGCTGTTAAAGTCAATTGTAGCAATAAGAGTAGCTTAGATGTACTTGTCAGGCTGATATCCTGGCTGTGGTTATTAAAGGGTATTTTAAGAAAAAAGATAGCTGGACCCCTTCTGGGTCTCTACTATGCTAGATGGCATCCAGGTAGCTGAAATTAAAATTTCAAGTTAAGCAGCTTCAGGACCTTTTCTAGGGAGGGGCGGAGACTGTAGCTGTTGGCGGGACCAAGGGGTTAAGGAGGAGTGACAGTGAGCAGATGCTGATGGGAAGAAAGATATTTCTGTCTTCTCATTATAATAAGTCATTTGACTGTCTTCATGGACATTTTCACAGTTTTGCTTTTCCATTGTTAGTCATAAAAGGTCAGTGCATGGAAAATTAAGTTAATAGGGTCAGTGCAATTTGATGAAAACTAGTTTTGGGGTTGGAGCTTCAAGAAGATAGAGGGTAATGCACCTGATTTTATGAGCTTTTTTTTTTAAAACATCTGTCTGGAATAAAACTGCTCTCTTGTTCTAGGACATGTATAATAACCCTGTAATTTACATCACGGAGAATGGGTTTCCCCAGTATGACCCCCCATCCATTGACGACACCGAGCGCTGGGAATGTTTCAGACAAACATTTCAGGAACTGTTCAAAGGTACCCTGTGAAATGCTGAAAGATCAATTGTGCAAACTTAATATCATTTTCCAGTGTGCTTATTTGCATTCAGCAAAGACCAATGATTTTGGAAGCTGAAATTCATGTAAATCAGTGTAGAGCAATATAATTAGAAGAGGGGGAAAAGTATTTAGGAAAGAGGAAGGTCAAGATTTTGGCCTAGCTTCAACCTCCTGAAACCGAATCACATAAAATGCAACCGTCTTCAGAATTTTGTGCCCCCCGGGTGAAAGGAACAAAAATACAAGGAAAGAAAAATAGTTATTACATGAAGTTAGCACTGATCAACTGTACTGTGTCTATGTGTGTATTTTCACATCTTAACTACTAAGGAATGAATTGACAGGATTTTTCAAAGACCCACACTCAGCATTTGTACAGTGGAGTTCAAAATGGCACAGTCCTTCATCAGTTCTATTTAGGTTGGAAGAAGCAGTCCTGCTGGAAACAGCTTTGTGTCAGAGATAATGTATGAATTGTGTTACAAGATGGTATTGTTGTTCTTTCTTCCTTTCATGACATTCTTTTAATATTTGAAAAGAAATAATAGGGATAATATTTAATTAATGGCAAACATTTCTAGAAGAGTTAGCCCCCACCTCATGCCTTCAGGTTCCTTTTTGGAATGTTGTTGTGTGGGACACTGTTGCTTCCCAAATATTCTTCCTTCTCTCTGTAAGGAGTCATATCAAAGCAGCCAGGTTCAGGGCAAGATGAGACTTTTAGTAATTTTGTCATGATACTGTTCTCATCTCATTATCGTGAGAGGTCTGGAAATTATTCTTTCCAAAAATATTTAATATTATTTTGGAGTCAATCAGAAGGAGTTTTGGAAAGCGATGCCGTGTGGTCTCTTTTTAAAACCTGAAATATACTGATTGGAATCCTCACTCAGGTTTGGCGTTTATTGGCAGAGGGCAATTCAATTCCTGCAGTTGGGCCTAAGCAAAAGAATTCCTTTGCATGATGTACAAAGTTAATCCTTTTGGGTGGCAATTAACCTTCTGATAAGAAAGTCTCTAGTCTTCTGAGATTCCTTCCCATTTCTCTCTGTGAGTGGGTCCCCTTTGCAGTGGACATGTGGATATGTGTAGATTTCATTCCAAAGCACAGGTAGATTTATCAGGCAGGTTTCTAGATACATACAGGAAGCACAGATGATGTATCTAGAGTTGTTCTATGTATATTTTGGAAAAGAGTGATAAATAGACATTGGGCTCTTTGATTTCCCATTTGGTGATTTGCTTAGTGCTAATCATATGAGTACATTTTATTGTGTTTTGAAATGGTTTGAAATACTTTATGCAGTCCCTTAGATTTTTAATGCTAAAAATTCAGTGAGGAACCCATAAATAAACTGATTTAAATATAGAGGTTGGGTGTGGTGCCATGGTCCTCTACTCCTAGCACTCTGGGAAAGCTGAAGCAGGAGGATTCAAGTTCAAGCCAAGTCTGGGCAACTCAATGTCTGAGTGAGACCCTGTCTCAAACTTAAAAAAGGAAGAAAGAAAATGTCTGGAGATACAGTTCAATCCCCAGTATGGCCAAAAAACCAACACCCAAACCAAACCAAGTTGAAAATGTGAGAGGGTTGGGTTTCTAAGGGACAGGAGGGAGGATTGGGCTAATAAAATCTTCCTTGTCAAATATATTCTATTGCGTATTTTATTTGAAGGAAAAGTACAGAGTGTGCCTGAACTGTGATGGTTTGACTTATGATTTGTCCGTTTCATGATGGTGATTGTGTTTGTCAGAGACTCAACCTAGAATTCTGACTTTTGATCCCTCCCTGAGCTGGTGCTTTGCAGTTCCATACTCTCACTGCTGGGCAGGAACAGAGAGTCACAGTTCCCTCAGCCCTGTGATCCCAGAGGGTGATGAGAGAGACCACAGTGTACTGTTTGCTAAGCTATGACATACAGTAGATTAAGTGCACTCAGTGCATTTTTGACTTACTGGTGGGTGTATTGGGAATCCGACTCCATCACAAGTCAAGGAGCAACCTGATTATGCTTTTAAAACTTCATTTTCTTAGCATCTATGGTCTCTTCTGAATCTTAACAATAGTCTATCTATATTGATTTTAGATAATAGATAATATCTTTTTTGTTTAGCTTTTTAAAAAATATATATGGTATTTAAAAATGGGAGGAAATCTACACATTGCCAAAAATCTGTTCATAAATTTATTCTGGACAAGATGTAGTTACAAATTTTTTCATGCATTCTTGTAGTAGGCACCAGTGATTTCTTTTGTGGTAAAATTCTTTTTCCTTGTAGCAAATTCCCTCTCTTCTATAATCCACCTGCTGCTTCTTATCCATATTGGTAACAAAGGGTCAGTTTGGTAAGTGCGATAAAACACTGCATCTGTCAAGTGAAAGGTGATTGGTCTATGTGTAGGCATGTGACATGAGCTGAGCCAATCCCAGATCTTTCCTGGGATTTTGAATTTGGACTAAGCAATTTGCCACTTAGACTTTGGGGGTGAGTTGAGAGTTTAGGAAAATTAGTTGCCTTGTTCTGCCCTCCAAACTTAGGAGCAGTGAGAAGAAAAGATACCCGTGCTTTAAGGAGAGTGGAGACAAAAACCAAGCAGCAGGAATTCCCTGATAGTGTTTGAACCTCAAATGCCAGTTTTCCCCAAAATTCAGCTGCATACATGTTCTTATTTCATCCTGAAAAGGGTGATATGAACATTTTCCTCCTACTTTATAAAACAAGAAACTGACTTTCAAGGATTCTAAGTCACTTGCGCAAATCACAAAGTTACTAATACTTTCTGGAATAAGAGAGAATGTGTACATTATTAACATTATTGTTTTGGTGTTAGGTAAGATCTGTGAATTGAGGGCTTTCTGAATCAAAGTGCTTTTTGTCCTCCGTTTCTTTGTGTTTGGTACCTTGGCTTCCATATATCCTTTGGAAGTGGTTTTGCTGTCTTTAAAATAACCAATAGTTTTTATGACCTTGCACAAAGCTTGGGTATCCCATGTATTCCTGTCAGAAGAGCTGAGCCGAAATGACTAATCGATTTTCTGAGGCTCCTTTGAGGTAGTGCTGATGATCTTGGTAGGCAAGAACTTCCCTAGTAGGAAGCATCCTGTGAGCGATTAAAACTATTCACAGGCCGTGGAAGACATTTGTAGGAAGCATGGCAGGTGAGGGCCCACCACAACCCAGGGTGTCAGATGGATGATGGCTTTGTGATTCCCAGGAACAAAGCCTTCTTTCCAACATCACGCATATGGACAGGCACATAATGACACTACAGTTGGATCAATGGTGTCTGCCTGGCAGGCTTACGGATCTCTTCAGGTAAAATCCCACAGCCATTAATCGAGCAGTAAAAAAGTAAGCTAATAGCTAATGTTTCTATTTCCTTTTGGGAGAGGAGAGAGGGAAGGAGAGTGAGAAAGAGAGATGAAGAGAGACAGAGAGAAAAAGAGGAGAGAGATGGAGAAGGGTCCCTTTTTTAAGGCAAAAGAGAAATCAGCTAGTGCTTTTTAATCATTGTTTTATTAAATTGTGTTTAAACGTCCTAAAATAGACTATATTTCAGTGAATATAGATGTCAAAAAAGCAACACCAACACCTTGAAATAACATAAACCAAGGTTTATATTCCAGCTCTACAAGTTGCCCAACAGAATATTTCCCCATATCTGCATGGTTTTCTCCCAGTGTTTTGGAAGCAGTTCAGGATGCATGCCGTACAACTGGCCCTTTGACAGTTTCAGGCCAGAATGTTAGGGAGCAGAAAGCAACTGCCGCACTTATCATGTCTGAGCACTGCTGGAGCAGGAGAAACATCAAAGTGTGGGCAGCAGAAACAGATGTCATATAACTGGGAATTGCTTTGTCACAGAATTTGTATGTTTGGGATTTAGTTACCTTCAAATAACGTGATATGAATCTTTATAAAGTAGGATAAAAATATGGTGATGCTGAAATTAAAAATAACTATAACAGGAAAACACCCATTGCATCAACCCCCTCAAAATGCTTCCCCTTGCTTTAAACACTCCAAGTCTGTCATTCATGCTACTTTCTGAAGCAGTTCTGAGTTCTCTTTAGAGAGTGTCTGTAGCTGTGACTGCTTCAATGCCCTGAATGGATTAAGTCCCCATTTACCCTACCTGGTCATTTTGACTTTAGGAATGAGTCAGAATTCTGACAATGCCAGATCCGGTGAATAAGGTGGATGGGTGGGGACACACCATAATTTTTAATTGAACAGAAACTACTGTAAGTATTTTGTGTTGATTCAGGACGGCCACACAGAGACGTTCATGAAAGAAGACTTGCAGAATTGTTTCAGAAAGTGACAAAAACAGTGGGATAAGTGTGTTGGAAGTGAATGGGAGTATCTCGAGGGAGATTAATAGCAATATATTTTACTGCTATAGTTTTTAATTTTTAATTAAACATCCATCTTATTTGCTGATCATACTTTGTATTCATAAAATTAGTACCAGTGTTTATTGGTCCAGGGCTGGGGGCAGGTTTGACTTCACAGATAAACGCATAGGAGAGGATACTGCTTTAAACTCCATGTTGTTGTGGGGTGGGGAAGTGTGTGAAGCCAGCGCAGGCTGCTCCGAGGGCAAGACTCCATTGATGCCCTAAATTCCCCTGTGTTCATCCTGTTGCTCACACACGTCCAGTATTTGCCAACCTCCAGCTTGGCCTACAATAGCCCCTTAACTCGGAATTCCATAACTTTTGCCTTGTCCCCAGCCCAGTCATGATATCTGGAGGAGATGAATGCACTTGAGTCCTGTAAGACATGACTTTGAGATCTGGTTCTGTTACTTAGGAGGTCAGTAACATTAGCAAAATTCTTAAGCAGGCCAAAGCTTTAGTCATCTAATCTCTAAACTGGGCATAGTAAGAGCCTCTCTTTTCTAAAGGTTGGTGAAAAATGAATGTTTAGAGCATTAAACATGGTCCACCATACTACTAAGGACCTACAAATGATGTCTACTTTGGGGGAAAATGGGGTTCATGGATCCATCTGAGGGCTGGAGCAATGTTTTCCATAATTAGATCTTCATCCCAAGCATCCATGCCCATTACATTGCAGTGTTCTACAGATGTTTATTGAATTTAGTTGCGTCCATCAGGGAAGGGTTAGTCAAAAGATAATGAGAAATAAATGATGAAATGATTGGGAACTACATTTTCTTTCCCTAAAGAAATACACCCTGCACAGGAAGAAAAAAAAACAAAAACAAAAACGCAGGCTTCTGGAAAGTTTCTGAGCCAGCCTAACTTTCCAGGCAGGCCCATGCCTGAGTTAGCACAGCGGTGGATGATTGCAGGGAAGGTTTGTTAATGACCAGCTTTAGGCTTTTAATGACAAAACCCCTCAGCAAGATGTCATCGAAGTTATTGAAGACTTCACTGAAAGTGTTGAAGCTGATACATTGTAACAAGAAGGTTATAAATCTTGTAGCTTGGATATACCACCAAGACAAGATGCTGAGCACAGAATCACCCTGCCGGTGTCTGTCAGCGGTCTCCCTCCCCCGTTCTCTTCTCCTTCCCACGGAGAGCAGGGGAAGCAGAAATACATCCATTTCCCAAAGTGGTGCAGACCTGGCGGCCACCCGCCTAAGCCAATCTCAGATCTCAGAGGCCTATTTAACTGGACAAAATGTGTTAAGCACCTGTGTTTTTCTAAATGTGCATAAAAAAATTCCTAAGAACTAAGGTAAGATCTCACTGACCTTTTTGAAACACTAATTAAAAATCCATTGCAAGCCCACAATGGAGATTCAAATACCTGGACATAGACTCCCGCACTATTGTTTTACTATTTCTCGAAAGAGACTTCTGTCAACCTGACCCCATGAAGCAGCTCTCTTATAGCTCACGTAGGGTCCATACGCAATACACATTTGTGGCTTTTGGCGTGTGTTAGGTGAGGGGTTGGATTGACTTCCCACTTATGCTAACGACTGCTTTTGGCTTCAGTGGATGGTTTTCAAAGAGAAGCCAGGTCAGAACAGAGGACAAAGAAAGAGGTTTGATGGCTGGGCACAAGACTATTAGTGGTGGCAGTGTGTATTGTGGGTGCCACTTGTGTGGTTTTGGTTAATTTTTAAAAAGCAGTAAGAAACATTTGAATATATTTTTCATGCTTAACATTTTGTTTTGAAATACGAGTACATTTTGGAATAGCTACCTCAAAATAATTAACTCCTCTCATATACTTTTTGTGGTGAGACTATTTACAATCTCAGCAATTTTCAAGAATGCAATAACATCGTATCACTCTGATATATGTGCACCCATGTTTATAGCAGTGCAATTTGTAACAGCTAAAATGTGGAAGCAACCCAAGCGTCCATCCACAGAAGACTGGATTAAAAAATTGTGGCATTTTTATATAATGGAATATTATTCAGCTATAAAGACAGTTTTGGGGACTTTGTAGGCAAGTGGTCAAAACTGAAGTCCATACTCATAAGTGAAATAAATCAGCGGTACATGTGCAGGCAACGTATTGTATCACTGGTGTAAGAACCTGAGGGTGGGAATATAAACTAAGAGACATGAAGGAAATCTGTTCAAAAACAAAGAATAGATGGGACGAGGGAAAGGAGAAAAGAAAGAGGCAAAAATGTGTGTATGTATATATGTAGATACATATGTGCAGGAGGGCTAACATGGTTCTACTATTGTACTGTATCACTTAATGCTAAGGAATAATTGATGACGGGTTATTCGATCAATCTTGTATGTCTGTATGTGTTATCCTGAACACACACTTCGAAGATATCAATATGCAAAGCGGCAACTATTTTTTTCTATTTTTTTATTTTTTTGTCTTTGGTTTTTTGTTTTTTGTGTTTTTCTGTTGTTGAGATGATTAATTATCTGGCCAGTTTTGCATGTCTGTATCTGTGTTCATGTATATACACTTCAAAGATATCAATAGGTAAAGCAACAACCATTGTTGAGTCCATGTCACCTTGTCTGTAAATCAGTTTTGATTGTACTATTTCTTACGCTAATTTGTGTCTGTTTGTTAATATGTTTTTGTGCTTTTATTTAAAAAAAAAAGAATGCAATACTTTGTTATCAGCTATAGTCACCATATTGCAAATAGATCTCTCTGTTCTTACTTGGAATTATGATTCCTATCAGATATTATAATTTCTACTTTCATGAGGGTAACTTTTTTTTTATTTTAAAGAGAATATTAAAAAACAAAGTGACATAGAATTTCAAAACAAGATGATAGGAAATTAACAATAGTTATTATATTGCATATTGTTATCTCCAAAGTAGTTGCTCAGATTGCCAGATATAGGCATGCATAATTGGTCAAACAACATAAGCACTATTTCTTTCAATGAACTAATGGAAATTAGTAGTAGTGCAATTATCTTAGCTATCTTGTGTGTGTATGTGTGTGTGTGTGTGTGTATATATATATATATACATTTTTTTTTTTTTTTTTGTACCGGGGATTGAACTCAGAACCTTGCACTAGCCAGGCAGGCTCTTGTGTCACTGAGCTGTATCCATAGCCCCTGAGTATATTTGTATATATATATTTTTTCCTTTCTTCTTTTCTCCTTTTTCCCAGCTGTTCCTTCCTTTTGACCAGTTTCTTTCCTTTTCATAATATCTATTATACCTTTTGGATCTTATTTACTCATGCAGTTTTTTATACTAGGGAGAGAATAGGGTGCTTACACATGTGAGTCTGATTTATTTCACTTATGAGTATGGTCTCAAGTTGCATCTGTGGCCCCCATGTACATGAGACTACACAGTGCTCGTATTTCTGTGCCTGGCTCATTTCACTTAACGTAAATTCCTCTAGGTTCACCCATGTTAATCACAAGTGACAGGATTTTCATCCTTTTTATAGGCAAACAGCACTTCATTGTGTGTATGCCACATTTTCCTCACCCATTCAGTGTTTCTGGGCACTTAGCTTGCATCCATGGCTTGGCTATTCTGAACAGTCCTGCAACAAACACAGGGGTGCTGATGTCTTTTCAGCCAACCTGATTTCATTCCCTCCAGATAAGAACCCAAGTGGATTGCTGTACATATGATAGTTCTGTTTGTTTAATTTAAAAGTCATGAAGAAAACAATTTCCAATATCGATGTCTGTGTACTTAGAATACACATAACTTTAGCCAGAAATTACAAAGCTAATGTAGACGCAAATATGCTGGATGACTTCCCTCTAGTTTTTCCCTATCTCTAACTTTTGCACCCTACTCTCCCGAGGAGTGTGGCCAAATGGAAAGCACGTCTGCAGTGGGTCTGCAGGGCTGTGTGAGTGCTGTACTGGTGCACCTTCAGGAAAGTCATCGTCGGGCATCTTCGTGTCAGCTTCATTTCCTGTGAAATGGGGTGATCTTAACTGCTATTCAACATGACCCGAAGACGGTTGTAAAAATAAAATCACTTATGTCCATGTATAGTTGGAACACATTAAAATGTTTGGAATTTTTCTAATATTTGACATACACTTTGCACTTTTCTTTAGAGATATCCATGCTTCTGGGCACAACGCAGAACTAGACTCCAGTATTCTCCATGCCGTGGGAAGGGGCCAAATTATTTCAAAATCTGAAGGGGTCCGATTCTGTTCTTCTTTTCCTGCATGTTTCTAAATTGTTATGATGGTGTGATCAGCTTAAGGGTTCTTAGAGAACATATCCTGTGGCCAAACTTTTAGGGTAGTGTTGAGGAAAGCTGAAAATAACACACATTTGCACACACACACAAAAGCACACACACATACACATTTTGTAAACCGCTTCTCCAGTCTGATCCAGGTGAAGCTCGAGTGATCTGAGAGACATGAATCACTTCCACCATGCGTGCTTAGAAACAGAACCAGGTGTACCTGTTTCATGAGAACAGGTGTCATCCCAGGGCTCAGGAGAGAAGCGGCCGAATCACACATGAGAGGATCTTCCTCTGTGCTGAGTGGAAAACGTGACTTTTATTTTCCTTTTCTGTAGTTTCTAATGTTATACTGCACCCCAAATGATGGATACTCCCTTGGGTAAAAAGTTTCAGCTGAACTTGAAACCGAACCTTAGTTTCAACTGCACTTTTAATTTAGTTTCAGCTGCTCTGAGATGATAATTACTTAAAGTCCTCCACCACCTCAGGCCCAAAGAGCTTAAAGAATACTATAAAACCTGTTTAAAAACATTCAGGTAATTCCCAACTGACTGCTTTTTAAAAATGACAGTCTGTTCAGGTTGTTGTGTGATTCAGCAGCCAGTAGAAACTCAGTTACATGACTCAAACAACTGAAGTACAACTTAGCTGAAATAAACTGCCTTTCATATGAAGAGTAGGCTGAGGGAAAAGTAGGAAATGGGAACGGGAAGGGTTCAGCAGTGATTTAAAGTGATTTCAGGAAAGAGCTCACTTGACATATTCAGATGACCAAAGGGCTGCTAGAATTGAGGGAAGAAGAGTCCTCAGGTTTTTCCCAGGGTACAGCAAGAGGGTTCTTTTAACACCTACCCCTATGAGTTCGTATTTCCTGCTCACCACAATAACCCTATTACACCTAACCTGAAAAGCCCCTGGTTATCTTGGGGTTGAAAGTCCCTGCTTTGGGGAGAGCCCCGCAGATCCACTCTTGAGTGGTAGGGAGGGGCTGTTTGGTGATGATATTGTGAAGCAGTCCTGCTGGGGCAATGCAGAATCATGGAAAAAGCAGAGAAAAGTAGGTGACCTGGTGGTAGCCAGCGTGCTTGGGGAAACCAGGGTGAGTTTTCCAGTTCATTCACCCGTGGTTTGGCAATGTTTCTAGGTAGTGTTGGATTTATCAGCTCCTAGGTAGTGTTGATCTCACCAATTTAGCCCACCTCTCTATGGCTCTTAACTGCTACTTTTATAACTTAAACATTACTCGTGCTATTTGGTGACTCTATAGTGACACAGACTTTGTGTCTGTCAACATTCCCAGCCTTGTAATTGTGTGAATTACTGGGGAGTGACTTCGTCCTCTTTTTTCCCAAAGGAGACCCTGATGCTGTGTGGAAGAAAATCAGCATTGTTATAAATGAAAACATTGGTAACGTAACTGCTTCCTGGGCTCCCCGATTCACTGTGGTCTTGGCACAATAAACTTGTTAAAGAAAACAGTTGATTAGATGGGACTTGATTCTTCAAAACAGTGTACCCATTATAGTCCTTGAATGGAAGGAAGAAAACCATTTTTAGGAGAAAATGGAAGTTATTAAAAGGTATAAGCACTCATGGGCAGAAACAATGTCCACAGAGACTTTATTCACCTTTTTTAAAGAAAAAATTTGGAACAGAATCAAATTTTGAAGTTGTGAGCTACTTAGTATTCAGTAAGCACTCAACAAATGTTTAATGAATGGCAAGGAGATTGCTCTAGATTAGCAGGAAAACTGAATTACTTCTGGGAAATCTGGTGAAATATTATATTCATACCATGATTTTTTATTTTTCACAAAGTGGTAGATTGTCTCTATTATAAAAAAAAACAATTTCCATATACTGGTATGCTTGAGTGGGAATTATATTCTTTTGTTATTAAATAGGTTTGAGTTAAGAATACTTTTTTTTGCTAGGTTTTTAAAGCTCCCTTTATATATGCGCTTTAGAAACCCCTCTGTGCCTCAGTTTCTTTATTTGGAGCATAAGATGTTTGAATTAATTGATCTTTTGGGATCTTGCCAGACTAAGAACTTTGTGACCCTCTAAATATTCCTTGTGGAGAGGTATGTCATGGATCACATTTTATTAGAACTCTTGATAATTTCTTAAGCTATAAAATTAAATCTAAGAAATTGTAATTAATGGTCTTAAAAAAAACTTTCCTCATTCGTCTTATACAGCTACTTAATTTGAATTTTAACACCTTTCTTATATGAGCATAAAATTAGACCTTGGTTTCCCATGTACCGTATCTATTGATGCTGATTTAGGTTCCAGGTAACATTTTCTTGACCTTCAATCTGTGGGTTTCCTCTTCCATTCACTTGTATTGAAAATGAAGCTCACTTCAGTTTGTACAATAAGAAGGACGTCTCAGATGCAAGTTTAACAAAGTTACTGCAGAGAACTTAGGATCTCAGAGAGAAAAGCAGATGAACAAAGCAGTTCAAAGCATTTGTTTAAAATCCCCAAACTACTCCACAGAAGTTAAAATTGCCAGCAGTGACTACACCTTTCAAGCACGAGCCTGGCAACCGCTGCTGAATCTATCAAGTTTTAAGACAGTTTAGTATGATTTTTTCAATCTCTGCCCATAAATGCATAATTTGATTCAGTTAGGCAGTGTAATAACTTTAACTTTCTGCAGTTTAATGTGACCATGACATTTTTGTCTCTAGGTAAGACCCTGAGTTAGAAGGAGGGGTCAAGGTGCAGCATTTTCGGAGTTATTGTCGCTCTGTAATTCTGTGTGGAGACTTCACATTTTTTTTTTGTTCCAACTTTTGAGCACAAGAGATTATTCCAATCAGGGTTGCCTTTACCTCAAGTTGCTGTTTAGATAGCATTTGCTTCAGAACAATGGCAATATCAGCCTGGTGCTGGAGATGAAAATACTCTGTTTTGGACTCAAAAGCAGTTCTTATGGCTTATCAGGAAATGCTATGTGCAGAGGTGGTGGAGGTCCACATGTCTCTTTGAAGAGGGTCATTTTGTCAACAGAGTAGCTTCCCATGTGTGAGTGAGATTAGCTAATGAAACAGTATCATGGCCTGGGATTATCTCCCGCCACTCTAAAGTTCAGTTACACTTTCCTTCTTGTTAGGGTAACTCCATTATGAGAGTCACTGCCTGCTTCTGAGATGAAACCATTGTGGGTAGAGAAAGAGAAGGCATTTGAACCCTGAAGAATGTTAATTGGGGCCTTTGAGTGAAGGTGACCAGGAAGCCATAAAGGTTGCAGGTGAAAACATCACTGCACTGAGGATTAAAAAGCAGATAATGAGAATATTACAGGAGGAGGAATGCACTTTACCTGCTAATGGAATAACTGTGTCTCTGGCCTGACAACAACTGAAATTCATTTCTTTAATACATTTAAACCCAGCCCAAAATCTTAATAATTTTCAGTAATGATGTCCTCATCAGTACCAGCCCAGTAAAATATGTTTCATAGTTAAAAATGAGTAGCATTATAAGAATTAGATCATTAGTATTATAAGAGATCATATGAAAGATGAGTGAATGAGTCTATTTGAAGTATATACATTCACCCCAAGGTCATTTCTATGTGGCTAAAACTATCCTGGTTTAATCTCTTAATATGTTTTCTTCAAAAGATGTGCAAGATATGTTCCTGATCCTGTAAATTAGCAGTTGGTCTTTTGATTATACATAACTTCAAAAAATAAATCATGGCCTGACTTTGCTGACTTTGGCAATACATGGTAGCAATGTCAAGAATGGCTCTGAAAAATCTTTCAACACATCTAGAAAAATAAATAGAACATCACTTTGATTGTTTATGTGTTGGATAGGCAGGCAGAAAATTTCATATACTTGTACACAGTAGTGGTTTGCTCCTTTTGTACAGTAAAGAATATATTTTTTAGAAACAGATCTGTGTTCAAAACCTACCTTTGATGCCCTTTCATGCTGTGAATCTTGAGCTGTTATTCTACCTCTATGAATATCAGTACATTCTCTCTGAAAATTTATCTTTGTTGAGGATTAATGACATACTTTGTCGCCTAGAGAAATGCCTAGCAACATAAATCCTCCAAATGATACCTTTCACAGTGAAGTCTTTGTTACCCGCATCTATTAACCAGGATTTTAGAAAAGCTGTGACTTCCTGCATAGTCATCAAGCACTGATAATTTATGCATCTCTTGATGACCCCGAAATACATTCTGAATAATTAGGGAAAGATTAAATTATAATCAGTTTAGTTTCAGTGTTAAGTGTATTTTAATTTATTCTCATTCTTTAAAAATTTGTAATCCTTCTGTATGTGGTAACAATTAACAAATAATATTTGATTAGCTAGAGCACTACATTTCCTGACTGTGTGATGGAGAGTTTATTGTATATAGTTGGAGTCCCAACTCTGCCCTCTAAATAAACTAGACATTTCCTGGGTGGATTCATTTCACACTGGTCTTCTACGGACTTTCAGAGCCAATGTGTTGAGTATTGCCTGCTGGAAAATCTAGAATGAACTTTGAGTATTTTTGAACAGTACTTTTACACTCTCTACAAGACTTTCTTTATATTCTGATTCCAAGACACTAATCCTAGCCAGCCCTTCTGACTTGGTGCAGATGAATAATCATTGTAACCTGGAGAGTGTGCTTCTCCTATAGCTTTGTAAAGATGGACATCTCAACTGACAGTAGTAATCAGGTTGTTCTGGTGTTTTATTTTTACTCTTACACAATCATATTTGCTCTTACACAATCATGTTTTAGACTTGTTTCACCAGGTTTTTTATTCTAATCACCTTTCAAATGAAAACTATACCATGTATTCTGTCATTTTTGTGGTTGTTCTCGGAACTTTCCACATATTTTACATGTCTCATCCTTGCAATTCTTCAACCCCTTTGGGGTCCTTTTAAATCTCTACCCTATGCTGAAATTCCTCTTTGCAACCTGATAGTTTTCTCTTTCCATAGACCCTGTCACATCCAAGCTGACATCCCTGATACTTAGTAAAGTAAGGCAGAGGCTCTGTGAAGGCTCCTATCTAGATGTGCCCCTACAGCCTCTTGTGTTCTCAAGTGGGACTTTGCAGAGATGATCGGATCTGGGATAGGTGAATATGGATTAAGGGTGCATGATGACTAAACTAGTCCACTGATTAGCATAGTACTAGATGTGGATAATGGGCAAGCCCACCCTGGGCTTGTAGCCTGAATGAAATGAATGGTGAGACTCCATGCTGCTGCTTCCTTCCTGCCATGAGCTGTTTCTCCTCTGCCATGCTGCCCTGCCCTGGAGCCAGTCAACTATGGACTGAAACTTTCAGAAACTGTGAGCTAAATGAACCTTTCCTCCTTGTGAACACTAGGTATTTTGTCCAAGTAATGAAAGAGTACATAAGACAGGGTCATTGTTTCATTTTACAGGGGGAATGAGGAAAAGAGGCAAAACAGCTGATAATGCACTAATTTTGTACTCCAAGCTCAGGCATCTCTTGGCCCCCTGTGAAGGCAGGACTAGCTAAAGTTCTGTGCAAACACTGAGCAGCGATGTCTGGATGAGGACTCAGTGAGGACAGGGTGCCTGGAATCCCAGCCCGAAAGCAATGAACAAAATTCTACTCAAACTATGACTTTAGAAGAGAATTACTGGGTACATTTGTTCAAGTAAGTTGCCTGTTATTGTTGCTTTGTGTAATGTCTCCATAAGTGATTTTTCTTTTATAGACATGTATTAAAAGTTAGTAACTCAACTGTATGCTGTTAGTCTAGCGGTGGTGTATCTGTATGTATTTAACTACCGCAAGCGTGTTTCCTATTTGACAAGACATAGTGCCATTATACCCCTATTCTGAATGTTTCAGGAACTGTGATGTTGAACTTGGATATGTTTGAGTGGCCAAGTGCAATGCTTTATGGAATAGATTTCTTAGCAAAATGTGACATTTTCAGAAGTATAGCATAAGATCAACTGGCAGAACAAACACATTTGTGTTAATATAAAATGTTAAAATATAAGATCATTCATGAAATTGAAGTTAAATATCTCCACTAGCTTTTTGTACTGATACATTATTAGTCACAGAAATTTCATATTAAATATACATGTTAGACAGTAGTTGAAGGATATGTTCTTTGACTTGACATTTCTAACACTGAATTCCTTTATAAATATGTGTAACTACATTCACTCTCAATAATTTAGTGCTCTTATTGAAGGGAAATCTGTTTTTTTTTTTAATGTGTTTCTACTTTAAAAATATTTTTTGGTTAGCACAAGGACTATTAATTTTTTGCTATTTAGAATGATGATAGGGAGGAGAGTTAAGAAATGCCTGTTTAGATTTGTTGAGAGGCATTAATATTTGTCAATTATTGGAGATGGGCCATTTCATTATAGTCTAGCTCTTGATAAATAGGAAAAAAGCTGGTAAACCAGGACCACACATGTCCAAACCACAGTTAGTGACATATACAGGCTAAAAACAGTCATAGTTGCTGGTCTAAGTATTTCCCAATTGTGCCCTCTGGAGTCCTGGGTTCCATGAAGATGTCTTCAGGGACGGTGTTAGGGACACAGATGAGAGGTGAGAGAGCAAGGCTCCAGGGCATCTCAGTGTTTATTGGTTCTCTCTCTCCCTCTCTCTCTCTCCCTCTCTCTCTCTCTCTCTCTCTCTCTCTCTCTCTCTCTCTCTCTCTCTCTCCCTCTCTCTCTCTCTCTCTCTCTCTATATATATATATCTGGAATCCATGGAGGCCTTCATTTGAAAGCAAGATGTTGGCCTAACGAAAAAGGAAGAAAAAAGAGGAAAACCCCTGACTAATAGGGCTCTCGTTAACGAACGGGAAGAAATACAGTAGCTTCCTTGTGAAAATGGAGTTTAACTTCCTTTATCTTTCATTAAAAAGTGAGTTATCTTCCAACATAGAAAAAATACAGGTATTCCTATAACTCTGGCCCAGATTTAACTAATGTTTATGTCACCCCATCTATTTTACCTCACAAAGAAAAACGTTATTGACTCGGGTGAAGTTCCTTTGGGGCCTCCCCAGTTTTCCCTTTCTTCCTCTCGGGGTAATCTTGATCTTGATGCTAACACGTATCTACCTATAAACGAGATACACAGGTGCTACAAACATGTCTACTCATAAACCATATGTGCATTGTTCTCTGCATTTTACTATTTACATTGATGGTGTCACACCATTACATTCTGTTTTCAGTATTGTGTTATTCAAAATGTATCCATGTTGGTACTTTTAGCTCTGATTCTTTTTAATGGCTGTATAATATTCTGACATATGAACAGACTATATTTAATCATCCTTTTGCTGACAGGTATTTAAAATCTTTCCACTTTGTTTCTCTTTTACAAACAGAGCTGTGCCAAATATCTGTGAGTAGCATATATGGCTAAAAGGCATTTTTCATTTCAGGGCTCGTGTAGCAGCCCTCCCCCTGCACCCATGCTCATCCATGTGGTGTCTTTGCACTGTTGGGAACGCGGTTCCTTTCCCTAAAACACTTTAAATTTTCCATAAAGTGGTTGCAAAGATTACAAAAAGACACAAATGCACCATGATGTTGAACAAAGCATGCCCCCTAGAGTTGTACAAATTAAAACCTAAGTAGTCACAGAAGTTCTGTATAGGAGAGGCACTGTAATATAAAAAACAATGTAGAGTATAAAGAGATTGGGATGAATTTGTGTGCTCAACAGATTATAGAGACTAAGCTAAGTAAAAGATTTGTGTTTAGTCTTTACACGCAGATTTTCTAGTTAAAGACAGGGCCTGGGGAAATTGCGCCTTTCTCACTGACGTGTTGCAGGTGAACTCAAGGAGGATATACCAGATTCTAGAAATTTTTCCAGGTCACTAAGGACCAGTGACAGGGCCACATGATGCTTTAGGGGAGCATCGTTCATCTACTTTCCTCTTTCCCACAGTACGGCCCTCAAATCCCATCTACATGTGGCATATGCAATGGAAGGAACTACTGGGTTTTATCTGCTGACACAACAATGACCACAGAAAGCAAGTTGCCTAAGGAAGGCAGACACGCCCTTGCTCCAGCAAAGGACTTTTGAATTTTGTCTGACTGAAGTTGCATGCTGTAATCCTTCTATAGGACTGGCATCTTTACGATTTCCCATACACTGAAATACAGTAGTATAAGTTCCTTTGGTCCTCACTAGGCAGCTTGTATTGAAGAGAAAACATCCCCAAAGCAGGAAATACAAAGTTTTTCTCTATTTTTCACGGAAATTTAATATGGGACAAATGCTGCCTTGCTTTGGATTTGTTTTTTAAAGAGAAAAACAACAATAACAAAATAACAACAAAGACAAAAACAAAACAACACAAAAACAATAAAACGATACAGAATCTCAAAACAAGATAATAGGAAATCTTGCAAAAATAGTATTTGTCTTGAGAAAGTCCTGTAATTAAAGGTAACACAAGACAGTGTAGTAAGAAACCTCTAGCTGCCTAAAATTTCTTTTTCTTGATTCTGTCCAAGGTATCATTTTAACTAACAATTTGGGTCTAGTGTTGGGAGGATGTAATTCAAATTGCAGATAACAAAAATTGCAGGTCTCAAAGTTCATTAGGAGAGAGACCTGGAACATGTTTGCTGCTATTTTTATTATATTGTTCTCATTTTCTTCATGTAGATTTTACCTGAAATTTTACTTTCTCCCCGTTGCCTTGCCAGAAGATATGTGTGGAGCCTTTTACCCCAACCATTTTCTACTTGTTTTCTTAATCTGAAGTTACGTGTCTTAGGTATTTAATGATTTCCTAATGAACCTCTGTGGATTATAAACTCTATGAGAAAAAGTATCTTGCTGCCTTGCTCATTTCTGGGACCTGCGGACAAAGACTATTCCTTGGCACATAGTAGGAACTTAACACATTATTGTTCTTTTACTGAAAGCAGTGAGACTCGCTGAGGAATCCAAGGCAAGGAGGCGACATGATCACATTCCTGGTTTGCAGATGAAAGTTGGAAGGAGTCAAGACTTGAAGCCTGGTAGAAGTTGTAGATACTCCATGGAAGCACACGTGTCTTGTAGCAGCTTAAAAGTTTGCCTACACTGTGATGTGATAGCATCACTCTGTTCATATCTGGAATATTCTATCCTGGGACTAACTTAGCACTAGTGTTAATACTCATTTTGTAAGTTATATCCAGAAGACAATATCTAGGCTGATCTCGCATAAAGTCTGCCAGCTTTTGTTAAAATTCTTTCTAAACTACCAGATGAAGACTAAAAACACCCTTGTGTTGTGTTGTTTCACAGGGCACAACTCAGGCCAGTGGGGGCACATTACATGAAGGCAGGTTTCAGTTCAACATAAGACAAAGCTTTGAACAATTAGAGGGATTGAGTAAGGGAATGAGTGCCCTCAGGGGATCATTAGATTCCTGTCAATAGATGGCACGGAAGCAGATGCCAGATGCCCATCTGTCAAAGATGCTGTCGTGAGGATGTCTGCCCCATGTGGGAGGGTCACTCCACAAGTGCATGCTATCCCCTGGTATTATTGAATATCCACAGTGACTTTCTTCATTGCAGTTGCAGCAGTATATAAGGCATAGCTGCTCTCTGGATGCGACCACCTCCTGACTAAATTCTTTGAGTTTTAGGGAGTTTTTGCCAAGGTCCCAAGGAAATCCTCGAAATTCTACATTAAGCTAGTGTGAAATAATGAGGTTTCACAACACTGCCAAACGTCCTGGTTAATACTTAACCTTGCCCCCAGCAGGAAGACAGTGGTGGTGGGCACCACTAAAGAGCTAGATCTTACTTTTGTCCCTTGATTTAAGCTCTGGTTTGGCTTTTGAGACATGAGAGATTATGCCATATAGAAAGTTAGTTTCTTTTCTTTGGTTCACTTTTCCTCTGGTCTTCAAAGTTAACACAATTTCTGAGTTCAAGATGATGTGTGTTAGCTTTATTTAGTGAAACTCTGTCAAGGTAAATATTTTTGCATTAGAATTGAACCTCAGTAATTCCCATTGATGAGAAAAGCATGAATTATAAAGTAGAGACTTTATGGAATTAGAAGTAAGCACACTTAATTCTTTAAAGTCAAGCCTGCTCCAATCAATCATAAAGTGTTTGACTTGGAAATCTACTTCAGTGCACTAGCAAACATTAATAAATAAACATCTGGATGGAACAGCTTTGGAGGGATATGTGGATATAATATTATGAGCCTAACATTTTTGGTCCAAATTATCTGGTCTATGTCAAGGACATGATCTTGACTGCTGCATGGATTTGGTCTTTCACATGCTCCAGTAACAAGTGTGTTAGGACCCCACTAATGTATGTGATTTCTCCTGCAGCTCATGGATCCAAATGTAATCACAGTAACCTGAAGGATTAATGGGCTTCTTTAGGTTACTTAACATAATACCAGGAGCCACGTGGACTCTGAGTAGACTAGAGCCCCGGATAGTTAATGCTTACTTTCATTATTACATTAATAAATATAGAAAAGTGGTCTTTTAAACGATTTCTTTGCTATGTAGTCTGAGAATCTTTTTATTTTTTCTATTGGCCAGGATTTCTTTATATGTGTCTACTTTTCATTGCTGACCCTGAAATTAATCCAGTCAAAAACTGCTGTTAAAATACACTTTATTTTGTTCCAAGGAAGAAATATAGCATCGAAGGTGACTTTGATGGACATCCCTCAGCCATTGCTTTGCGGTTGCTAACAGTGATTGGCCAGCAAGGCCGAAAGTGTCCATTTAGTGTGGCACAAAAATATTTTAATAGGATCTTAGCTGGAAAAGCAGTAAATTTAACAAATAAAAACATTGAAAAGGACAGTTTCATCATCTGTCTGGGAAGAAAACATTACTCTCCAGTTGTTTCTTCTTTATATTCTATTTTTTACACAGAGCAAAGATTTGGAGTACTGTACTTCTTAATCTTGACTGCACATTGAAATCACCTAGGGAGATTTAAAAACTACTGACACCTGAGTTCCATCCTCAGCGATTTTAATTTCTATGTCTGAGGTACTGCCTGGGCATCAGGGATTTTACAAGTTCCTCAAGGGATTCTAATGTGCAAATAATACTGAGAATCACTGATCTTAAGACTTTGATCCTCTAATACTAAAGAGGAATCTGAACATGTTCAGGCTATTATTTGTAAAGAATTATTTGCATGGAACTTAGACTGTGGAAAGATGAAGAGACCCGGTTACTAAAAACTACTTCAACCTGGTGCTCTCCTTCAGGTTGAATTGCTGAGTCCGTAAATAATCTTTCTGAAAAAAAGACTTGAAGAAAAATCCTTTTAATTACACTGATAGTGTGCTTCCAGGTAATTTCTAACTGCATTGTTTGAAAGTGGATTTCTCTGGTACTTGGACATGTTTTATGTATCTAAAATTCTTGTCCTCATCTTCATTCACATCACCACAGAGCCAAAAAATTAAATATAACATAAAATAAAAGACATAAATAACACACTCAGAAAACCCAATACTCAATATAAAAAAGTATATCCCTCTTTTTTTCTCTTTCTTCTAATTAAAAGTTTGCTCCATTTTCACCGGATATTAGAATTGAGGAAGTCTAGATACACTGCTTTTTAGTTCTTTCAAGGTGATCAAGCATCTGTGGATACTTATGTCTGTCCTTGAAACCACACATGATTTCTATTTTGCATGAGTGTCAGTTGGCCACTTGCAACAATAGCCTCAGAGTTTTAGGGCGGGGGAAATTTATAATTTTTTAATCTTTCTTTTGGTTTTACCTCTGTACGATGACTTCCAAGAGACTATAATGCTTACATACAGAATGCTAGATTTTCTGCTGTTCTTCATGTCTGATATTTTTTTCCTTATATTTAAGTCTTTTTATACATATGAGAGATTTGGACTTGTCTCCATCCACCCCTTCCACTTTCCTAATTTTATCAGCTATGCCTACTCTCTGATCTCTACCACCACAGTGGTTTTGATTTAGCAATGTATTTCCACCATGTCCCCTCCTCATTTTGTGATTCCTTACTGTAGTGTCATAAATTCAATAAATGCTCATCTGTTTTTGATGTGAGGATGAGTTGACTAAATGTGCATCCTTTCTTTCAGTAAGTCTCTTTTAGAATGAAGACATTTATGTAATGCATAGGAGTGGTGCTCTTGCTTCTTACAAGAATCAGGGCCTTTCCAGTAGTCTGGTTTGCTTAGAGAGGATTGGAGCCTGAGGACTCCCGCCTGCTGATTCCCACCGGCCGCAAGGATTCCCACCGGTCTCTGCTTCCTGTTCACCCTGCTTTATCTGCTTCTCTTCTTCAGTCTGCTGCCATCTGCCCTCTCTAATAGACAAACTAGTTATTATTATTATTATTTTTTTTAGCAAGTGGAAAAAATCTTTTATGGTTTCCAGAGTGAATATTGCTTTTACTTACGGTATGTTTGGAACTGTTCTCTAGGGATGCAGGGGTTGGGAGAAGTAGAAGTTTGTGCTCACACTATCAACCTATCCAAATGCTTGGCACATTTTTGGAGGATATTTTTGAACCCAGTTTTTCTTTGTTTCCTTAAGATATAATTTCAGAAAGAAAATTATTATTATTTTTGTGTGTGAGCATGTGGCACTGGGGATTGAACTTAGGACCTTGCACTTGCCAGGCAGGTGCTTATGCCGTGAGCTACATCCCCAGCCCCAGAAAGAAAATTATTGAGTCAAAGAATATTCACTTTTAAAAGTAGTCATGTGTAAATTTTAAAGCTGACTTCTAGAAAACAGTTTTTCTTAACATGTGTTAGAATTTTACCACATCTTCGCCAATACTGAGTGTTCTCATTTAAACACATACATCCACCATACAAACTTGGTTAACTTGCTATGATCAATATGTTTGCATGTATATTGTTGTGGTTTTCATTTGCTTGTAATTTAATTACAGAGAAGACTAAACATTTTATTCATAAACTATTTGAATTTATTCTGTGTGCAGTTCTGACCCTTTTGACTCTTTTATTGTTTTATGTTTAGCATGTTTTAAAGAAAATAATAGCAAGGTATAAATGTTGGTTGCAGGCCTGTAATCCTAGCATTTTGTGAGACCGAAGCAGATGTCACGTTGCAGCTCAGCCTGGGTAACTTAGAAACCTAATGAGACTGTCCCAAAAGAAAAATAAGAAACAAAAGGCTAGGGCTGTAGCTCAGTGAGAAGGCCCAGGGTTCAACCCCTGACACTGAAAGAAGAAAGAAAATAAGAGAATAGACATTATAATAAGAGAATATCAAAAATCATTTCCCCTAGCAATTAATGTCCAGGGAGTTATTTAGACACAGTGGCTGTAATATATGGGACAGAGACATCAATTTATTTGTATTTTAAAAGACTGAATTTATTATAAACTTAGATTTAGGTTTTGTAAACGTTTTAAAGTGTAACATAAGATTTAATGATGTCATTATATAAATGATACCCTCTGAAAGCAAACAAAAGGGAATGGAAGGCAGGACAGGAGGTCTGAGCTGTCACTAGACTGTGACACCTCCTGAAGCAGAATTTAAAAAGCCAGAGCCTTTGCTTCTTATTCATGCTAATCAAACACTTTGGTATGGATTCACAGTGACTTCATTTGCTTTCAGCATTGGCAAGTCAAGTGGCATTTCTCCACAGATGGCCTGTTACTCCAGAGATCAACACGTTAGGAGCACCCATTACAAATGTGGTGATAAAGACCAGGGGAAGCATCGTGATTGTTATGTACTAATTAGAACCAAAGTTTTTATGATTCTTCACACTTTGGTCAAATTTTATTTCAACCTCACAGCCATATTCCAAATAGAAAGGAGACATAAATACATTGCACTATCGTTTTTGTGGCTGTACATGATTTAGGTCCTCTCTGTATGAAAATATGTTCCCATGATTTTTGCAATGGTGATAAATTGAAGGTGTGATTTTCCAAGTCAGGATTTTGAGCAAGGAAGACTATGAAAATCAAAGTTGCTATTAACAGGAAAAATACTTTTTAAACCATCATTGAGCTTTTTAGTTAATAGTCCAGTATGAAAGAGGTAAAAATTAGTTCTCCGCAAAATGGCGCTTTCTGAAATCTCATGTTATTTCCCTTGCTTATTTTATGACGATACCCTCAGATCGTTGCTTTGCCCTTTCCTCTTCCTCCTTCACCTTGCTGTGTTAGTTGCTGTTCTTTCGCCCCTCAAGCTCTTTCTACTTTGAAATGGGCAAACTATAAGGCCGGAACCTGCGTTCATCTGGCTCAGAATAGCTTTGTATAAATAAGGGAATTGTGTTATATGCTATTCAATCTTAAGGAATAAAAATTCTTGCTTTAGTGAAAAGGAGCATCATGATGCTTTAAAATTATAGGCTTTTTAGAGCCAGAAGGAGCCACGGAAATCATCCAGTCCATCCTTCTGGTTTTATGGGTTAAAAATGATCGCGCAGTCATTCTGTCTTAGGAAAACTGCTCTGCACACATGAGCCTGCCGCATGCATCCTGCCTACCATATTTCCTCAGATTAAGTTCAGCCGGAGCTAGACTACAGCAGAGGGGTTAAGCACAGGAGTCGGAGGTTAGACAGACACAGGTTTAAACCATACCACGCTCTTTTATTTCTTAGACCATGGGTAAGTCACTTTACCCAGGTGAACTTCTATTTTCTCACTTGCAAAATAAGGGTAATTACATCTATCATATGAAGTCATTGCCACGATTCAATTCTGTTGTTTTCAGAATGTTTCATTCGGTGTCTGATTGCAAAGTGAGCATCCAAGAGGTGGAATCTGTTCTTGCTAACATCCTTTTACTTGGCAGCTTCCCCTCTAGAAGGTGAGCTCTTTGAGTACCATGTACTCTTCAACGCTGTGTGCCTGATGCTGTGGCCCAGTATCTCTCAGTGGCAGCTTCAGGCTTCCAGTGTGCCAAGAAATCATTGTAGTCTCTTTCATTTGAACCCTCTTAAGACAATTAATCTGCAAAGACCAAGTTCAAGTCATTGTTATCTTTTCCTGGATTCATGGTCTTCCATTTCTCCCTTTACAACAGCCAGAGTTATCCTCTGAAACATAAGTCAAATAAGGGCTATCCCTGTGACAGGAGCAGCAAAAACTCTTTAGTGACTGAAAGGATTTGCAGGCTTCTATCCTTTCCGAATTCTGGTACCTGATCTCCATTGAGCTCACTTCTTCACTTTAGCCACGGTACTTTCTGCTTTCCTTGCTGAACTGTTCCTGCAGATGATTGCCTGGAGTGAGGACACAGTCCTGTTTTGAAGGAGAGTTGCTCTTTAGCCCATCTATATTACAAGTTACTTCATGCAAACCATCATTTATTTTTTAATGAGTACTTTAAACCCTGTTTGCTTTCACTTAGGAGAGGTAGGGTCATAAAACTAACATGTACAACTAGACAATAACACAAGTGCAAAGGGAAGGGGATTTTGTAAGAAATTCAAACTGAGCTAGGGAATCAATTAATATATAAGGAATGGTCAAAACATAGTGTTTGTTTCAATAAAATGTTGTAACAGTAAAGTTTGCATTGCCATTGATTCCCTTTAAAATGCCCCCCTCACTTTGGGAAGACGTTATCCCACCATTCTTGCCATTTTCTGAAGCACTGCTGGAAGTCCATTCTTGTGAGTGTCTGAGGTATGATTCAAAATATGCCGCACAGTGCTGCTGAGTTCCATCCAAGGGAAAGACAAGCTTGTAAAACCATTCCAGTGTGTCCTTACCTGCCTTATTCATCAACTCTGTGCCCTGTGCCTTGTGCCTTTGACTCCTTCTCAAAGTCAAAAGGATCAAGAGATGTAAATCTTTTTAATCAATTAGAACATTAAGGCAGCCACGACACTGCAACTAACGGCAACAAATAAGACTTCCAGAGCTGCTTCAGAGTGGCGAGAACAATGGAAGAAGTGTTTGATGTGACTGAGATTAATAAAAATATATTTTTTACTGAAATAAATATTTTTCAAAAAAAATTTAAATATTCACCATATATTTTGATCACACCTCTTATTCCCAAGGAAGATGACAGGGCACTTAGGCTGCATTCTCAGGATCGCTGTTCAAACCAGTGCCTTCCTTGCTAGGTTTTACTGTCTCCAGAAAACATGTTTTCCCTCCCATTCTACTGAGGGTGGTTTCTCTCTCAGTGTGAGACACTTTTGTAACTTCTTCTCTCTTTATCATGCTTAGATTTTAGCTCATTCCAGATATGGCATAAGTGACCTATTACCGGGCTCTCCACTGCACATGGTTATTAGCTGGATTTTGGGGGGATAAACTTTGCCTTCATGTGGCTTGAGCCCAGCACAAGTGGCTCCAAGAGAAAGGGAGGAATATATCAAAACATCCATCTGGCACAATTATTGCATTGTTTATTGAAAAGGAAAATGTGGAAGGCTACATAACTATAAAAGGATGCACATTGGTTTTCCAAGAAGCAATAACATTATAATCCCCTGATACTGTAATAAATAAAACTTGACTGCCTTTGGACTTATCAGTAACTTACTACATGCCATGTAAAAGTGATAACTTTTGTTAACTACTTATTAAGATCTCACCTGATCTATCCTGATAACAAGGAAATGGAGGATCCTTAAAAATAATTGTGGTTTTGTTAAAAGCTAGTCAGAGCATTTTATCTTTGAAATGCAATAAAAATCTGTATGCTCTTTGATGTAGGGAGAATAGTAGACTAGGGTTGTGTTTTAAAATTAAATGTTGTAGAAATAGGGCTTTTTGTGGATATTTTGATAATTTTGATATGGTCTTTAGGGCACCATTGTGATGAAGTAGAAAGCATCTTAGACTAAGCCCAAGAACCAAAAATCTTGGGTTCTGTTTGTACCAAAACCAGGAAAGGAGTCATTCGAGACATTTTATCATCACTTCTGATATGGGGATCAGCATAACTGTTATGTTCTGCATTATATTTTTGACTTTGGGCTATTTTGAATGATGAAACTATAGTATTTCAGCATATAAAGATCTCTTCTGTGCTCCTAGAATGGTGGGTGAGCCTTACAATGAGATTGACCTTGATGACCAACTCTGCTGTTGTAGTTTGAGAGACATAAACAAAGGAGATGATACCTAGAATCCCCATGTAGCCAGGTGGTGCCCTTGGGAAGTTGTTTTCGTGGACAGTCATGGCCACGTTCTGTAGCTTTGTTTGTTCAGAAACTGAGGTGTTGTCAGCATTATTAAAGTATATCATTTCTCATAGAGCAGATTCATGTCTAGCAACTTGCGAGATGCTGATGTACATAAGCCAAAATGTCAATTTATTAATGTATGATTTGAAATACCACAACCAGGGACATATTGATGCCTTTTAGATGACATGTTCTCTTTCTGGAAGAAATCTAGAAGTGAGATGGAAAGAAAGCCTAAAATGTGGCTGACAGTCACGGTAGGGAAAAGACAAACAGTATTAAAATCTTACAGCTTGCTGTGCCCATCTCTGTTAGAATTGTCATTTCTACTTTGGGGCGACAACATACTACTAGTTGCCCAGAAAACGCAGTCCTGAGGTGTGCTGGATGCCCTTCCTGACTTCCTGTGTTCATGCGTGAACTTTACTTTTCTCTTGCTGTATCATGTTTTTAGAAGTAGCTACGCCTTCCTTTTGGCTCTGGCCTGGCCTACACTGGGGGAAAGTGTGCCAGGTGAGGGGTTTCTAGCAGCTGCCTAGTCTCATCCAGTTTTACAGGGAAGATGCTAAGTCACTGAGTTCCAGGCATGGTTTCATTTCCTTTGTGTTCTTCATACATCATAATGTGGGTTTCTCTTTACTGCATATTTTGGCAGTAGCAAGAAGGGATTCTCTCTAGCTCTCTATTCCCTTGGCATGAGAGATCTCCAGGCCTAACTGTTTGGGGAGGGCACAGGGAAATTAGACGGAGGGGAATGAAGGGAAGCCTGAGAGCAGTGGCTACTTCCAAAGCCAAATAATTTGTCTTTGCTTCATCCTTGCTGGGCTAAGCCTTGGAGGATGGATGTTTGGTATTTAGTAACGCTCACAGTAGTGTGGGACTCTCTTTTTGCAGACCTTGGATATTTTCCTCCCTCAGGGAAAACTGGATTCTCCAGAGTAAAATGAATTATCTATTTGGCTAATTAGCTAGGACATAAAAAAATTCTCAGGAGGATCATCCCATCTGAGGATTGCTCTAATGTATGCTTAGTTTTGCAGTCTATCTCTGCTCATTTTCTAGTCTGCCCATCCTATAGTTCTGCCTTACAAAGAAGGTGAAATTGTCAAGTAGGCAAAACCTCTTCTGTCCTGCGCTTTTCTCTCTTCCCCCCCTTGCTGTGCCCCATAACTTCAAGTGCTTGTGGTGACATAAGGCATTCAGTCCCCGCATTTCCCAGCTCTGCCAGTTGTCCACTTCAGGAAAAGTGTGCTCCAACCACAAAACCCAACAAAAATAACCTTCCTTATACATTCCTCTCAGGTATCATCAGTGGTGACTGGCCATGCCAGTAGCTTTGTAAGGTATTAGAACCTAAAAATGGTTTTATAACTTTTCTAGTGGACATGTGTTACCTCTTCTGGTGTCATCCCACATTGAGTAATTTATACTGTCTCCACTGCAGCCTTCTAGTTTTGGCAAGAACAGCTCTACCTTAAGCTTCAGGGAAGGGCCCTCATGAGCTCAAGTGAATCAGAGAGTCTCATTCCTGAAACACTCTGATTGGAGCATGGAAGGGGATATAACCCACTGAGACATAAGATATGCAAGAAGACACTGTGATATTTCTACAAAGACATTTTCCTCTCTTCCATGGGGGCTATTGAAGGGCTTCTTTGGTCTTTCCCATGGCACATGAAGAAGGAAAGTCTGAAAGTGGCAGCAGTATTCACCCCTACAGTTAGACCCTAGAGCTTCTGGAGGGCACAGAGAGACACTTGAAGCTAAATCAGATATAAAAGTCAACACGGTTGGATGCCGAGAAATGGGATTGATGGTAAAATCATCTGAGCTGCTGGATCAAACCTTACCTCCACCCAGCATGTCCCTAGAGCCTTAGTTACGTGGTCCTACCTATTTCCTTTATTATCTAGGCCTCATTCTCTCATGGTGCTGAGAGTTCTTGAAGGCTCTCTTTTCTAATGTTAAAAGACCTAGTCCCTATATCAGGGGCATAACTCAAAAGAACACTTTCTTAATGAGGGGATCATATATAGTGTAACAATCTTTATACTGTAGTTCAGCTCATAGTATGAGCATTGACCACCAAGAGTGAATCCAATAAAACAGATCTTCATTAGACCCTACATAGGGCATATATAAGGTAGCCTTAACCACAAAGATTGAATCCCATAAAGCATATTTCCATTAAACTCTATAGACGAGTATACACCTGGACTCTATCAGTTTCTGACACCAAGGAGGTCATAAATCATATGGAAACTTTACCTATGAAGCATCCTAGATTCACATTTGTGTAACATCTTTGCTATCCACAGCCCAGTTGCTACTCCATGCTATGGCTAATAAAGATTTTCATAGATTTCGGAGACAAGAGATTCTAACTTGATCACTTACTTTGTTGCTTATTTTGTCTCAAAGGTTGGCTTCCAAATTTGTATAAAGGGGAACCATGCAGTGAAAGGAAATGGTGTTACTCATACAGAATCAGCCTGTGTCTGCACATGGACAAATGGGTGAACAAAATACACACACACCACAGAATACCTCTGTGACTTGTAAAGAAGAAAGTGTTGTTTGAACTAACACAGAAGATGTGATGTTAAGTAAAGTAAGCTAGCGCACAGAAAGGGAAATCTCACATGATAGCTATAGTTAATATCACATATAGTTGTATGTGTGTAATCTAAAAACGCTTCCCCCAGAAGGATTGTGCCTCCAGTTTGCCTGTGGACTTGAGCTGAAACATCAGCTCTTCTCTGGGTCTATGATCTCCCCTGTGGAGTCTGGAGTTCCCAGTCTCTATAGCTGTGAGTTAGTTCCTTAAAATATCTCTCTCTCCGCCCCCCTTTTCTTCTGGCTTTCTGTATCTCTGTCTTTACCTCCCACCCCCAGGCTATTCATCTGCTCTGAAGAGCCTTGTTTAATATAGTTGGCAAGAAGGGAATTGGGGTACAAATCAGACAGCTGTTTATTGGTTTATTAAGAACAGGGTGAAGTGAAAACATGGAGCTTAAAATATCACACTCTGATAATTACTTTGTGTGAGTCTGCTATGGCTTGTGTGTAGACATCTCCCCAAAGTCTCATGTGGTCGTAGAAGGGGCTTTTTCAGAGTGTGTGATGCTGAAACTGATTCATGGTGCAATGGTACATTCACGGACACTAGGGTTAAGGGTGTGAGAGCTACCCACCCTGAGTAGCCTGGATAAGATAAACCAGGCAGAAAGATACTGCTAAGGTCCCTTGCTTGCTTGCTTTTGCTATCTTCTGCTTGCAAGGAACTGGTTCTCCTCTGTGATCCCTGTCTGCTGAGCCACCCTGCCTTGGAACCAACCAATTATGGACTGAAACCCCTATGTACCTGAGCTAACTAAACCTTTCCTCCTTTCACTTTAGGTGTTGAACATTTTGACTCAGCAATGAGAGAAAAGTAACTAAGACAACTTCTTATACCTGGGATTTATTGAATTACCATGATATCTTGTATTTGCTTTCCATTATTATTACAAAATACCTAAGGCTTGATAACTTTATGCATAAAACTGTGATATTTAGCTTATAGTTCTGGAGGTTTGGCTCACATCAGCTCAGCTCTGGTGACCTCCTGGTAGTATGTACCATGATGGTCAGAATCTGCCTGCAAGCAGGAGATCTCATTGCCTGACAGGAAACTGAAGAGCTACTGAAGACTGATTGGGTCCCATGTGAACTATGTTAGTTCATGCCCTGGGCCTGACCCTCAATGACATATGGACCTCCCACAAGGCCCCAGCTCTTGAGGATTCTCACCACCACCACGCTAAAGACCAAGCTCCACAGAATTGCATATGTAATACTACATTATATGATTGCAATGCTGCAGTATACGTACTATGTTGTGTTTCATGTTATTTACATATGCTACATAAGATATTACTCATACTATACTGTATGAAGGAGCTGGATTCTGACATGAGAGAAACAAAACAGCCCATGTTTTGATGGCACACACACACACACACACACACTCATTTTTTTTAATGCCAGCAGTTTTAAAAGCATCAAACATTCGGTAGCTTATGGTGATAGCTGATTGAGAGCCACACAGCTGGCTCCTAGTAGATGCTGATGTTACATGGACACATAAATGGTGTGTTGCTCCATGTTACAGTGAAATACACAAGACAACTAGTAAAGAGAAAGGGTTCATTCTGGCTCATGGCTCAGGATGTTCCAGTCTGAGATCTGGCGGACTCTTTCCTTTGATCCTCTCAGAGTGTGGTGGAGCAAACTGCTTACCTCACGAGCAAGTAAGTGAAGAAAATAAAAATACTGGGATCCCACATCCCCTCCAAGTTCTCACCTAAAGATCTAAGGACCTCCTACCAGATTCTCTGTGCTAAAGATCCACGACAACTTGTAATGCTGCCAAGCTGGGCCAGAAGATATCGGGGGAAATTCAATATCCAAACTATAGCAAGTGAGGGGAGCAAATGCTGGCTGGAAAGGAAGTTCCTGTGAATAATGTGAGCTGTCAGGGTAGGTTCCCTGGCCCTTCGCATGCTATATTTATCCCATTTTATAGTTATTAGATCCCCAAAGTGCATCATTTAGCCACTCGCTAACCTTCATGTTAATTGTAAATTTATTTAAGGTCTTGTGATTCAAAAACTCGATAGCTTAGTTGTGTTGAGGAAGAGGACACAAGTCACAAATTCCACCATTCCTAGCGTTAGAGTGTTGGATCAGTAACCGAACCTCTTAAAGGCTGAATTCCTTCACTTTTAAAATGATGGTAGCATGGCAATATAACATAGACGGAAGGAAGGAATAATGTAGAATAAATACTGAGTGGATATAGGAGGATGACAAGAACATTTGCGAAGGAGATCAGAGAGGAGGTTTCACAACATTGTAAACACACTAAGTGCTGGTGTTTAAAATGGTTAATTTTATGTGATAGGAGCCTTTTCTTACAAACAGTTCTATGTTTTCAACCTTTGCCTTTTGTTTGTACATGTCTGCAGTACATACCGATCACCTTCCTCATGGGGTGCGGGTACATGTACATAACACATCCCAACCTGTTCTCATCTTATCTCTTCCCTCCTTTGCCCTCCCTCCACCTCTTGGTCCCTTTCCTTTTGCAAAAGATCTACCTCCTTATTTCCCATTATCTAGCTTTTATTTTGCTCTTGATATTTTGAGTTTCCTATGTAAGTGAAACCATGTGATATTTAAGCTTATTTCACTTAACATTATGACCTCAAGTTACATCCATCTGCTTCTAACTGACTCAAGTTTATCTTTCTTCATGGCAGAGTAGTACTCCATTGTGTATAAATACCATACTTTCTTCCTCCATCAGTCTGTTGATGGACATATATCCCACTTCAAAAATTTAGCTATTATGATGAACTAGGCCACTAAAAACGTGGATATGGATACATCATTGCAATATGAGTTCCGTAACGATTTCAGAAAGTTACCTGGAAGGGGAACAGCTGGCCCAAATGGAATTCCTAGTTTTAGTGTTTGAAGAATCTTCATACTGATTTTCATAATGGTTACACTTACTGATTTACATTCCCATCAACAACATAAACAAGTTCCTTTTTTTTTTCTAACAGCGTCCCTAGAATTCATTATGGTTTGATTTTGTGATCATGGATATTCTTTCTGGTACAGGTTATGTGAATCTTTTCTTCATGAAAGAAAATGGAGGTGACAATTGCATAATACTTTAACATATGGACCTACCATATGTTAAGGCTCAGATATAAAATGTCCTCCAGTGGTCTCATACCTTTGGAGGTAGAGTTTTGGAAGGTGATTAGAGTATGGGGCTGCTGTACTCATCAGAGGGTAAACTCATCGATAGTTCAGATCTGAAAGCCCTGACAGGAGGGGGAGCCTACTGTGGACACGTCTTTAGAGGGTACAGCTTGCTCTGCATCTCTCCTGCCAGGCTGCCATGGTTTGAGCAGCTTTTCTCCACTAAGGCCACCCACCACGGCATTTCTGCCCTGAAGCCGTGAACTGAACCCTCTGAAATCATGACTCATATAAATGTCTCTTTATTTAAGTGGTGGCTGTTGGGTACTTTGCTCTAGTGACAGAAATACTGACCCATACACCATCAAATTCATACATATTAATTATTTAGTACATAGTACTGAGCTTGTGGTTACCAGAGAATGCTAGTCTCCTCTCCCTCCTCTTTTCTTTTTTTCAATCAACAGTGTTATCATTGTCAGAGTCATTCTAGAATCTATTTGTCCTAAGGGAAAAATGCTAAGCTCTGTCCTTTGTTACTGGAAGGGGAATACTGGGAAATAGAACTGGAAGACCAGGTTGAGGCTGTTTGATCTGGGAGATACAGAATGGACAGGGGAGGCTGCAAGCAGCCACTGAAGATGTTTGAGCTGGAGAGCAATGGGAATTGAACTGTACTCTGAACCCATTAGCCTGGGAGCTATGTGCACGGTAGACTGAAGGAAAAAGAACGACAGAGAGGGACATGGTTAGGAGGTTTCTCTCAGTAGGGTCCTTGGATTTCACTTTCTTATTTCCTCTTCAATCACCTTGGATTTGGCTGGCCACATAGCAAACACTTAATAAATACTTGTAGATTAGTTATTTTACACTTGTGTAACGCCTTGCTTTGAAGTACTTCCAGTTGAGATTACTTCTACAAATCACATAATGCAAGATAAAATACCCTATATATCTGTCAGTTTTCTCGGAGACTGTTTTCTAAGTATTATATGTGCTCAGTTCATGGACTGGGCGTTCAGTTGCTGGAAAAATAGAAATCACCCCATTAGTCATGCCTCTGCAAATTTCACATTTTATACTGTGAGTTTTGTGGTGGGTGATATTTAAAGCTCTTTTTTTTTGCCAGTTATTGTATCACTACAACTGTATATTGCTTGTGGACATTTTGTGATCTCAGATCTAAGGAAAATGATGCTGTTCCATTTGTTATCACTTTGAGGGAAGTACACAAAGACCTTAACATGAGAAACACGGCTTAATTAGCACATTGGTGATTTATATTACCCAGTGCGAAATCTGTACTGGAACTAAAGGAAGGATCAAAACAAAAGGCATCCTTAGGATTTTTCATTGTTTTGGTCTTATTTAGAATTTACAACCTTCTTTTCGTGTTTCTAATCTGCAAAGCCCAAAATGTAACATCATTGTCTCAAAGTTATCACGTTTCACTCTATCAGGCAAATGAACACAGCTGCATATTGATTAGTCTCTGAGGACAAATGTCCTTTGTTGCATTTTATGTGCAAGTTTATACCTTGATTTATGTAATGCAAAAGCTCTTAAATATCTCAGAGTTTAGAACTTGAAGGGACTCCTGGAATTTTCTGATTGTACCTTTACTATGTATTGACTGAAAAGATCCTAATAAAAACTGCTTAGAAAATTTTTAAAGTGATTTATATTTTATTTAACACACTACCTATATTATTAAAATATTTGGACACCTTTATATTACACTGAATTATTATTTAACCTATGAAGCATGTGCATCATATACTTCTCTTTCAGTTACAAAAATCTAACTAGAAATTGGTTTAAAAAATAAGGAAATTTATTTGCTCAAGTGACTGGAAGGGTTGGGGATAATTATTCGTATTAGCAGGACCCAAATCCTCAATGGAACTTACTTCTTTTTTTTTTTTTTTCTCTTCCCTCTGCTGTTCTGTGCAGTTTTCTTCAACTCCTGGGCTCTGTATTGTTCTCATTAGCAGAATAAAGCTTATAGCCTCTAGGTTCAACACCACTGGAAAGGCAACAACTTTTCCTCATCTCTGTATGATGTTTTGTCTAACTCTGGCTGGACAACTTGAGACAGGAGTCTGTGTTTAGCCTAATCAGTGTGGCTTTAGATGTATAAAATTGTTAGTGGCCTGAAGAATTCTGTGTCCACGTCTAAAATCAGCAGAGGGAGCCAGTTCCATCCAAGCCACCATGTACAGTTAGTCTGGGTGATATGATGTTTTTCTTAAAAAAAAAACAAACGAACACAGAGGTGGTTGTTGGGAGGCAGATGCATGGGAAAGAGGCAAAACCAACGGATACCTGTGGGAAGTTCACAAGTGGACTCCAGGATTTTTGGTGGTAGTAACAGGTTGGAAAAGAGAAAACGATTAGGAGAAACTCTCCACAATAGATTATAGGTCTGTAGATTAAGAATACTGTCTATATTCCAATGCCTTTATGAAGATATACTCTTAGAAAAATATATTTGTATGTCTACGCAATCCAGTTTAAGTGGTAGAGGCTGGTTAACACCATTTAGTGCTGTTCCAACAGACAAGAGTATTTTTCTATCATTAATATGATAGAAAATAGAATGCCAATTTTTGAGAGTGATGGTTTTGTCCAGTTTTACAAATTTGGGAATTTGTATAAAACCTCAAGAGCAAATGTCTATAAAAATTCTCTGTTGAACTGTTATGAAATCACTTCTATAACAGGAGAACATCTATTACCTTACTTAATCAGAGACTTTCATAATGATGTTTTCTAATATAGAAAATTTTCACTGGGGCGTTTTCATAATTTAAGCTATATGCATGAGAAACCATATTTGCAAATTCCTGAATGAGCTATCACTATCAGTGCATTATTATCACACGAAAAACAGCAGTTTCAGGGTAATGAGCTTCCTGCAGCGTTCTCAGAGCCCTCCCGTCTGCTTCCCCTCACTGACTGCTGTCATTCTTCTGTGTGGCATGTTCCCAAAGGGATGCCTCTCAGTGCGAGCCCATGGGACAGCTCTCTTCACATTTGGCCCACATAGTTTCCTGCTCTAGGACACCTGGCCTAACCTTGATCTCTTCTGCCTCCTTCAGCCCATACCACAAACAGATCACCATCCCATGACTCTGTGATTCAAAGTCACCTTGCTTGTCCAGTGGCCCTTTTGAGAGTGTGTCCATCCAACTATCTGCTGACATCTGGGAAATCCCTCAGGGAGTCCCTATGTTCTTGCCATAGTAACTTGTGGCAGTGCAGGCTGCCCACAGCTCACTGCTGGTCTTACCTCTGCCATCCTGCCTCTGCCCACGTGACAGTCTTCAGGCCTCTGAGGATTCCATTGCTCAGCTTATCAAAAAAACCCCACAACCCCCCCCAAAAAAACACAAATGATCCCCAGTACCTAAATTTGCAGAGATGAAAGAGAGCACATTCTCTTTTAGCAGTACCGAAGACTGCACCCAGGACTTTCACAATGAGCTATATCCCTAGCCCTTTTAAAATTTTTTATTTTGAGAGAGTCATGCAAAGTAGGCTAAAGTTTGTCTCAAGCTTGTAATCCTGCTGTCTCAGCTGCTTGATCTTGCTGTCTCAGCTTCCCAAAATAACGCTGGGATTATAGGCGTGTGCCACCACAATGGCATGGATGTCCTCACTGTTACAGGAGGTGATAGGTCCCATAAGAAGGATTCTTACTGCTCCACAGACTAATTAGGTGACTTCTTTGTTGTCCTGATTCTAGTTAAGTCTATTGGTTGCGTAGTGGTGGTTGTAGTGATCCTGGTGGTGGGTGAAGGATGAGGAACCGGGTGAATCTCTGTGGAGAAGTAGCTGCCTTTGACTACTGGCAGTTATCTATAATTAGATGGTGGGGCAGTCAGCAAATTTTGGCTTTAACTATAGCTGCTATAATAGTAAGACCTGACCTTGCACTTTAACCTTAGCCTGTCATTTAAGCCCTGCCACAGCACGCAGCCAAAAGACCTAGCAATTCTCAAGGTGGTGACATTTTTGTCAAATAAACTTCTAAAGACTTCTCTTTCTGCCAAGTTTTTCTTTCAGAATCTCATCTATTTCTCAGTCTTTTTCTAAATGTAGTATGAATATATTAAGTGGTTTTTTACTTTTGGTGGAATGCAATACATACCAATTTCTATCTGTAACCTATGTGTCACATGCTAAGTTCTTTAGATTTAAATAACAATAGTAGGAACCACCAAGTGTTCTTCTTTTCTCATTTCTTATACCAGCTGCCATATATGTATTATTACTAATCCCTAAAATAACACTGTAAGATGACTACTATCTTTCATGTATTTGAATGGAAGCATAAAGAAGTTTAATATCTTTCTGAAGGTTTTATATCCAACAAATTTGGGAGTCAGAATCTGGCTGATGGTGAATTCTCTTGTCCTTATTCTAACATTTCCTAAAAATAGGCATAAAGACAGACTTCTGGAGTTTAAGAAGTTTATCATTTAGTGAAATTGTTAGAAAACAACAATTATGCCTGATGGTGAGATTATAATCATACAGTAATTAAAAGCAAAAGAGATTTGAGTTTAGTCACTAAGGAAATTTCTCTGAGGAACTTGCAAACTGGAGCATGTATCCTGCATTTGGTTTCCTAGGTGCAGAGCCAGAGGAAGGCACTCAGAGCCTGCGGTGGGTAGCTGGATGTATGGATGTGCAGTGAATATAGACTGCTGCTTCCCAACAGCACCACTGAGGACTGGATCTAAAAGATGCCAGGAAGCGAAGAGGCAGCCTTCCAATTAGAAGAGTTTTAGGAGGTCTACCTATTTATCTGCTTTGCGTGGAAGTAGAAGTGGCCAGAAATAATAACAAATAGAGTCACAGGAGTGATAAAGTGATAGCCTGGTGTGTCGGGTACCTCAGATGAGAAAGCATAGTTAATCCTGACAAGTGGGGAGCCCCCCTTTGTCTCTGGGTGGGGTATGAGACTCACTGTCACTTTCTTAGTATTTCAAGGGTCAATAGGCAACATTGATATTCCAATCTTAGAATAATCCCAGTGGTAGGCTAAGGCTAGCTTGCTGCCAATTTTTCATTTTTTGTCTTTTTTTTTATTTTAAAGAGAATAGAAAACAATAAAAATGATACAGAATTTCAAAACAAGATGATAGGAAATCAACAATGGTTATTATACTGCATAATGTTATCTTCAAGGTAGATGCTCAGATTACCAGATACAGCCATGTAAGATTGATCACACAGTATAAGCACTAACTGTGCTTGTCAATGAACTAATAGAAATTCGTCCCTCAGACTTACATCTAGAACATATAAAGAATTTGAAAAATCAAACCCCCCGAATTCCATTTTCTATTCTTCATTCCAGTTCTTACTGTTTATTTCTGTAGCCTTTGCTATTGGCATTTTAGACTCAGTTCTGAGGATTCCGGCCCATGTGCTGAGAGTTCATACTGTGGCCAGCACATTTCCTGCAACCACTTCTCTCTGATTAGTTCTCCTTTTTGTGGGAGTGTGGGAGTGGATGCAGGTACCTGTGTGTGTGTGTGTGTGTGTGTGTGTGTGTGCGCGCACGCGCGCGCACACGCATGTGCCTCTGGGCGTGCATGTACATGTAACCTCTTGAATCTTCTCTGAAACTGTGAGTGTAATGTGTGTGCAAGAGTTGGTCAATCCTGGGTACAGTTTTGTGGCATGGGAAGTTTCCCCCAAACATTTAAATGATGATAATCCTATGCTGTTCTTTCTTAAATGCTTTTCTCCTGTTACTTCAAAGGAGAAGCTCTTGCAAGAATACCAGTGGCCTCTAGTTGTCCCATACAATGGTCGTATGCAAGTTTTTATACGCACTTATCAATGGGCAGCAATGAGCACAGCTGCTCCATTTGTCCTTGAAATACAGCCCTCAAGGCGTGATTACGTACCTTTTTGCCCTTTCCTCACTAGTAGTTTCTTAGTTTTACGCACCCTGTCTCCCTGACCTGTAACCACTGGAATATACCTGGAACCAGTCTCTAGCAATGTTCCTTACTTATGATCATTCCCTGCAGGATCTTACCCAGTCTCCTGGGGGTAGGTCACTCCCTGTGAGTTGACAGTTCTCATTTGTATGTCACTCTAAACTCTTCCCTGAGCTCCAGATTTGTACAGCCAGCAGCCTATCTAACATTTCCGTTTGGATTCTTAATCGATATGTTACATTTTAACACACTCCTAAGGAATTTGCTGTATTGTCTCAGTGTTGTCTGTCCCAACACATGATGGCTCTAGCTGCTCAGGATAAGAACTGTGGAGTCACCACTGACCCTTTGTCTAGCCTGGCCCTCCTCTTATTCATCATGCATGTGAACAGTGTTTCACCTGGCGTCCTTCGCATGCGCTCTTCCCTCTGCCTGCCGTGCTTTGACCATATATTCTCAGATCCCCTTTCTTCTGTAACTCTTATCCTGGCTTTGTTAGAGAAGCCTTTCTTGACCACTGACTAAACAAGCCAGTGTCTCCCAACAGTTCTTACTGTTACTGTCGTTTCTTTTCATTGTATCATCTGTCACCACCTGATAGGTGCATATCTGTGCTTGTGTATTGACAGCTCCCTCCCAGGGACTTGCTCTGCGTGGTTTATTGCCGTACTCCTGCAGCCAGTGCAGTGCCTGGCGCTTGGTAGCTCTGAGTAAATATTTGTTGACATGGTAAGTGAATGATGAATGAATCAATTAAGGATGGGTGTAGTAAAACCGGTTCAAAACAAAGAAACTTGTCGCAAAGTTTCAGTCGACTGGTTTTAACGGAATGCAAATTTCAGATCCCTAGCAGAAAAGCCAACTCTTCTCTTAATTTTAACATAATAGTTTTGTCTGTTTCCATTTTTGTAATGGTATAACCAGGGAGCTGCACAAATGCTGAGAAGCCTTTCGGGCATTTGGCATGGCACATCCTTTTGTCTTTTCTTCGCCAATGGGGCTGCTTTTGCATTCCACACTCTGACTCGCACATGCTCATGTGATGGAAGGTACAAGACCAGACTAGGTAACCAGAAAGTTCTCTTTCTGCTCTAAAATGTATACCCTGTGCATTTCTTTTTCCCTCATTCACTCAGTGGGCACTTTATCCGACATTGTTCCTTTTTGTCTCCTCTGTATTGTTCACCTGCTCATAACTTGCAGATGAGGCTATTGTGGTACATGATTTGGAAGAATGATCCTGACTAAGTCTCTCCAGTGCGAGTTAATGGTGGCTGTGGAGGCTGCTAATTTAAGAATCTGATTCAGGTAGCGTGGGTGATGCACCTATTGTTCAGAGTAAGGTTCTACTCGAGGCTGTCAGTTTGTAGCTATAGAGTGATACGGAGTTTAGGACTCAGCAGGCCGTTACAAATGGCTTCCCTCCCTTTACTCAAGGAGATTTGCTGAGGTGATTTTGCAATTAGTCTCTAAAGCTGTTCACCGGGCAACGAGGGGCAAGGCTTTTTCTATAAACGTTTCTCAGCATAATTTTCCTGCTTTCATTCTTGGCTTAGGAGTTTAGTCCCACTTTTGCCTACAATCAATAGGGTTAAATTAGTTTGAGGCTAGTAAGGTTATTTTTGAGTGTGTGTGTATGTGTGTGTGTCTTGGTTTTCTCCTTTTAATTCATGTGGGGTTGGACAAACAGGATTTTATGAATCGTTTGACAATGTTTGTGTTGAGTACCGTACCAGCAAACCAAAGCAAACCAGAGCAAAACGGTCCCTACATGCAAGAAAAAAGTTTATTTAGAGTGGAATGAACCTGTCTTGAACATGATAAATACCACACTTTTCAAAGTTTTGTTATACAATTGATTTCTTTCCATATGTTCCTGGTGGTTTAATTTGATTGGCATAGGAAAATATTGCTGTATGATGTGGGAGAAATTATTTTTAATGCACAGGACCATAGGTGTAAATTTTATTTGTGTTAATAATGTTGAATAAACTACATTTAGATATTGGGTTTATTTCTGGCTACTGTGCTACTACCTAATTTGATTGTCCAGTTTTCATACATGGGTTTAAATCTTTATGCAGCTGGGAATTAACTAGTCACATTGTATTTGTTTCTGTTGTTCGATTCAGGAAAATGACTAAACTATAGAAGAGAAGCTATTTCAAGGTTTTCTTATGTTTTTAAAACATAAAAAACATTTCCATAGAAACTCAATAATCAAGCATAAGTTAACTTTTTACCCAGGAGTGTTGGAGTGGCAAACATAACGGTGTAACAGCTGCAATTTTGTCATTCAACTACTGCATGTGCAGAACAAAAGATGTAACGTGTTCTCTCCTTTGCTTTTAAACAAATCAGTCTGTTTTTAGTCTTTTAAAAGAGTTTAAATAATAATTAGCTTTTATTGTCACAGTGCAAAGAGACAGCTATAATTTCCAATGATCATCAACTATTCAACTCATAAAATAGTTATAGGCATAATGTTTCATAATGCTAAATGCGTAGTGTTCTTGTACACTAAAAGAGCTTAAAGTTTTGTAGACAATAAAGCTATTTTATCAGGTTTGCTCAGCTTCTGTGAAAATTATAGTTAGTTCAGGGAGAGCTTCAGCTCAGTGCTTGGAGTGTATTTTTAGGCAAACAGTGGCCCTACTCCAGCGAGGTTAGGATCAGGAAGGCTTTAGTACTGAGATGCTTTTGTTATTGGGTAACAAGTAACAAATGTTTCTTTAGATGTGGCTGTCACTTAAATGTATTCTAGGTCCTTCTCACCTTGAACAAAGAATCAAATGAGATAAGCTAAAACTGGCCTCTGTTTTGTTTTTTTGTCCTTCTGTCATTGGAGGATGCAGCAAAAATTTCCTCGCTAGACCCTGAGTACCAGTATCTTGCTCTGGGACTCCCCAGCCTCCAGAACTGTAAGATTCAATCTCAAAGAATTAAATATTCATAGTACCACACACTCAACAATGTTCATTGCAGTGATTTTCATCAGGAATGGCAGAAAGGTGCTCACGTGTATTTATCAACAAACATGTACAGTAACATCTCGGTTCATGAACAATTTTGTTCATCAACAATTTGGTTTGTGAACAGAAACATTTGCCAAAACTTTGTTCCCCTCAGGAACTCTCCACCAGGTGATGAACACGACTGTGGCCATCTTTGTGCGTGAATGTGAAGGTGGCCATCTTCTCCAGAATTGTGGAACAAATTAAACTTGTGTGCCGAGGCACCACTCTACATACTGGGCATTTTGATGGTCCCAAGGGAAATAAAGGTATATGGAATTTGTTTTTGTATCAGTTACTTTTCTTTCATGGCTGAGGCAAAATACCCAACACCCCAAATTAGAAGAGGAAAAGCTTATTTAGCTCACGGTTTTTAGAGATTTCTGTGCATAATGGGCTGGCTCCAAGGCAGGGTGGCTTGGCAGAAGGACAGCCTTTCATGGTGGCAGCAGACAGCAGAACCAACAAGAGAGTGAACAAACTGGAAAGGCAAGCCTCTTTCTGCCCTTTTTATTTTACCCAGACTGATGGGAATAGGTCAGTGCCAGTGCAATCTGCGGACCGATCCAGCAATTACCCACCCTTAATCTCAGCGCCCTGAATCACAGCGTTGCACTATGAATCAGTCTCAGAATCTAGATGCAGCGACCTCCAAAATACCCCATTTCAAAGTGCATGAGGTTTTAGGTGGACATCTAGACATGAACCATAACAGTTTCTAAGGAGAATTATCTCATCAACCTGATGAGATAATTTCATCTAATACCTACCTAATGCTTAGATGAAAAGTTGCTTAGCTACGTAAAAATTAATGCCAGTTGAGGGGTAGTGCAGACATTACTGATGATTTGAGCAAATCTAATTATTCAGACTCGAGTCATCAAACTTGAGTACATTTATTTCGTTTCCTTACCTTTTAATATCCTGTTCCCTGAGCTAAAGTTGTTTGTTGTGTATAAAAAAGAAAGCGTTCTGTAAATAGTTTATATTGGGTATGGGCATGTTGTTACCTCATCAGAGACTCTTGAATTCTGTTAGTAGGTTCTATTATTCCCATTTTACAGGTGGTAAAACTGAGTCCAGAATAACTTGCTAATGCTTGCATACCCAGTAAGTACCAGAGCTAGAGCTTGTTTTGATACAATAGAAGTTTAGAGTTTATGGACTACATTTCTACCTGCTTTGCCTCTAGTAAACCTCATCTTGTGATACTCCAGCAAAAGAAATCCAGCCACAGAGAGCTAGCTTCCCACTGCAAGTTTATTTTTACAAGTCTCCAATTAGCGCACTGAGTGAGCTCATTTACTAACTGGGCTCTGAGTAATTGGCTGCTGGGGTTTGGGTGAATAGTGTGTTCTGGAGGGATGTTTCTATAGTTTGATGCATTGGGCACTCAAGCCTGCCAGTGCTTATCTTTCTTCAGGACTGCACAGCCAAGTATGCTAATGCTGTGGGAAAATAGTCCCCAGTTAAAAAACCCAAACTGGATGAATAACCCTGGCTCTGTCTTTCAGAATGTAACACTAGGAGACCAGCAAGGAGTTGTTGCACATGCTCATGAATAAACACTGAAGTTGAGAGTGAGACTGAGGTGAAGCAAAGTGGCTCTCACCTTTTACATATGGGTTAAAACAGCGGGAACTGGTGTCTGGGCTTCCTTTCTGTTCACAGGACTGAGGCTCAGAAGGATACGTGGCCTCCAGTGACCCACATGAGTTAAGTCAGGTCCCTGAGGCTAGCCAATCTGTGGCTCTACTGCTCATGAGCCTGGATCTTCCCCACGGGGGACATTGTGAGCACAGACTGTCCCAGTGGAAATCACTTATTGCTGGCCCTTCTTCATACCCCATTTGTTTCAGCTATAAAACGGGGTTAAGAATCATATCTACCTCATGGGCTGCTGCGTTAAATGAGTTGATGACAGTCAGGTCTGTAGCAAAGTGGCCGGGCCCCAGTCATCCTTCCATGCACGTCAGCTCTCCTCATTAGTGCTTTTGCTACTATTATTATTTATATCAGGTCATGTAGTGGAATTGAAATGAGATTTGGAAAGAGTTGAAGTGCTGGTTCTTCCTTGCATGACTTTTGGGAACTTGAGCAAGTTGCTTACCTTCTTGTATCAGTGTTCTTGCTCCAGATGATGAGCACAGCAGTCCTGAGGTATATTTAAGAGTAAAAAAATTATTATCTCTGAATTTCATTGCCAAACTGTAAAGTTCCATGTTCATTATTATCATTGATGCCACAAATCTGTTTTTCCATTGAATTTTTCTCATTAACCCAATTAAAGAATATATATATATATGAGTTTGAACCCAGGTCTTTTGCACTGAGCTACTCCCCCAATCCTTTGCTTCAGTTCTTATTTCAGGACAGGATGTTTCTAAATCACTACTGCTCAGGCTGGGCTTGAACTTGGGATCCTCTTGCCACAGAGGTGTGTACCACCATGCCCCGTGCTAGATGATGTATTAAACTCTTCTTCCCAACTAATTGGTCCAGGAGATTTGATGCCATCATATTGCAACTTCCTTTAGTAGCCACCTAGCTGGCCTCTGGAACTCTAGACTCCAGTTTACTGGCAGAGGATTATTTTCAAGTACAAATCCATCCTTCTCATTTCCATAATTAAAAGTCTTGCACATGCACGCCTGTGTGTGTATGTGTTTATGGCATGTATTCTAAAATCATGATTTCTCTGTATGGTTAGCAGGGCTTACCATAAAAATGACTTTTAACTACTTCCTGAGGGTCACCCTCGTCCTTTTGGCTTTATCTGTACTTCCTGTCACAACAGATTCGATGTGGTGCCCAGAATGTGTCTGTGATAATTACTTTCGTGCATCAACTTACCTAGGCTATGGGACACACAGGTATTTGGTTAAACTGCTCTGGATGTGTCTGAAATGATGTTTCTGGATGAGGTTAACATCTGAATTTTGAAGCAGACTGCCTTCCCAGGGTGAGTGGGCCTCAGCCGGTCAATCTACTGAAAAATAACCAAGGCTGAGTACAAGAGAATTTGCCCTCTTCCTGTTTTTGAGCAAGGATGTCTGTCTTCTCCTGCCTTCTGACCTGATTTGGAGCATTTTACTCCTTGAGTCTCCAGCAGGTCTGTGACCACAGATACTGGAACGTCTTAGCTTTTCCAACCAACAGCTAATTCTTTACAACTTCTTTCTGTTGGTGTGGCCCTCAGCTCTCCTTCCCCAGCTAAATCTCCAATGGCTTTTGAGAACTGTACCTAACGCAGTGTCTTTGCCTTTTTCCTGTGCTTTCTGGTATTGTCCTTTTCAGAATCTTCTACCTGCCCTTCGAGATTGCTGCAGCATCACCCAGTCTAAAGCAGCTTCCTTCGGCTTTTCCTACCTCCAACACCCTCACCGAGTTAGGAGTATTGTTTCTGCCCCATGACAAGCAGCGGTTTCTCTGATCACATTGTACTGTACCTGCTACTTTTTGGACCTGACTATTCATGGAGGAACTGTTGAGCTTTGGGGCCTTACTCGTGTGTTTATTTCCAAAGACTTGGAAGAAAAACAATATATGCTGACTGAATGAAGGAATAAATATTAAACTTAATGAAAATAATATGAGGTAGTTTTCCCTCAAGAATTATCTTCAAGTTTCTGACTTATTCCAGTCACCAGAGCAGACTGTACTTCAGACTTGTCACCAAATTCATGGCCTTTAGGAAAGGACGCAGCTACCCTATGCCTCAGGTTTTACACTTTTAAAAAATGAGAATAATACCTTGCTGAAAAGAGCAAAGGAGTTGTGCATGTGAAATCTTGCAAGCAGTGCTTGGCAATCTGTAAATACTCAGTGAGCATGAATATTACTGTTTTTTTTTTTTTTTTACATCCAGGATGGAAGTAAATTCATTACATTCTCATTCAAGAAGGTTGCTATTGGAAGTGGTCAATGAAAGGTTGGGTGGAGAGGTGGTCTATGGATTTCCTTGAGCTCAAAGAAATAGTACAGAACAAAGTAGATTACTAAAATCCAGACAAAGGCAGTAGTATATCTATATGCTAAAACATTGGAGTCCAAATAATTAGAAAGTCCTCATATGGGCCAGTGAAAACTAGAACTCTGTTCATGCCATTTTTCTTTTGTCCCTTGGTTTTCTCTGCATTGAAGTTCACAGTAAAATAAAAGATTTTCAATTTTTATGCACATTTTCCCCTCTTCCTCCCTTTCTGTGGATGCATGTTAGATATTAGTGTTTTAATACACAAACCAGAGAAGACTTATGTATGAAAGAGAGTAATAAGGGATATTGTGTGGACATACCTGCAACTATCAGTCACATGCTCTGTAAGGCACTTGTGCAAAGTTCCTGGTCACCTCATCTACCCTGGCCACCTGTAGAGCTGTGGTTAAGAGACTTTCAAAGAATAGGTGCACTGGTATGATGGCCGTTCTACCTCTCAGGCAAGGTTATGGACTCTCATAAGGATTAACCAGGAAAAAGGAAAAATAAAGACTGGGAAGAACATGGACTTTGGAGGCAGATGGCTAGATGTCAATCCTTTCTCTTTCACATATTTTCTAAATCACCTTGCGCATATTTACTGTCCGTGAACTCCATTTTTTGGGTATATAATGGACATAAGTGTACTGACCTCTAAGGGTTACAGTGAACAATACATTTTCCATCAATAACAGTAGTAATTTGTCTTTGTATGTGCAAGAGAGGTCTAAGGTATCATCTTTGGTAATCTGCTATTCTCCTTGAGTCTGAAAAGGCTTGAAAGATAGTGCCATGACTGCATGTTTGCTGGTATCTGGGAGGTAGAAAGTTTGGGGATATGTTGATGGGGGTAATGGGCAATCCTTCTGTCCTTTCCTCTTTTCTCACCTCCCTTACATTCTTTCTTTTTCTTCCATCTCTGTGCACTTTCCAAATGATGGTCATTGGTCAAAGAAGCTCATCTGGTATGTCCCTGATGTCAGTATTAGTACTTCTAGGACAGAATAGCTTTTACCTCTTTTATATATGTCCAAGTGTTTCACGTAATTTCACAGTTAAAATCTTCATCTATAACTGAGAGTCTTGCATTCTTCATTTTGAAGGCAAAGTATGATATAATTATTCTATGATATGATTTAAAGGCTTGTTTGAAGTTTGACCCTGGGCCCAAGGGGAATAGGAATCTTAGCTGGCAGGACTCAGCCGCTCTGTCACTGTGAATAATAACTAGGCTAAGCTGTCTTATATAAACTTCATTCCTAAATCCTGCGAGGTACCACTGTGCGCTATGTTTGAACACAGAAGAAAGGACTCCGGATTCTGTATAGATTGTCAGTTTGGGAAGAGCCAAAAGAGAGAAAGATTCCAGTGCCTGTAGATCCGCGATGCTCACCTGTTCCCAGGCATTCAGTCAAGTGACCGTCCCAGACAAACAAGCCTTGCTCTGTGTAAACCGATTAAGGAAAGGGATGGAAAAAGATCTGGAGGCCTCAAAGCACAATACACTTCTCGGGTCTCCAGGAGGGGCCAGTGGAAATGACACGGATATATACTTACTTCCATCCTTGATATAGCCTGGGCCTTCCTTTTCATGACTAGCTAGTGAATTTTTATTTTATCTCGTGAGTTTCTGTTCAGAGTCCTGTTTCTTGGGGAATCTGTCTCTGACCTTCCCAGAAGTGTAAAAAACTTTGTTGGCTCAGTCTTTTATAGCTCACACGATGCTGTATTCATAAACGAGCTCTTTTTGCCTCCCTCTTCCCAGTGAGCCCGTGAACTCTGAGGGCAGGGCAGGTGCTATTCATCCTTAGGCCACCACACTCAGCCTGGCGTCTGGCACTTGAGTGCTGCTGCATGGATATTTGTTGAGTGAATAATGAACTGTGCTTCTCAAATATTCTGACCAGATGTGGATTCACAGGGCTCGCTCATGAAGGAAAGCTATTACTTACTCCTAATATTATTGATGAATGAATTTCAGCTTAAATTCATGCCAAATCTTCTGCTTTCCAGGACTACACAGCTTCATTGCTGCTTCTCTTTTTGGGAAGACGATGGCTTTGCTTTGCAATAATATTGGCTTCTCCAAGGTTTAGGAGAAGTATTACATGGTTCTCACTTGAGGTCTATAAGGAGTCTTATTTTCTGAATAAGTATTGATCTCAGCTTACAAAGTACTGCAAACTCATATAATTAAAAAGAATGAGACCAGTCATGGGTGGGCAGTGGATGTCTAAGAGAGGACAAATTCTTCAGGTGCCTGTGATTTTATAATTGCACTTGCTTGGGAGGCTTATTAAAGCCGGGCAGGTGCGATGCTTCATCGCAGAGTAGTGAACCTTTGAAAGATATGCATAATAAACAGAGTTTGAAATATGTTTTTATTCCAGGCCATATGGTCCTGTCTGGAGCTTTCCTGGATCTTTGGGTCAGTTCACTGTTGAAAGATGGGCTTGCAAGGACCCACCTCTCAGAGCAGCTGTCAGAGCCCTATCAGAATGAATCTGCTTTTGCATGATTATTTTATGTGGTGCTCTGAAATAAGTCTGGGCTTGCTCAGTAGCTAAAATGTGCTGAGCAAGTCTCTTGCCTGAACAGCTTGTGACCATATCACCAAGCAGTGTCCTTCTTTGTCCTTAAAAAGCAGACTGGCGAGACTTGTACATTAGGCCAGGACAGGCAGTCCAGGTGAGGTGTGTCCACCTGGGCTTGAACTCGGTGCCAGCAATGTGGACACTTACACAGGAGCATTTTAAAGAGATGTCATTGTTCTTTCTTCTCAGCTCTCTGTTACTTTGCCGCATCTCTCAACTCCAGGCAATCACAGTGGCGGCTGTGTACAAGCACTTGAAGTATTTCTACGGAGGCACCATGGTGAGAATAATGCTAATGCCTGTTCTCCCTTTGTCATTAACAGACGGTGGCACTGACTCCTCGGAGAATGACTTTTACAGGGCTATTGAATGCTATTTATTCAGCATTTATTGTTTGTGTGTAGGAATACCAGTAACTGACAAGAGACTTCGTCCTGAAGTCAACAATCACTACATAGTGTCCCAGTTCTATATAAAAATGGGCTGTGAGTTGCTCAGGTTGGGAAAGGATTTAAGTCCAACATCTTGAACTTAAAGTTGTATTTCATCATCTGGTTAAAAAAGAAATAAACATTCTTGTTTCTTATGAGCTGCTTTTTCTCTACTCTTACATTTCTGATGGCATGTTCAATATTATATCAGGCCTATTAGTAGCCATTTGTCTATTTAAGCAGTATTTATCAAGTCCTGATTCCCATCCACTGCACTAAGACTTGGAAATTTACGATTCACAAGATTACTTCCCTTCTAGAGCTTAGAGTCTGGCATAGAAGACAGATTTGAATACATAGTGAATTGTTTTACACATGCTGCCAAAAGGAAGTTTAGTGGATTAACTGAATGGGTGGGAAAACCTGTATGAAGTTTTTGCTTATTGTCTCTTAGAAGCTTAAGAACAAAATGTATGTCCTATTTGGCCTGTATGAGAATGACTGTGCTTAAAATGACGTATATAGTAGTAGATGCTTAATAGAACACTTGATCTGTGAAAGAGGAATGAAAGAAAGAAGTTAAATAGGAAATGTTAAGATTCACCCCTTCATTCAGTACAAAATTTACTAAATTATAATTTGAAAGCCCTAAATCAGTTTTGGAGTAAAACTACAAGTTTTTTCCTTTGCCTTCAAATTTAGTGTTGTCATTTTTATTTGCCAGGGTGTCTGTATTGTTATTTCTAGAATCACATAACCTAGAAATTAACATCGAATGAATACGGAAATGTTTGACTTTGATATATTTATCTGGGACCCCAGATACTTTCTTTAAAGGCTATTTTTAGGTGGCCATGGATGGTAGATCTGAGCTATTTCTATACGCAAGAGGATCAATATTTTTATGGACTAAAATTATAGCTATTCCGAAGTGTGTATCTCAGGCTGGGGACAGGATCCCATGATTGAAGACGAGTTCTTCTGGGTCTCTGTTATGATACCCTAAGGGAAAGTGAATCATAATTTAAGTGCTATGACCCAGCAGAGAACAGTGACATTTTTCAGAGCATCTAGCAGATGAAGGTGACTTAAGTAGACTGCCCAGAAATGCAGCCAAGGGCCACATAGGGCTTCTTTGAGACATCCTGGGAATCAGAGGCAGGAGTGTGGTAGGAGCCCATGAGACAGCAGGGAAGCTTCTGGGGAATGACACAAAGCGGACATGTAGCAGAAATGGTAAGGAAATCTCCGGTCTGAATGGATGGAGCCATAGAATGGCCACGTTGGGAATAGAATCTAGAGGCTGGTTGCCATAGAGACACAGTGAGCCAACAGTGCTATGGCAGATCTAGGTGTGGGATGGAAAAGACTTGGGATCAATGCACACTGAAGTCTTATTTATTCAGTCTGGAGATGTTATGATTCCAAGATCTAGATGGGAACAGTGAGAGCTGAATTTTGTTAAAGTTGTGTAAAAATAACCCTCCCTCTCTTCCTTCTTCATCCTTCCCACAAATATCTTCCCCTTCCTTCCCCCATCATTCCTTAAACATGTGCTTCTCTAACATCTGCCCTGTGCTATGTATTGTTCTCATGGTGGAACATACTGAAAAGACAGATAAGGTCATTTTTCTCATGGGACATTCACTCACTCTTCTAGGAAACATGGGCAATAAAAAGACACACCAAGATGGTATCTTCATTTGATATGGGCCCAAAAATGTAGTACAGAGAGAGGGTGGGGTGGGTGGGGATAGAATTTTAATTTGAAGCAGCGAAAACCCCCTTTGTGGGCTGTGGACTTGAACTAAGAGCAAGAAAGAGCTATAAAGTGATGACCTAGGGGAATAAGCCAACAAAGTGGTAAAGTTAATGTAAAGGCCACGAGATGGACAAGAGCTCAGCGCATTCTAAGAGGAAAAAGTACCGGGATGCAAGAAGGATGGAAAGTATAAGGCAAGGAAATGCAGGAGATGAGGCTGGGCTCGATCCTAAGGGCCTTGAAGGCTAGAGAAGGGTTTCTGTTCTCAGGGGAGTTGTATTCCAGGTGCTGGTCCCCCTCCAGCTGCTTCGTGGGCTCCGTGTGGTCAGGCAGTGCGCTTCCCGCTGTAGCCCTGGCACGTATGTGTCACTTAGCATCTTTGAGCTCTAGGTCTTCAGTCTTTCCGTGTTATATTAGGGAAAAGAAAGATCGTTGGCTTTGGAGTCTGATCGCCTCAGATTTCTTTCCCACACAGTCCCTTTCTCATTGTGTAGCTTTTGTAAAATTACATCTATGGAAACTGTCCATTGTGATTTTATTAGGTACACATAGGGGAAATTTGTGGTTCTCTTTCTCAGCTCTCTCTTTTCTGCCTATCTTTAAGTGCTAGAACGGTATAAGCCCTGTTTCAAAGTTTTGTTTTCTTCCTCCCTCCTTCCCTCCCTCCCTCTGTCCCTTTCTCTCTCTCGCTCTCTCTCTCTCTCTGTTTTTTTTTTTTTTTTTTTTTGCAGTACTAGGAATTGAACCCAGGGCCTTTGCATTGATCAACATCCCCAACCCTGTTTAAATTTTTTCATTTGAGACTCGATCTTGCTAAGTTGCGCAGGCTGGGCTTCACCTTGCGATCCTCCTGCCTTAGCGCTCCCAGAGTGTTGAGACTGAAGCAGCTGTGAATTTGAATGCCACCTCTATGTGACAGCTCCAAAATGTATACCTCCGCCTCAGACTCTACTTTGAGCTCCTTATCTGTTTATCCAACTACCACCTGAAAAAGTCTCCACTAAGGTCAAAAAGGGCAATTTACAGTCACTGAAATAAAACTTAATTCATTAGTTTCTTGTTAAAAAAAAAAAAAACTTGTCTGTGCCCAGTATTATCTAATGCAGAGACTGAAAAATAATCTATTGTACTAACTTTACTTTTGAATCTCTTTCACCAGCACTGGCAGCCCAGTGAGTCAATAAATTACGTTGATTCATCCCAGTGTGTGTGGAATCCATCCGGTTCTGTCTTCCCTTGTGCCAGCCTAGACCGCCTTGCATCCTCTCACGACTCGTGGCAATCACTCTGGAATATTCTCTTTGATTTCATCCATGCTACACTCAAATCTGTTCTTCACAGAGATCATGGCAATCTTTTAAAAATTCAGATTAGCTAACATTGCTGCCTTCTTAAAAATCCTTCCTTGAGTTTTCATTGCTGTTGGAGAAAAAAGAAACCAAAATCCTTAAAGTTTTTGTGAGAATCTATGCGATCTAGGTGCTGCTTTGTGGTTCTCCTTATCATTCCTTTTTGACCCAGTGAATTGTCTTTAAGTTTTTTACATGTGCCGTGAACCTTGCTCATATCTGAGTTTTCATGCATGTTGTTATTCTTCCTGGATTGCCCTCTTTCTTCATCTAGTGCAGTGAACGGCTCTTATGGTTCCTGGCTGCCTGGCATGTTTTGAATGTGCTTGTTCCATATGAGTTTTGCCTAACCAATGCAGAGGATGAAATTCTTTGGGTTTCTTTGGAGAAAGGGCACAGATATGTGACCCAACATCCAGGCTCATCCATGTGACAATTTCATTTGAAGGTAAACAACTTGTTACAGATAGAACCTATTGGTCAGTTGAGGATGCCAGCAGAAGCATCCAGCTTTTGTGAATGACAATGGTTTTAAGGTCTAGATTCTGGTGCAGAAGTAGCCAAGATCCTGGGGTTGCAAGACAGATTTAGGCAGTGATATGAACTCTAGGATTTAGCTTTCATTGGGTCATTAGAAACTGAGGTCATTTCTCCAACAACCCTGTTGTGTGGTTTGCTTTTGAGAACTTCCTTGAAAGCTTTAGCCCAACTCCTGCCATCATCAGCCAAGGTCAGCCTCTGCTCCAACTAAGAAAGGACTCTTAACAGATAGCACTAGGCAATTCCTACTCATTTTTCTGCTCTGGGATCTATTTCACTATATGAAACTGCTTCCTTAGCCCTTTCTCCCACTCTGTGAATAAGACTGATCTTCCATGTTAGTGTGTAGGGAAGACAATACAGTGTAGTGCAAACGTCCTTGACCCTTTCCCTGCTGGCTTTCTTCCTCCACTCTCCTGCTTACTTGCTGTATGAACTTTACCAAGGTTACCTAATCTTTTGGGGCATCTATTCCCTTATCTGTGAAATAGGGACAGTGATAGTATCTATCTTATATATTGACTATAGAGCGTAGATGATTTAACACATCTGTAGAACCGTTGAGATGATATAATTGTTTTCTGCTATGGTGTTGTATCTCACGGTTCTCCTTTCTTTCTTTTTGCTCTTCAAAGACTGTGATTAAATGCTCACAGGGTGATAATTTGATTACGCCATGCCTTCCACATAGCCTGTAACTGCAGTAAAAAGAAAGGTTTCGTATCTTGTTCCTCATTATAGTCCAAATTTCTAGAAAATATATTTACGTGACGAATATAAGGCAGATGCTGCAGTAGCGTCCCAGGAACCCAGAGCGATGTCTTCCCCACCTCCAGGCACACTAAAGCAGCAGACTTCACACAGCACCCAGTACTCCTGGAAGCACTGGCCTAAGTTCCATGACCCCTGCCTGACCCACGCCCGTAGAGCGGCCTGTCCCAGATGGTGCACTTTCCCGCCATGCCCTGGTTTCTCTGATTCTCAGCGCTGGCACTTTATGCTGACTCTAAACCCTCTGAAATCTGTTTGAATCCAGATGGGAGAAAGAGATGAAACAGATTTTATTCATTTTCCTCCAAGTCTCTGAGAGCAAAAACAATCGTAACCATGATGTAGGGTATGTTGTGTGTTTACTGCAAAGTAAGCATTATCCATAGAAATTTATATGTATTCCTCACCATAATCCTGCACTATTACCCCACTGCACGAAGGGGGAAAGTAAGTCCAAAGGGAAAGAAAGAAGCAAGGTATAAGGAAAAGGTGGGCATCGTGGAGGGAAGGCAGCCTTTCTGTTTGAGTAGAGCCTCTCTAACTGGAAGAACTTTGGTTCCCATAATAAGCACTTCTTTCCCGGAGCAGAAGCAACTGTACAGGCCATGTAGATGGAGAAATTACGGAAGCTACATAGATACGTTCTTACCCTCACATCAGCTTTATAAACGATCTCTTTCCACCGCTTGCTCTTTGCAGCTCTGCCCCCTACCCTGAAGTGTAATATAAGGAGTAGGAATAATACAGTTAATTAAGAAATCTGCAGAGCTCATTTCTGGTTAATTGGCATTTTCCTATAAAATATTTAAAAATCAGCTTTTGGTATTCAGAGGCTTTCTTTTCAGAGAATCATAGGTTTTGCGACCAAGAGTTACCTTCTGCAGGTGGGGCCTCCTGTTCTGAGATTATCTGGACATTTCACAGATGCTGTCCAGCTACTGATATTCAGCTGGAAGTGGGGTGTTGGGGAGGCTTATTGTGCATTTTCTATGTTTAGATTCTCCTGATGTTGTTTGATTTTATTTTTCCCAAAGAAAGCAGGGAAAACAGCCGGTGTTCCAGTTCTGTTGTGGGAACATTTATCCAGCTAAAGATGTTCTCCAATTATAACGCACTTGTGAATTTCCACAAACCCAGGGAAACACATTTTCAAAGTTAGCGTGTGTGGGGGCAATTGCCAGAAAATCGGCTTCACACTGTGTTCCCAGAAGGCTTTCTCTCCTTGACTTCAGCAGGCTTTGAGACAGACTCTCTGTAAGCCCCCAGCAAGATCAGGTGGGTGGCTTGGGACTCAGAGCCCAGTTGGCAACCACTCTAAAAGGGCATGGTACATTAGTTTCCCGTGGCTGTTGTAACAAAGGACCACAAACCTGGGGACTTAAAGCAACAAAAATACACTCTCTCAGTTACGAAGGCCAGAAATCCAACATTAATTTATCAGCAGGACTGGTTCTTTCCAGAGGCTGTGGAAGACCATTCACTTCATGCTTCTCAGTTGGCTCCCACGGGCTGCCACAACCCTTGGGGTATGTGGCACCAACATATATCGCTCCAATCTCTGCCTGACTTCACAGTGCTTTCTTCCCAGTGTGATTTCCTCATAGTGTGTCTTTTTTCTCTTTTACAGTGCTAGTTGTCATTGGATTTAGTGCCGATCAGTATCCAAGCTGATCTTCTTGAGATCCTTTAGTTCATTCCAGTTGCAAAGACTATTTTTCAAGTAAAGTCACTCAGAGGGTTTGCATAGACAGTTCCTTTTGCGAGCCATCATTTAAGCCACCTACGTAGTAAACTGAGAGGGTTTCTCCAGATTCAATGAAGCTGGATGTCAACTGAGCAGTGGACTGAAAAGGCATTTTAATATCCTGAGCATCCAGCATCTCCTGTCTCCCAGTGACGGTTTATTTCTTGAGAATAGTATGGTTTATTTTAGACATGGTTGTGTCTTTTATCCCAGGTCTATCTAGGACTATTAGGGTTAGGACATGAGGGAGATTCTGCAACATTTAAACCCTCAAGAAGAATACGTTTGGATTTAGAAATTTAATTTAAAAAACTGTATTGGATGTCTACAGCATATCCTAGACTTAATTAGATATGAAAATTGCTCACAGATTTTGTTAAAAATGGAAGCTCTCAGGTCTCAACCTGTGTTAGTTTTCTAGGACTGCCACAATAAAAATTCCATAGTCTTGTTGGTTTTAAACAACAGACATTTATTTGCTCATAGTTTTGGAAGCTGGAAATTGAAGATCAAGGTGTCAGCTGGCCACGCTTCTCCTGAGCCCTCTCCGTTTGGATTGCAGATGGCCGCCTTCTTGCTGTGTCAACACATAATCTTTCTCCTGTCCACGCACATTCCTAGTCTCTCTCTTCTTCTAAGCACATTTTTGTCTTGAATTCTACATTTCCATAATGGGTGGCATGGGAGGAAAACAACAGAAACCCAGCATGGACTGGGTCACGGGCTAAGGTTCGTGTTGTCCTGAATAGTAGTTACCAGTGGCTCTCTGTGTGCATGAGAAACGAGAGGCTCTTCTTAGCTCACAGCTGGTGAATCTGGAATTGAAACCGAAGCCAGCAGAGGGTTTCTTTTCCAAATATGCTGCTTTAGTTTTATGGGTTACTAAACCTGGATGACATCTGAAGTTTGTCTCTATGCGTTAAACACAGTGAACACGGTTATTGTACGGCCTATAGGACAGTTCTAACAACTGAACTCTTTGTTCTTGTTGTCCACTGATTTCTTCTTTAGGTTATTTCCTCACATCTGTCTGATTATATATGGTTATATTCTGTGATCATGTTTAGAAATACTTGCAATAATAATTACAGGTTTGGAATACAGCTAGCTCCAGTCACAAAGAAATTGAATGTGCAAGATACTTGAGCTATTAACAGTCCAGGATCACCTCAATTCAAGATCTAGACTGGTTTGCCTAACAACCAGCTGTCTCAGTACTTGCCAGTGACTTGTTTACTCTCACTGTTAGCCTGCTGGTTTAGTTTTCTGTGTGTTGGGTCTCCTACTAGACTTATCTGATGTGGTTCTGGGTTTTGACACTGATCTGCACCTCAGAATATGTAAATAATTTCGTATTTCCTAATATCGGAAAATTGCATTGGATAAAAAAAGTAGCTGCAGCATCTACAAATCTCATGTTCTACTGTCAGAACTGATCTGGCAGTTCCTACCATTGCCATCATTACATTGTTTTAGAAATTAAAAACAAAATTTTATCCAGCAGTTTTTACTTGTTTTTTGGGGGCGGTTTTGCTTGAATAATGCAGCTTGCCATTACCTGAACACTGAAATCTTGAGGTCTGTATATTTTTTCTTTACACACATCCCTGAAGCTTTATCTCTCTTCTACGCTCGTGTGAAGCTGTTGCCTTTTCTCTTGTCCTGAATCTTTCTGGTAGTTTTTGTCATGGCAGACTGGATCTGCAGATAGAGGTTTATTTGATAGCTTGATAGTTTTGCCGCATTTATGGTTGTCCTATGTAAGCCATAGACAGTCTTGAAAATAAAGGCAATCTCTTTTTATAAACAAAGGCAGATAAGTCTTGTTGCTGTTGACTACCCAATTTCTAGACATGTGATTTGATAAACACTGACATAATTATGTTTCTTAAGCCAATAATTTGAAGATTCTTCTTAATACCATGAACTAATGAATTCCTAAAACAAGTATGTATATTTGAGTATGCACACATGGAGTGAAGAATTTGATTTTGCCCTAAGAATAACTTGGCTCTTGTTGTCAGCTTCTGCCAAAGTTGCTAAGGCTGTCTTTGTATCAGATCGAGACCAGTCCCACCAGAAATGTCAGCCATGTGACTCAGAGTATCAGCTGGGCAGCCAACTACATGGTATGGCTTTCCACCTGCTATGGCTCTGGGTTTTGACACTCTAACTTCAGAAAACAGAAATAAGTTCAGATTTACTAAGATTTTAAAATTCCATCAGGCAAAAGAAGCTGCAGGTTCTCTGTGTGTGTGTGTGTGTGTGTGCTTGTGTGTGTGTGTGGTGCACATGTTTGCGTGTGTATGACTATGAAGAATGAAGAACACAAATTTATCTACATAGATAATCAACCAGTTGTGCCTATGTGATGAGGTCTGCAATAAAACTAAATATGGACACTCAAGCTAGAGTGCGCTTCCCCAACAGTCAGTACATTTTGTACCGTCCCGTGTGACTACCAGGAGGAGAGTGTGTCCTGACTCCTAGGACCTGCTCAGACTCTGCCCCATGCTTCTATTTTGGGCTGAAGGTGCACTCCTATCTTTATGCGGTGATAGCCATAATTATTAGCACAACAATTTTTAGTGTGTATCATGAATCCTTCTAGACAATGACCAAATCCAAAGATGTTCTGGAAAACCCCTGACTTTGCAGTTAGTGTCAGATGTGAGGGTGGTCTTGTGGTCGAGGTTAGCAAAATAATTTTAGTTTGGTTAAGTCTGGGCACTGTGTGTGTGTGTACCTCTCTCTCTCTCTCTCTCTCTCTCTCTCTCTCTGTTTCTCTCTCTCCCCCTCTCTCTTCATGACTGTATGGAAAGCAGCACTACGATGGCCTTACAATTCAAACAGTCAGACTGAAGCAAGATTTGGCAGTTTTTCTCTTTGTATCTTTACATCCTGCCTGTTGACTGTGAGGCACTTTCTAAAGCCTTGTCATCCATTATGGATCTCTGAAACGGGCGCCATTTTTATCCCAGTGTGCTCTGTACCCATCCAAAATTCGGTTGGTTCATATTGACTTTGCCTCTAACTCTGGCTAAGGAAAGAAAGAGAACTCACAGAAATGATTTTCCCCTCTGTCAAGACTTGGGACCTTATAAATCATGGTGATGAGAAATGTGATAATAGTCTTTTCACAGTCCAGAGAAGATTAGAAGAGGGGAGGCATGCAGATTGCAATGTGGTTTTGTCATTTTTCCAAGTGGTGGTACAGTGAGAATCCAGCAAGCTAGTCCCTCTGGTCTAACTAGGTAATTCTCCACTTGAATGTTCCTGCAGTGAGCATGCAGAGACATCACCAATGTCACTCAGGCATTTTAGTGCTTGCTGCGGAATTCCTGGCAGTTAACAATGAAACTGTCAAGATTTCCTTTTTGTTCCCCTCCAAGCAGGCCGGACCTTGTTTTTTATCCCCTGGTTTAGCACATGAATCAATCCTTTTATACGTGATCAGTGGGACTGTGTCTGTTTAAAAAAACTGTCTGTATTGTAACTGGCTGGAGGGCTTTCTTGTTGGGCAGTAGTTCTGCAGAGAAAAAAAGAACATGCGGATTCTTTCATATATTTAATTACAAAATCAAGAAGATCATTGTTTTCTATCATAGTATTTGGTTGTGGTTGTTTTGATACTTAGAAATATGTACTAAGTTGGGTTTCTAGAAAGAAATTATATAAAAGGTGATATTTTATAGATTATAATTGATGAAGAAGGGAGGAGACATGCATGCAGATGAGAGCAGATAGGCAAAGGAATTATCTAGCACATGTTTTCATTCCTGCAAAGCTTAATAGCCTGAATGCTATATTTTTCATTTTCCAATAGCATTTTACTTTAAAAGAGCTAATCCAGTTTGACTGAATTCCTGCCTTAGGTCATTTATAAGGTGCTCTGTAAGCAAAGCACTTTGAACGCCTCTAAGCACAAATGTGGAGGGTTACATGCCAGTTCACCTGTCAGGGACCTTTCATTTATGCAACACACATGGTAGAAAAGACAAACCAGAAAACCAGATGTGTAGACCAGTATATATGGTAGAGTATGGGTGTAGTATTTTTAAGAAATCTGAAAAATAGAAGACTGAAACCAAAGAAAATCTGAAGAGTGAATCTTGCCTAGCTGAATGTATAAAGAGGGGAGTCACTTTGATTGAAAATAATCCTCAGCTCAGTTAAAACTTTTTATTACATAAGTGTTAATCTTCACCCAGCTTCTTTCGGAATATAACCATCTTCATAAACAACTCTACCTTTTCATTTAGTTTCTGCATGGAGAAATGCATATTACTGCTTCCCATAGGTTAGGCTTTCTTATTCTGATTTTTTTTTTTTGAACAAAGTGCTTAATGCTAAGATTTATAGAACTTTAGAGTTTTGCAGAACTTAAGATACTAATATGATTGGAACTCAGTTCCTAGACTGAGCCAGTTGGAATCATTGTAAGATTATTTAGAGAATTCTCCACATTTTGACAAGGGAATCTATGTATGAACCTGGGGATATTTGTAAATGAAATAAGGTAGAATATTGTGTTTGTGTGTATGTGCATTTTGGGGGAGATAAGCTATTTCTTTGGTCTTGAAAGGGCTTACACAGAACTCTTGAGTTTGGATATAGAACAAAGGCAATGTGCTGTAGAACGAATGTTGGGTCTTCTCAAAATTCATATTGCTATTCTAGCCCCCACTGTGATTATACTGGGGATGGAACTGTTAGGAGGTGATTAGTTTATGAGGACAGCATCCTCCTAATTAGGATTAGTGACTAGATAAGGAGAAACATAAAAAGCCCCTTGTCCCTCCTGCTTCATGAGGACATATCAAGAAGCTGCTTATCAATAAAGCAAGATATGGTCCCTCAGTAGATGCCAAATTTGTCACCATTTCAATTTAGGACTTTCCAGACTTCTGAACTAGGAGAAATACATTTCTGTTGTTTATAAGGCAATTAGTCTATGGTACTGTGTAACAACAACCTAAGCACACTAAGCAGATGCTCTTACACTTTTGCACTTAGTCTAGGATATCGGCACGGTCAGAGCTGTGTGCCTACTCCTGAGATTTTGGAGGTTGTATTTTCAGAATTATAAGCCATATGTCAGTTTGGACATGGGGACACAAGTTAAGTTTGGAGAATTCATCAAGCATGTACTGTCACGTCTCCCAGCTTCCCACTGAAGTCTCTGGACTGCTGGAGGCTGTACCAGAGATGCTTGATGGTGTCGTTGTTGAACATGTTTCTAGGGACAAAGAAAAAGTGTGTGTGCTTGCGCTTGGATAGTGATGGGCTTTAAAAATTGTGCATTAGATAAATGAATTAATAAACCAATGTGAAAAGTGAATGAATAACACATAATAAGAATGCAGGGTAACTTAACTTCTTGAATGGATCCATTGCATACTACAAACAGACAACTGGAAAAGGAGATTTTTTTAAAATAGTCAACAAATAACAGTGATATATATTCCTGGTGTACAGCACGATGTTTTGCTATATGTATACAAAGTGGAATAGCTGAATCAAGCTAACATATGCAGTAACTCATGTGCTCTTTGCGTGTGTATGCACGTGGGTGTGCTCGTGTGTATGCATGTATGTGTGAAAAAAAGATCCAGCTTTACTTTTTCCACTAAAATTCCCTGCAAAGCGAGAATGAGGGGTCCTGAGTGATCATCAGTGATTTTTGTCTGTAGTCTCATGAAGCTTTCCCAGAAATGATCAGTTTTCTTTTTAAAAAATTTCAGCTATCCATGTTGATAAAGTTAATCTTCAGCTATATTGTGCATGGTCTCTTCTGGATAATTTTGAGTGGACCAGTGGATATAGCCAACGGTTTGGTCTCTTTTATGTTGATTTTGAAGATGCAGCTAGACCTCGAGTCCCTTATACCTCAGCTAAAGAATATGCCAAGATCATCCGAAACAACGGCCTGGAAAGACCTCAGTATTGAAGTTCCCCAGCGAATGTCCCCTAGAGAAGAGGCCTCTGCTCCAGGAAAGGCAATCTGCTTTGGTGATGCTCCCTCAGATGATCTCAAATTGCCTCTGTACCAGCTGATTTGTAATTAGAAGTTTGAATATTGAATATGCAGTGTCTAGGAATGTATTAAAAATGCTTTCTAATTTATTTGTATGTTAATCGGTGTTTTTTACAAAGAAATTGATTTTTCAGATAAAAAAATTGGATTTGGAAAAATTCCTTTTAAGTCTTTAACATTTATCTAGAAAAATAATGCAAGGGTTATGAAGATACGTCAGGATTTGCTGCTGTAACAATAATGACTTATTCAAAGATACTTGTTTACTAGTCTGCTTCTGCTCACAGAGCTTTTTCTGCCTAGTGGAATCATTATTGTCTGATCTTTAACTTTCTGCTATTTAATCTAATATAAAAAATGAAGATAAAAGTCACATCTTATAGCTGTACATTGTACTCAATAAGAAATTAAGTTAATCTGTTTAATAAAGTATATTTGTTAATATTTTTGGCACATTTTTGTCTAGGCTTGGAAGAAAGAGTCTTTCTTTTGACTAAGGAACTTCTGAAAAATAATAAAGTGAATTAGAATTTTAATATCTGAAAGATATTTGGGTCTTGATGTTCAGCAAAAAGCAGATTCTAATTTCAAATATATACCACATTAAAACACTAAGGAGGGTGTGATCGCTACTTTGGGGATTTTTTCAAATTTTGCATTTGAGAACCTCATGAAATAAAGACATGAATGAAATGACCAATGCAAAACAAAGGTGGGATCAGGAATCATCAGACTGGATTTGACATGTCTAAGATGCACACATTGTTGACTGCATTGGTCAGTTTTCGTGGGCTTCCTCAGTAGGGACCAGTAGTCGCCCCGGGGCTCCCTGTGGACTTTATTTCTGCCCTGCAGCACATGTTTCGTACACATAGGGCTTGGAGCCATGCTTCTGTGTTTCAGTCGTGTTTGTACCTACCTGTGTATCAGGCTGTCAGCTAGCTAGTGTCGCCATCCCACTGTGCAGGCTGAGAGACGAGCTGTGCAGATGTGTGTTTCGGTCAGCTCAGTTCAGTACTTGTGAGTTGTGCCAGCACCCCCTTGGCGTCAGGCCAGCTCTGTCCAGCACTTTGCAGTTTGGGTAGCTGTGGAAATCTCTGCCTTTTTTTTTTTAAGACAGGAAGAATGAAAGAAAGTCATAAGAGTTGATGATGTAGGTGGAAATGTGGAGGGCAGTTTTTCTCTATTTTCACTCTGCTTCCAGGAGGCAACTGCACAGACCTTCGGCATTCTTCTAAGGCTTTCCTGTGAGCAGATGCCATGTCATTTTTTCTTTTATAAACTGTGGCAAATTTCTGGATCATTTTCATGTTCATTATTGGAGAATTATTTACAGCAAAGTGCACACTCCCAGTAACTTTGGACAGAGTGAGAAAGAAATGGTCATAGTAGTTCAATAAACGTGGATGCACTGGGGAAAATTATATTAAGATTAAAATGGTATACACAGGAAATTCTATTACATTTTTGCCACTGGTTTGTTATTTTTATTGTTCAATGAGACATTATCTCACAATTTGTGTTCATTTAAGAAGCACATTTCCAAATCTTATTTCATTCCTCTCCTATCTAGCCTGTCTTTCTCATTTTTACCATGTATCTAATTTACAATTATGCATCACCTTGTATTTTCTTGCAAGACAACTGAGTTTTCCTTTTAATTAGACTGCTGCGTTGGGTATTGCTTATCCTACAGGGCGTCTTTACAAGTTTTCCAACAATACAAATGAGTACTGTGCTTTTGTTACCTAAATCAGAAAATTAATATTCGCATTGTTTTATTTACTACCTGTCACATTGAGTCTACCAGGTGAAATACACATCCTCGCTGCCCGTGCTGAGCTCCTTCACAGTGCAGTGGCTTTCTGCAGCTCTCTGATGGGTTTTAAAGGCCAGCTTTTTGTCCTAGAGATGCATCACACAAAAGATATTTCCCTAATGTGTCCCGTAAATGAGTATTGTCACGAGGTTAAGATGAAGGAAAACAAACAAAACAAAACAACGAAACAAAAAAATGCACACGAACCAAAAACCTAACAGCCCTTTCAGCATTTCAATTAATGTTATTTTTAATTGCTTGTATTAGCATTTGAGAACAAGATTGATTGGCTTTTGCCTGTCAAGGAAACAGAATTTGAGTTCTTTAAATGGAAAAACAGGAGTTGTTAATTATACTTAAAAATCCATAGATACTATACTTACATGTCTTGAAGGTCACCTGGGGCTTGTAAAGCATGTGTTTTATGTCTGTTTTATCTAAGGGGAAGCTTGGATATTGGATATCACAATGATGGATTAGATCTACTTGTATTTTGCCTTCCTTCCTTGCTTTTTGTTTTTTTGGACAGTTTGAACACATGCTGCTTACATCCTGCTACTCACTTCCAAGAAAATAGTTTTGGTTTCTTAAAATACAGTTTTTATGGTAGAGTGAGTCATTTCTGAATGCTAAAAACATACATAATATGATATTAGGCCATTTTCATTTTTGATGTGTAGGGCTTTGGTTTCTAACTCTGGAGAATACCATGGAGAGTTGTCCACCTCAGCCCTTTACTGCATGAAAAGGTGCAAGTTCTCATTAAGAAAGCCATAAACTAAGAAGCTGGCAACCTTGGCATGTGGCAGTGCAGCGCCAGTCAAATTTTTGTGTTCTAGGAATTTGTGTTTGGCCTGTAGCTTTTAATTATTTTTATGGAGTAGAGAATAATAAATACATTTGTAATATATATTGAAAAAATTCTCCAACACTGACTAACCAAAAAGTAGATTTATATGATAATCCTCAAACACCAATTCTATTACCTAGTACAAGGTAGAAAGAAAATAGAGTACTGAGCCTTATTACTGAGAGAGCAGACTATAAATCAGAACTGATGGAATTAATGCTGTTTAATTATTAGCAATACACTTCACTAGGAGAACACACATCCATCACTCATCATAGTCTTTATGTTCTGCTGGAACAAGACCCAGGAAAGAGCCCAGAAGATGCTTGTCTTTGGAGAATGAAGTTGAGGACATTTTGGCATAGAGACATTTCATGGTGGCCTTTAGAAATGTAAAGACAGAGTGAAGAGGGAAAAACCTTTACAGACTGGGGCAGGAGGGGAGATGGCAACAGGGTGGTTAAAGTGCAGGGTTAGGGTTTGGAAAAGCAATTCCCCATTGCTGAGAAGAGAGATGTTTCTTGAAGAATGCTTTCGGGCTTTTGCAGTCTCTGTGTGTGTTACCCACCCAGTGACTGGCTCCTGTGATCCTGTCTGCGTGGCTACTGGTGTCTGGTATCAGGCAAATAGAGTGTCATCCCTAAATGTGCGAGCTCTGGGATTTACATCCAGGCTCTGACGTCTTCCAACCAGGTGACATTAAGCGACTCACTGATGTCCGCCATGCCTCAGTTTCCCCAACTGCAAAGCAGTTGTGAATTAGAGAAGTGGACACATGTAACATGTTTGGAGTAGTTTCTAGAACATGGTCCTAGCACAGTTAATTCAAGCCATTATTTTTAACTCTTCAAGGCTTTTGCATGGAGCCTCCAGCAATGACATTACAATTACATTTTAGGTTTCCTACTTTGGGGGTGTGTTTGGTTTCCACAGAAGTTTCCATTGCTGGATTTCTGCTCTGAAAAGCTGGGGTTTGCTGTTTCTCTTTCAGTCGGAGTGATTTTTCCCAAGGATCTGAATTATCTGAGCATTCCAAGAAGAGCCTCCCCATTTTTCTTTTTGGGCTTTTGTTTGCTGCTGAGATGAGAGAGAGGAGTTCTACATTTTCTGTGGTGGATTGGAATCTAGAAGATGCCCTGTGTTATAACCATTACGGTCGATGGTGTTCAGCAGCTGAGTGCATTAAATGACACTGTGCAACATGGTGAGGAGAGACAATGATGTGGGCAAGACAGCTCTTGGTTGGGAGATATGAAAAGATTGAATAATATTCTCTTGCATACAGGTATCATATTTTCTTTATTCACTCATCTGTCGATAAACACTTACCTGATTGAATGTCCTGGCTATTGTAATTAGGGCTGCAACAAACAGGGCAAACAGAAAACTCTTTAGACTGGTGCTTTCCTTTCTTTGCAGATGTGCCCAGCAGTGGGGTTGCTGGATCATGTGTAAGTTCTATTTTTAAATTTTGGGAACCTCCCTACTGTTTTCATAGTAGTTGTGCAAACTTACCTCCCTACCAGTGCTTTGAAAGTGGTCTCTTGTCTGTCACCCTTGCTAATACTTATTATTTTTCATCTTTTGGAAAGTAACCATTGCAATAGGTCAGTGTAAGGTCCTACACATGTCATTTTAATTTATTTAATTTGTATATATTTTGATACATAATAACTACCTTTGTCTTGGGAAATTGGTACACATATATGATGTGTGATCCCCCTTTCCCCTTCCTTTCCCTTCCCTCTTTCTCCTTCCCTTGATACCTTTCTCTATCTCCAAGAAGTCTATATTTCTGATTCTGAATGTCTCCTTTTTAACTCTTTATATTTTAGGTTTCTCACCTAAGAGATACCATACAATATTCAGCCTTCTGCACCTCACTGATTTCACTTAACATTAGGGTCTCAAGTTCCATCCATTTTCCTACAAATAACTTGAATTTGGAGCTACTCAATTCACTCAAGTGGAAGAATACAAAATCAATTACATGCACAAAAATTAACATGATTCTGTACACCAATAATTAATCCACTGAGAAAAAATCAGGAAAAGGATCCCATGCATGGAAGCCAACCCAGAGCTGAAAGACCTCTACTGTATTCTGCAGAAGAGGGTAATAGAAAATGGGAAAGCCACTCTCTGTTTCTGCACAGAAATTAATATTGCTAAAATGGCCGTATTACTAAGGTGACCTATAGATTTGATGTAATTCCTACTAGAATACCAGGAACATTCCTTACAGAAGTAGAAAATGCAACCCTAATATTTATATGGAACCAGAAGAGAGCTAGAAGAGTTAAACAAAAAGAGCAAAGTGGGAGAAATTACAATCCCTGATTTTAGGTTATACTGTGAAGCCCTAGTAACAAAAAGAGTATGGAACTGGTACATAGTCGAATGTAATAGAATAAAAGACACAGAAACATTTGCTGAAGAAAGGTTAGCTTCTTTAACAAATTATGCTGGGAACATTGGCTATCCACACGCAGTAGCATGAACCTAATCCATGTTGCTGGCCCTGAACCAAAGATCTATATATAAAAATTAGAGGATTTTTTTCGTACTGGGAATCGAAATCAGAACCTTGTGCTTGCCAGGCAGGCACTTGTATAGCTGTGCTATATTCCCAACTATATATAAAAATGAAAACACTAAAACTGCTGCAAGGCAAAGTGGGAACAACAATTGAAGACACAGTGTTTTTAATAATCTTTGTTTGTTTTCCCCCTCCAAATAGTGAATAACTTCAGGTCTTATTCATCTTTACATTTCAGTACCTAACATGATATCTGCCATACCTGAATAATTTATAAATGTGTACTAAACCATATTCTTAATTTGCAGTGGAAACTTAACATAGGATTAATTTATTTAATCTGGACAAAGATCTTACAATTATTTTTTTATTTGGAGATGAGCAAATTGAGGCAGAGGGAATACAAGTTACTTGTTTAAATCACAGAGCTGTTAAATGATGAGCCAGTATGAAAACCCGTATGTATATTTGCAGATATTAATATGTACATCACTTTCTCTCCTGACGAATTTGTAGAAGAATCAGACGTGCATTCAAGGCTTCTATGACCTAGTAATTTGCAGTGGGACGGCCTAAAACATAATTTAACTATACTACAGACCTTCAGTATAAGGTCCTTTTTGTGTCTGAAACCTTAGATGTACTTTATAGCCAGTTATTTCAAAGTAAGAGTAGTGTGTTCCTTTCTTAGGGGGACCATCATGCACCCAGAAGATTATTTTCTTCATTCCTGTATTTACATAGGCCATTATGCTTTTACTCTGGCCTTCTAATAAGCTCATCACCCTTCCCTGAAATGACATGGACCAAACCAAAGCCTTTTAAAGTTTTGAATTTCAAGTGACAAGTTGAACACAAATGAAGATTAGATACGTGCTTACTGTCACATAACCCGGGTTTGATTGTAGCTCTACACGAAGAGTGGATCATTGCTGGCAAATCTTTTGATTTTCATTCCCCCGTCTATAAAGTGATAATAAAAATAAAGTGAACTACTTTGAAAGAGTATAGTGAAAATTAAATGAGATGATACATGTAAAATCATATGCAGTCCACTAAATGAGAACTAGTATTCTTTAAGCAATAGCTATTACTATTATTATTATTATTAACTGTAATGCAAAGACTCAGAAATTAGTGAAATAATTTTTTACAATTAACTCCTGCTACATACTCACCCTCTTCCTTCTTTCTTCCATCTGAGCTAAGGAAAGTGATTTAGGAGAAGCATCCACTAGCAGCAGTAGGGAAGCTGCTCACCCTCCCTAGAGTGAAGGCTGCCTCCTTGGATTTGAATTCTAATCCAGTGCTCAATTCCTCTATTACTTTCCCTGGTCCACCCTGCCCAGGGGACGGGGGGCGGTTTCCTAGAAGAGTGACCACGTGTTAAAGCGAAGCAATGATTTAAGAACTGTCCTGGCCTACATATAATTCTCTGGGGGACTTTCATGTGTCTTTTGTGGGAAACCGTTTCATGTCATGCAGAACCAAAAACATTTTGTTTAGCATTTGTACAGTGATGAAGCAGACTGAGTGAGATCACAGTTTTCTTTTCTGTGGATAAATGTCTCCTTCTTTCTTTTTTGCCGCTCTGTAAACTACAATGCACTGTTCCTATTACATTAATAGACTGTGAATTGATTTGTGTGCAAGAAGGAACTAGTGGAAGGTTTGACAGAGAATAAACTTGTTTTTCTGTCTTTTTTTGGCCTTCTGCATTTCATTTCTGTACACTAGAATGCATTCCTGAAAACCTTCCAGATTCACTACCTTCTGATCATACTGTCTATTATAATTCTGCCCGATGGCAAACTTCTCCTTATTGACTCTAAATTACATTTAATCCTGTTAGGCTCACTTCTTATTGAAAGGCATGCATTGTGATGGCATTGACGGGAATCCAGCAGCCGAGATGCCCAGCCAGAGGAAAATACACTCTTGGAGCCTTCTAGTGCTTGTCATTTTCACACTGGGCCCAGCTGTGTAGCCTCTTGAAGGGTGAAGAGGATCGAGGTGCTCAGTGCAGATAATGGCGGGCTCCCGGGCAGTGTGGAGAGCTCTCCACTGCAAGGAAATAATCTTTTGAGCCCAGTGGACTAAGAACCAAAGACCATTTTGAGCTAAGACAGTATAATTCTATTCGTGAAAAGCCCTTGCAGGGGGAAATTGCCTGTGTTAAAATCTGTGCACAAATTAAAATAACAGGGCTAAGGGGGAAATATCTCTATAAAAGGCTTTATGGCTCTAGTGGATAATAATATTCTTGCCACATTAGGATCTGAGGACCTAGAGATATCGGAGGTTTTTTGTTTTTTGGGTTTTTTTCTCACAGTGTACTGGTCTTTTCTCAACTTTAACTTGGGCAGCCCGTCTGTTCTTTAGTGCTTATTTGATGAACTGGAGCACTGTGCGAAACATACTGTTGCTTCTTATCAAGACAAAGGAGAAAATAAGATGTGCATCTCATTTTGTGTGTTGACACCTCCTAAGATTGATTCCTCTAAAAGCTCCCTTTTGCCTAAATGTACTGAATGTATAAATTCCTTGTGATTTCAAGAGGGTGTGGTGGTGGCAGGTTCTGTTAATATTGTTGTTTTGATGTGAAGGGTAGATAAATGCGTCCCTCTGTTTAGAATAGGTTCGTTAGAGAGGAGCGAGGAGAGAGGGAGATGTCAGTGCAGTCATTCCCTAGGGTGAATGGATTCAGAAGTCTCGAAGACTGCATCAGCTGAGTAGCTAGTATCGCGTGTCACAGCCCTACCTGTGAGCGGCCCCTCCTTGTATACTGCGTGGTCACTGCAAGTTTAAAGCTTATGCTATACTTCCCTAATTCCATGACAAAGAAAGCATGAGTAATGGGCTGTTGAGTATTTGGAAGTCATGTCATGTAAGTAAATAAGTATACCATTTGTAATTCTATGAAAGAATGATGGCAACATGTATTCTAGAATTAAGTACAAATGAGACGTGAGTCTTTGAGATCTGACAGGGGACCAGGGAGCGTAGCACTGGCACATCTCTGGCCTAACCTGCAGCAAAATAAGATGGTAAGCAACTGAGATGCTTTCTTCCTGTCGGTCTTCCCCCGCTCCATCCTTGCCTTCCTCTCTCTTTGCTTTGCCTGCAGCCTTCCTTTTCTCATTATTGTATCATTTCTTCCTCATTACCTTCCTTGCTCTCCGTCCATTTACTCTTTCACTCACTTTCTTAGTCTTTCACCCGAGATGACTTAAAAGCTCATCCGGGCTCAGGCTTTGTGTGGGTGCTATGACAACTGCGTGACCAAGACAGACAGAGCTTTGATCCTTAGATGAGTTGAGTTTGATTTATGTGGAAGGAATACTAGATTACTCAGTGGGATGACCAAGCCCATGCTTGGGGCACCAGGGATTAAATCAGAGATCATTAGCGAGATGCATGAGGAAAAGCTCCTAACAATCTGCCCTTTCAGAAAACCTTCCCCGAGCAGTAATTAAAAACTACATTTTGACCAAGGTAACTAAAGGAAAGCATTAAGAAGCTACAAAGAAGCAGGAGAGGTTCTGCAGAGCACAGAAACCCAGGATGGCTGTACAGAGAAGAGCAGGAAGCACCTGGCCTCTGCCACCGGGTTGGAATAAACTCAGAACCAGGGGGGATTTTTCCCTGCGAGGCGGGCATAAGCAAGAGGACCCCACAGTCCCCATCATCACCATGGACAACTGAAGTCTTCACTATTGGAGAATCCTACAATATTCACATGCTTTGAACCCAGCTAGGAGAGCTCTCAAGAATCCGTATGCTGAGCTGTGCCCAGAGGGAAACTGGACACATGGCTTCATGACCAGTGTGGCTGCTGTTCTGTACTATCTGAGAACTGGAGGCACTGCTAGAATACTTCCTGTTCTGAGTGTGAGAAGACATTGGGTTTCTCCATCCCAGAGACTCAGTGGCCACTGCAAGGCCCCCTGGGTAGTGCACTGCGGATGAGCAGAGCTAATACTGCCCTGTTATTCCCCATAACTCAGCTCCTGCAGACACTCCTTCCTCTCATGCTAGTTGTTGGTGAGTGTTCCCCTATGGGCTGAGCTGAAATTGTGCCTTGCTGTAGGGGACTCTGAGACTTGAACCACTAGAGCCATCACATGCCTGGTGCTACAGTTGATACAGTACTGGATGCCCCAAGGATACTGGGTCTCCTCCACATCTGAGCCTTTGTCCTCCTCTGTGTCACAGCTATGGCTGCATTATGCTCCTGGAACCTGAAGCCTGTAAAACACCAGAGATGTTGTCTCTCTTCTCTGCAGCTCTACAGCTGATGCAGTGCACCATTCCCAGGGATCCAGAGAATCTGCTAAAACTGTAGCCACACTCTGTGGCTGAGCAGATGCAGTGCCCTGTGTCTTAAGGAACACAGCCTTGGCTGAGCTGTGCCACCCCACACTCCAGCTGAGACAGCTACAGCAGCCCACCTATCTAGAACTGGTCCGTCCCTTGACAGCCAGAGATGCAGAAGTCACCTGCTTCTTTGTGCAGTGGAGTCATTACTGTGCTGCTCTCCATCACAAGGAGCCACGCCACAGTAGCATCTCGCCGTGACTACATCTTCAGCTGGGTTCCCTCTGTGTTTCATCTTCCCAGCTTCCAGAGTCAGCCCTGTGTGGTGCCGCATTCCCTGGAGCGTCCAGGGTCACTTTACCTGTTAGTCCAGGGTCTTACATTTAAGCTTTGCTCTTGTTCCCAGGCCTGAAGCTTCTGTAGCACTTTTTCTTCCTCAGTACCTTGCCAGTGCTGGCCCATGGGCCTCAGGGTCAGAACTTGCAGGCTGAACTTGTATGTGAAATCTCAAGTCCTACATTAGTTTTGCAAGGCCCTGTGGTCTAACTTAGCTTTTCCAAGCAATCTGCCTTGGATCCTAGAGCACTGTGGCTGCCTAGGAGCGGTGTTAGACCCAACACCAAGGCGAGTCTACCCAGGCTTTCCACCATGAGGAACAGAAGAACAGATAGATCTCTGCAGCCCATGCTTTAATACTCTATGGGCAGTTCTTGTTCATTTTAATCAGAACCAAAGAAGCTGCATAGGTACCACAGTGCTGCACCCACACAGAACTGGGGCCACTGAAACCTGCACAGCTGGCACCCATGGCACATCTGGAGGTGGGAATTATCCTCATGAAAGGTACTCTGTGAAGAGGAGACAGCACCACCCATGTGCAGACAATTAGGGACACAGATGTGAAAAAGCAAGGGAATATGGAACCCTGCAAAGAACACAGCAATTCTCTTGTAACTGACCCTCAACATGTAGACATGTACAAATTACCTGAAAATGAATTAAGGAGATTCAGTGAAATGTAAGAAATAATATAGACAATTTATGAAATTAGAATAAATCACGAATGACAAATTTAAGCAAATTAGATAGCTGTGAAAAAGAACCAAACAGAAATCTTAGAGCTGAAGAATTTATTTTTTAATTTTTTTTTTACTTTAAAGAGAGGAAAAAAATAAAAACAATACAGGATTTTGAAACAAGATATATGAAATTAACAATGATTATTATATTGCATATTGTTATCTTTACAGTAGTTGCTCAGATTACCAGATACAGGTATAGAAAAATGATGAAACAATATAAGCACTAACTGTTCATTTAAACGACTTAATAGAAATTAGTAATACAATTTTTCTCCTCCTTTTTTTCTTTTCCCTCATCCCAGTTGTTTTTTACTTTTGAGCAGTTGCCTTCCCTTTCACTATATCTATTGTGCCTTTTGGATCTTATTTACTCTCTTAGTTTCTTACACTAGGGAGACAATATGATGTTTACACATGCGAGTCTGGTTTATTTCACTAATGAGTAGTACCTCTAGTTGCATCCATTTACCTATAAAAACCTTGAGTTCATCTTTCTTTATAGCTGAGTAATACTCCATTGTATAAAAATACCACGTTTTTCTAATCCATCCCTTGGTTGATGGACATTTTGGTTGTTTCCAAGATATAGCTATCACAAATTGTGCTGCTTTAAACATGGGTACACATTTATTGCTGTTTTCAATTCTTCTGGGTAATACTCAGAAGGGGAATTACTGTGTCAAAAGGTACCTCTAATCCTACTTTCCTGAGGAATCTGCACACTGATGTCCACAGTGGTTGTACCAGTTTACACTCCTACCAACAATGGAGATGGATTCCTTTATCCCCACAGCTCAGCCAGCATTTGTTATTAGTTGATTTCTTTTTAAAAAAATTTTTTTTCATTTCAAAAATAAAAAAACTAACAAAACAAAAATGAAGACAAAATCAAAACAACACAAAAACAACAAAAATGAAACATGGCCTCTGTCTTAGTTACTTTTTTCTCGTTGCTGAGACAAAATACCCAACACCCAAAACGAAGGAAGGAAAGGTTTATTTAGCTTACAGTTTGTGGAGGTTTCAGTCCATACTTGGCTGGTTCTGAGGCAGAGTGGCACATGGCAGGGGGCAAACTGTTCATGGCAGCAAACAACCAGCAAATGTGTGGAATTGAAGGCAAGCAGCCTCTTTCTCTACCTTGTAAACAGCCTGCCCCCACCCAGGGGGTGTGTAGCTCTCACACAGTCTCCATGCCCTCCTCTTCCACAGGCTCAGAATGTATACAAAGTAAGCACCCTGGCTTCCTGCTGAATCACATAGTTAACCTTTTAAACTTCCCAAATTAACAGAATAAACAACATCCTAGAAGGATAAGGGCATGTCCTTTTCACCCCAAGACCTACACCTGCTGAGTTACTCAGCCAAACCTCCAGACTCCCCAAGTTGACACAATGTATCAACCATAATAGCCTCAAAACAAAATTACAGTAATTAACAATGGTTGCTACATTACATACTGGTACCATCAACGAAGTTGCTCAATCCACTAGACTGATTTCTCAACGGCAGCCATTTTTTCTGAGGTGAGACGGAATCTCAGTGTTGTTTTAATTTGCATTTCTCACATGACAGATGATGTTGAACATATTTTCATGTATTTATTTGCAATTGGTCTTTCTTCATCTGAGAAGTATGTATCAGTGAAATAATAATTAAAAAAGCACAGTTAAGAGCTTCACTAGCAGACTAGTACACATGGAAGAAAGAAACTCTGAACCTGAAGACAGGCCCTTTTAAATGACTCAAGAAAGGAAAAAGAATGAGAAAGCGTGCAGCCATTCTACAAGACTTATGGTGTTGCCTTAAATATTTGCAGCAAATATTTGTATTCTGGTACCTGTAGGAGAAGAGACCATAGAAAGTCATAAAAATCATGTTCAATGTAATAGGTGTTGAAAACTTTCCAAGTCTTAGGAGACAGTTAGATACATGAAGTTTTAAAAGATCTCCCAATAGATTTAATTCAAAGATGGGCTCTTCATGTCAGGTTGAAATTAAATTATCTACAGTCAGATACAAAGAAAGATTTTTTAAAGCGGTAAAAGGAAAGAGTTGAGTCACACAGAACACCTTCAGTGACTACTGTGGATATTTTGGCAGAAGCCTTGTAATCTGAGAGAGAACTAGACATTACATTCAAAGTACTAAAAGTGTGAACTTCCAGGGAAACTATATTACAACAAACTACACTACACCCAACAAAACTGTCCTTCAGAAATTAAGGAAAAATGAAGTGTACCACAGAGAAGTGAAAGCTGTATTACCAATTGACATGCTTTGCTAGGGATGCTTATAGAAGTTCTTCAAGCAGAAACAACAGGATGACCATTGCTATTGCGAACATGTTTTAAAATATAAAGCTCACTGGAGAGGCAGACATATAACCAACTACAGAATTATTCAATGCTGTAATGCTAATATGTAAATCAAATATATCTTCCATGTGAAGGTTAATAATCAGTTCCAGAAAGATAGAAAAAATAGCAAGCAAATGGAAATATATATTGCTATAGACTAGTAGGTGCTTTGCAAATAGAATTTAAATGGAGAACTACTATGTAACCCAGAAATCATACTTCTGTACCTACACTTAAAGGATATAAAGTCGAAACCTCTCAAGATGACTATCATGTTCACTGCAGTTTTATTAACAATAGCTAAAATATAAAAAATAATCTAAATGTTCATAGGTGGATGGCTGGATTAAAAAAAACTGTGATACATAGATACAGTGAAACATTCAGCCATGGAGTAATATTTGCCCCTTTGCTATAATATAAGTGAACCTGAAATGTTATAGGGCTAAGTGAGAAAAGACAGGCACGGAAAGAAGAATATTTCATGACTCCACCTATATGTGGTATCTATTATTAAAACGAATAGAGAGGAGATGAAACAGTGGTTACCAGGTACATGGGGGTCCGATTAGAGGGTTCAAAGTAGCAGTTTATATGTTGAACAAGTCTAGAGATTTAATATTCACCTTGAAGGCTAAATTTGTAATGCGTATAAAATTCACACCAATTTTATAGATTTTACCTGCTCTTGCTCCAAAAACAAATAAATGTGCTACTGTGAAATGATGGTGCTGCTAACTTGCTGCACTACAGTGATTGATAGCTCATATATGTCAACTTGGCTGGGCTATAGGATACCCAGCTATTTGGTTAAACTTCTAACCTCAGTGTGTCTATGGGGGTGCTTCCAAATGAGATTAACATTCCCATTTGGAGACTGAGTGAAGTAATCGCCTGCACCCAAATCGGAGAGCCTCATCCAATTCACTGAAAGTCTGGATAGAAGAAAAGGTAGGAAGAAATAATTATTTTTCTCTACATGACTATCTGTGAGCTGAGACACTGGTCTTCTTCCTTTGGCTTCAGACTCAGAGTTGAACTTAACGATTGGCTTTCCTGCTTCATAAGCCTTTGGACGAGGACTGAAACCATGGCTTTGGCTTTCCTGGGTCTTCCTGGGATTCTCAGTGTCTATACTCATATGAGACTCTTCCTTAGGATATTTATCTCCACACACTGCCATTGTTTCTACGTCTCTGGGGAACCCTGGCCAGTATCCTTGCCTTTACGCTGTGTTATGTATCCTGTGATATCATGTTGTGTACTATACCTTAAATACATATAACAATTAAAGCAAAAAATGTTATATTTGATGTAAAGCACTGGAATAGTTATGTCGGGTAAAATCAAAGTCTTACGGGTTTTCTTAAACTTATTTTAAAGTTTTATTTTTTTATTTAAATTCAAAATCCATCTGGTGTTGCAGGCGACACGATTATCTCGTCAGAGCTTAGGGCTTCTAAAGTCTTAATAGAGAACATGTAGGGAAGAAGTAATTAGGCAGTGACATTGAACAAGTCATTAGCAGTGTGATGAGTACTGTAAAGGAGAAATGCTGATCGCTATGGAGCATATGACAGGGGGACCCTAACCTCCCCTTTTTCTGCGTGAAACTCAAGACATGTACATTTTAAACTATGGTGCAAGATAGTCCTTGGCACAGTTAGAAACTGTGATGCCTGGAGTTGGTGTGAGTGGGGATGGGGTGGAAATACCTCTTTCTGGATGCCCAGGGAAAGGACCACAACAGGATTCTGGGCAAACTGAGAAGGAATTAAAAATCCTTGCAAAAGGATTTGGATAGGATAAAAATTATTACCCTAACAAAAGTGAGCAATTTCATGATCTTGAGCTCAAGAAATAACCATTTTTAAAAATTTTCACATGGTAAGAAAATAGAGAAAAGATGAAAATAACATCGAGTGCTTTGTTTCTCACGATTTGAAGCCTTTGGGAGACTCGATATGGAAATTATTTCTGAGAGGCTTCATATACCGTAAGAATATATTGGATGGTTGCTATCATTTTTGATATAAATTACATATCTGCTGTAGTATTATCTAAGCGGCTAGGCTTAGCATATGCTAGCAATTCTCCACTCTAGTGGACCTCAGAGTCACCTTGAAAGCTTGTTATAACATGGATCACTGGGCGCAATCTAGAGTCTGTGATTCACTTCTGGTGTAGAGTGCAAAGACTCTTCTTTGTGATACATTTTCAGTACTGCCACCACCGAGGCCCATTCTGAGGGCTCTTGGTGTGTGCCAACACATCAGCTAGCCCTAACCATTAGAGGTGGAGGGAAAGTTGGCCTAGGGATCAGAAAACCAGCGGCGTTGTTTCAGTGTCTTAATCCTCGTAAGCTTGTGGTTGAAATATTCCAGATGTCTTCCTTCAACAATGGAATGTGTGTTTTAGCAACAACGTTGTCACAAGAGTCAAATTATACATCTGAAAGTATTTTATAAACTGAAGAAAATCTGTGATGTGAAACACATTTCTTGGGTCTCATCACAATCATGTATCTGTAGACAGTATATCTAGGGGACAGTTTTCCAGAGATCAGGGAAGAAGACATCCCACAAGTTTGCAGGAGCAAATCTCTGATCTGCATCCTTGTGTGGATGTAGCGAGGAGGTCATGAGGACTATGGATATGGTACCAAGCAGACAGGCTTGTGCATCTGGAAGGTTCAGTCAATGTTTCATTTGGTAGTCTTTCAGTTTTTTGGAAATCAGAGCTTCTGGTTTTCTCAGACTGCACTAGTTCCTGGTGAATGGAGGAAGCCTTTTGGCTAAGGGCAGTGTAAAGCTTCCTCAAGGGTGAGAGTAGCAAGTCATAATGCTGTCGTTTAAGTATTAAATGCTAGAAAACAAAGACAAAATCAAAAAGCATGTAAAAGCTCTTTTGGTAATATGAAGCAATTCCTGCCTGTTGAAGAGATTTACAAATCCTCAAAGCAATTTTGGCAATATGAAGCAACTCATTCCTATTGAAGAGCTTTACAAATCCTCAATTTCATTTTTACTTTCTGGTAAATATAACCATTGCACAATTTTTTATTAATTTTTTAAGACAGGACCTTGCTATGTCCCCAGCTGGCTTTGAAATTACTATGTAGACTCAAACTTGAGATCCTTCCATAGTTCTGGGATTATAGGTATGTATCACAACTCTCAGCTTTTTTAATGCAAATTCATTAATTTTTAAAAAATTAAACATTAAACTGTAACTCCTTCTAGTCCCAGCACCTAAAGGTGAGACTTTGAATTTTATTGACCATCAACTGCCAAATACATCTTATCTTTAGTCTCAGCTAAGCCTTGCTGGAGCTGAGTTGTTCCAAGTGAAATAGACAACTCCAAGCCCTGGTGAAAACCTGAACATCAATATGTCCTCGAAGCAAATCTGTGAGATGTACTGAGAGAACTACAAAACTGAGAATCCCTTCCACGGGGGTCCAGAAATCCTTTACTTACCATTACACTTCATAAAACTTATCACTTTCAAATGGTGACAGAAAATCATTCAGAAAGGTCCCTCTTGTTGACAAATGACAAAGAAAACATTGCTGTGTATCACTTGTCCTGGTGGTGGCTGTTCTGAGCCCTGGGTCCATGCCGAGTGGCTTTCCTAGTAGACTTCAAGGTTTCAGTTGATAGATGGACACCCATCTAGCTTTGGGGGGTACATGGTTTCTTGTGTTTTAATCATTATGGCTGGAAGATTTCCTATAGGAGGCTAAGTTGTTACTCTAAGAATTTCCAGTGGAGAATAACAGATGGAGGGTGGGGACATAGTATGAGGAGACCCAGCCTGAGGACTACTAGGAGTTTACAAGGGTGGCCCTCAGCTCACAGAAGACAGACATGGCAGTAGCTGAAAGGTGCAGGCAGTTAGTTAACAGCCTGAGCTCCAGATTCAGACAGAGTTGGGAGTCCTTGGCTTCCACTCCTCAGCTCTCAGACATTTGGGAAATAACTTCTCAAGCCTCAAGTTTTCTTTACAGAATTGGCTTAAAAACACTTTCTTTCTCACATATGTGTGGTCAAGAGTATATGAGAGAATAGCTCTTAATTGCAACTAGACTATGTATTCCTGTGGGGATGAGAATGAAGTCTTCATTTATTTAAAAATCTTGTATTGAACACCTACTGTGTGCTGGATTCTGAGGGTATCTGCCTTTTATATGCTAGTCCATCCCACTGTGTCTCATGCCAAGCAGTTAAAACTCACATATATTCATTGAATCAATTGAATAAACTTTTTAAATTTTGCTTTTTTAAAGCAATGGTACAATGTAGGTCAACTACTTTGTTCATACCACACTTCCTTTAAACATGTGAAACTTTTGAACACATGATTATTAAAAACATAGAATGATAAAATTTCTTCACAGGTCTCCCATGTCATAGTATGTCTTGGGGACATAGTTGCTTAAAATTTGACACAGGAAAGGTTTTATATTATACAGAATGAAATATATGCAAAGAACCATGACTATGTTACTATCATAGTTTATATTCTTGAAGTTGGGATCTAAGTTTTGATTTAGGCATTTTGCCCACAGTGAAATATTACATGTTCTAATGTAGCAGTTAATATGATCTGATACAGTGACTTTAAATTAAATTTCATTAAAAAGTAAGAGCATAAGATGTCTTCCTAATAGGCTTAATTAGGGAAAATGGAAGATCATAGTATTTCTATATTAATGTACTAACTTAGATAATTGGGTTTATACAAAATACATGTTGAAAAAAAGAGGAAGGCTGGAAACCAGAGGAAAAATAACTCACTACTATCCAGGGCCTAATTTATTTTTGATAGAGGAGACCCACCAGATGTTGGGCATTAGGAGAGGAAGCCATTCTTTTCTTTCAAGTGTACAAGCCAGTATTGTCTGCTGCAGCCCTTGTTTGGCAGTCACTACTTCCTGGGAAAGTCATTGTTTAGGATCTCACTGCTTCATAACAACTGGCACTTGTCTTTCTGATTCGTGCATTGTATGAACACAACACATTCATTGCAGGGTCCTTGCAAATCTCTCTCCTTTCACCCAGGCTTTCCCAGCTTCTATGAGCTCTGCCTTGATATTTTTAATTAAATGTTCTAAAAGTTGATATTCATGTACCCTGCTTGCCTGAAGTCTCTGTTCATACCTCGTAGTAAAGGTCTTATCTTTCTTTTTTATATTTCAGCTTGATTGGAAAGTGAAATTAAGCTCAGTTCCCTAATTGGGAGCCACATGGGGCATCTGCCTGATGAGAGCTGCACCAGAACTCAGTAGCTACCCAGCACACTGAAACAGAAGGTCGCCATTTTGTAAAACCAGAGAAAAAGCTACTGGGAATTTTGTAGAATTGTCAGTCAGGATGCAAAGGACACTAATGGCTTCTCCCACAGCTGTTAACATTTCTCTTCAGTAGCCAAGCAACCCTGAAGACAGGAACAAACTCTCTAAGACATCTGAAATTTTTCTACAGAACTAAGTATAGGCTTCCAAAGTGGCATCTGTGATGATTTGTCCATCGATTAAAATAAATGAAGAATTAAAACTTCTGAAAAATATTTCAGACCGAAAGATCTGATTCTATAGAAAGGATACAATGATCACATAAATAACATTGTTACAACTTTGTAGAGGATTTATGGTGTTATGATATTATACTGCTCTTTAATAATAGTGTTTTCCAAAGCAGAAGTAGCCATGTCCAGGGTTGCAAAACCCATTCACTGGGGTATGGGAATAACTTAAGACTTCTTATATGTTTTTCTCAAAGCCAAGGAAAGGGCACACAAGGAATTTACATGACCTGGTAGCAAAAAAATTGGGTGAAGAATTTATTTATTTTTTATTTTATTTATTTATTTTTTTTTGTGGTACCAGGGATTGAACTCAGGACCTTGCACTTGCCAGGCAAGCGCTTATTCAACTGAGCTATATCCCCAGTCCGGGTGAAGAATTTAAATAGGCATCTTTGTTTTCCTCAAAAAAGGCATGCAGACAAATGACAGGTATAACAAGATATAATTAACGTCACTGTTACGATTCAGATCTGGAGTGTCCCCCGGAAGTCTCATTGTTTGGAAGGTGAATGGATCATGGGGATAGTATAGCTGCCTTGCTAATAGGAGTTACAGCCTGGTGGGAGGTGAGTCCTGGGGAGTGAGCAGACAGTGTAGCACTGTACATCTCCTTTCGTGCCTCCTCCTCCCCCACCCCCTCCCCTCCCTGGCCGCCATAACATGAGCATCTTTCTTCTGCTAGACCCTTCCATCATGTGCTTCCTGCCTTGGAGCCAGCCAGGTGTCAACTGAAAACACTCACCACGCTGGGCGTCTCCCCCTTTCAGCTGCAGGTAGCTTAAAGTAACTAAGGCAATTACTAATCATCAGGGAATTGCAGTTTAATAGCAGAATGAGATGTCCCTTCACACCTGTTAGAATTGCTGCTATGAAATACGTAATAGACGAGAAATGTTGGTGAGGATATGGAGACAAAGCACCTTGGGTGTACTGATGGTGAAGTAGGAATTCAGTAAAGTCATTACAGAAAACAGTAGAGAGGTTCCTGAAAAAAATTGAACTGTTATATGGTTCTTGATCTTAGTGCTGGGTATATATCTAAAGTAAATGAAATCAGTCACTGGAAGAATTACAAACACCCACATTTATTGCTGGATTATATATACAGTAGAAAAATTAGGGAAATAACAGAAGTGCTGATAGATGGATGGGTAAAGTAATTGTGGTATAAACACAATGGAATATTACTTATCCACAAACAGCGGGAAATCCTGTCATTTGCAACATAGATTAAATCTGAGGGCATTATGCTAAGTGAAATAAGTCAGACAGAGAAAGGCATATAGTATATGATCTCATTTTGTTATGGCAAAACAAAACACTGAAATGACACTCAGGATTTGGAAGCAGATTTATTTTACATTGACAGGCACTGATTAGGATCATTCCCAAAATATCAGGCCCTGATCTCTGGTGGTCTAGGGCTTCTGTGGAATAAGCAAGCAGGAAGTACAGAGGCAGAGTGGCTTATCCACTGGGGACTTGTTCTTACAGTATGCATCGTAGTAACCAGCTATGCATCACAGTGACCAGCCACTTCTAAGAAACAGGAAGTGTAAGTCAAACAATTACCTGATTAACTAACAAACTGAAGTACACTGGCAGGGGGTTGCAGATCTTCTGCTATACTTTATGTGTAGGATCTAAAATTCAGACTAACAGAAACAAGAAAATGATGGGTCTCAGGGCTGGAGTATTGGGGCAGGGGTAAACATTGGTAGAAGGCCATAAACTTACATTTTTTAGATGGAGTAGAATCTGGAATCTAATATACAGCATAGTATCTAAGCAGCTTTGTATGGCTGAAGTTGGTTAAGGAGTAGATTTTAAATGTTCTCTTCACATGCACACACAATGGTAAGTAAGTGTAGTAACATGTTTTAACCACTGAGGTTGTGGTAACATGTATGTGATGTATGAATATATAAAGTTATCATTTCATGTGGTGCAAATTTAATTCAAATTGCGTATTTTGAATTTTAAAAATCATCCTTCAATAAATATAGGAAAATAAAGATATAAAAAATGAAAGCTTTACTAATGTTTGAAGTAACATTTTAACTAATATTTAAAGCGTTATAAAGTAGCATAATTTAAAAATTCATAAGTAAATATATTTACATTGTTAATGCATACTCCAAAAATCCTTGCTACTCACTTGGGTATTACTTATGTATTACTATGTAATAATTGCCCCCCTTACATAACAGCTTAAACAGAAAATGTTTATTATCTAACACTTCTGATGGGTCACCAATTTGGAGGCAGTACAGTACCCGGGATAGATTTCCTTCTCTGCAGAATTTTTTGAATAAACTTAATGAAGTTCTCTCAAATGTGATTGATAAATAAAATAAAACGAAACAAAAGTGAGCCAACTGAGCTCTTCCAACACGAGTTCTTCCAAGTCAGAAGGAGAGTTTCAGAAAATATGGCCCATTAAGGGCCCCTTGATGAATAACATTGCTGATGGATTAATTATATTTGATTTCGAGAAAAGCATAAACTCTCAGCCTATCAGGGCTCTGGGGAGTAAAGGGACTTTGTCTCATTTTGGTTTCCCCAAATTCCCTTTGCAATCTCTTTTTGTTTCGGTAGCGTTCCTTACTTTCGTTCCATGGAACAATCAGAGTCAGTAGATTCACTCACATGTAAGAGCTCTTTCAAATCTTAGAGTTCATGATTCTAGATATGTCGGACAGTAATTAGTTCTTTTAGGTAATACTTTCATGCATATTTACCTCACTAAAGTATTTAGTTCGTTTTAACAGGTACTCACTAAGCGCACACATTAGGTCAGGCTCTCTTGCGAAGGACGGGAAGGTAAAGATAATAGACCCCGTGTCCTCAAAGAGGGTATTAATTTATTCTAGTTCCAGAATTTAAGTATAGTGATTTTCACATAAGAGGTACTTTGGAAAGATTTATTGAATGGATGAAGATTGAAAAAACAAATTCCTTTGAACCATTTGAGATTATGGACACAGAGGGAAAATATAATATAATGTAATATATGATAGACATACATATATATGTATATATAGTCAATGAATTCTGCATGAAAAGTAACAAGGCAATCAGTTATCTTGATGTTGCCATAAATCTGGATATATGCTCTTGAGCAATCAAATGAAATTTATCACCACTGTAAATTAAGCAGATTAAAGTAAAGTTGTGCTTCCGCCATTCAGATGTATATGAGGGCCTGCCACTTTAAAAAGAACGCCAGTGGACGTCTGTCTGTCTGTGGGATGCTTGATAGGATCCTGGCTCTCATCTTTGCATAATAGAGTATTATCTGGTTGCAACACATAATTCAATTAAGATTATCCTTTAAATTCTTCCACCCTTTGTTGACATGCTTAAATTTCTTCCTCTTTCATCCTTGCCTCTCCTTTTTCAATCTGGGCAACTACTGCCATTCATCTCTATCTTTTGAGGTTATCATTTCACTCTAGCAAGGAAGCCTTTCCTCTTTATCAGCGCTCCCAGGGCCTCACCCAGCCCCTCTTCTCTATACTGTGTGTTGCTATCAATATTCCAGCCTTAGATATTTTTAATCTCAGCCAAGAATTTTGTATCATTTTCATTTCTGGTCAGATAAAATAAATGTTCCACTGGATATGTAAATGATCCTGTAAACCAGATGAATTTAGGGGGTTTTGCTTTCAGCAATGAAAAAAGATCTTTATCCTTACATCAGACAGTAGGGAAACAAATGAAATGTTACACACTGGCATATTTCTAAATGCTATTTTCTTTTACCTCCTCTTGAAAAAAAAAATGACATCTGCAATGTAGGATTTGCTCTGGGGGGAAAAGTCATTTCATTCATTTAAGGAGGAAAAAAAGGAAGGTCATGAACACTTCGGAGGCTCGCCTTCTGTGTCTGTCTCTATAGACGTCAGGTTATAAAAGCCTTGGCCTCTGCTTACCTGGGTGGGAAGCAAATGGACGCCCCCCCCACCCCAAGTGCCCTGGGAAATGAAATTCCAGGATGCTTTAACTCTGGAAGGAATAAAAAATGCCAGCTGCTTCAACCCTCTGCATTTGTAGTTGAGGAAAGGGGGGCTTTCCCGGATTACTGAGGGGTGGTGGGGCAGTGCTGTCAGTCCTGGTTGAGGGCAGCTTTCCTCCCTTCCAGCTCGCAACCTCGTACTCCTCTCTCTTCTTTTACTGAATAGGTAAATGACAACATTATGAAGAAACTGCGCTGTTCGGTAACGGATGTCCACAGGGCCCCTTAGTAAGGTTACTAAATCAAGCACATCTTTAAATAATACAAGAAAGAGAATTTTGATTTACAATGACATAAATCTTGGTAGAGGCAAAACTATAGACATGGCTGGGCTCCCCATAGTTTGAAACATTGGGTTGCATTGAGATGTAATGAAGTCCACAGAAAGGGAAAGAAGAAATGAGAGAGATGGTGGAAAGTTTGGAATTCCTTGAGGCTTCTGTTCTGAGGCTGAATCTATACTTGGATTAACTGTGTTTTCAAAAAGTGTTTAAGATGCTTTGGAATGTCACCAAATCCAAACAAGTTCTTTCTGTCTAGATATATCTGAATGATACTTTCTTTTGGTAAGCTTTATGTTTATTTGTTAATGATTTGAGCAAAAATTCAGATAATTAATAGAATAGAAAATGGAAACTGTGTAGATGATCAGTAGAAGAAATTGTCAGAAATCATTTTGGCATTGAGAAGCAAATTATAACAAAAAGTACCTCAGATTATAACTGCCATAGGATCAGATGCTCATGAAAATGAAATCCCCCTTTAAAAATTTTACGTGTGTTCTGTTTAAAAGAATTCTCCATAGACTAGCTTCTGGCATCACATGTTTTAAACCCTATTTCTTCTGTGATACCTACATACTTCTAATTATGCATGCCTAGTTCATACTACCTTGATCTCTGACCTTGCACCGTTCACATGATGAGGTCAGATTAGCCAATATTTTATGTGTAGAAGTTCTTCATGCCCTTCCTTTATTTAGGTGACTGTTGCTATAAATAAAAATGACTATGTACAGATCTTTGAATTCATTTCCCAAAACCCAGACCATATGTGTCCCCAAACAGCCTAAAGAAAAGCATGGAGACAGAAAGGAAATTATGCAACTTTGCTCAACAGCCAGTGAGCAGTAGAGTTAGGACTAGAACTACCATCTCTGGTTCCTTTTTGGGTGACACTTCCTTGATTTCTTTCTCTTTGTTTGGAGTCCTGCTAGCTGTGCTTTACTTTGAGAATGAGCAGAATCTTAGAGCATCTTCCCAATTTTCCAAATGGGTGAATGGCCTGAGGATGATATTTCCTCCATGGGAAGTTTTTCATCATACTCTCTAGTGGGAAGATTTCCAATGGAATCTGTGACTTTGTTAGTTTATTTATTTATTTATTTTTTTTGGTGAACCAGAATCAAACTCAGGACCTTGTGTTTGCCAGGCAGGCTCTGTGCTGCTGAGCTAAGTCCCCTGCCCTCAATCCTGTGACTTTGATGGTAAAGTTGAAGGACATTTCCTTAGTGTGGAGAGCTCAGTTTTCTACAATGTGGCCCTTGCCTACCTCAGCAGGCTCCTCAGGTCCCTCTAGGTGTACTAGAGATGCTCTGTGTTTAGGAATTTTTCAGTTCTCTGATATTTTCTATCTCCTCTTGCTTTTATAACTGTTTCTCTGGGTAGAATGACCTTCTATCTATTTTCTTTTTCCTGACTGGCTAATTACTTCTAGTTTCAGCTTGGGATATAAATGAAAAAGCTGTATATCCCTCACCAATTCTCCTGTTTCCAACAGTCCCTGAAACAAACTGCATGTAGCACCATGTATTTACAAAATTACAGCAAAGTACAGCAAATGACTGCATTAAAATATTACCCTTGAGCCCTAAGACGAGACTGTACAAATATTCAAAAGAGATAGTTTGTAGTTACTAGGCAATACAGCACAAACCAGTTCTTGTTTTTAAATGTTATGCCCAGAAGAGATTTTTGAAATTTTATAAACAGATGGATTCTTTTTGCTTGATTCACTAATGTTTTACAATTAACTAATTAACAGGTTTATTACCAAAATTAGCAATAAAAAATGTTCAGGAGCTTTGACCAAAGCAGTCTTTTGCAATTACATAGATACCGAAACAATCTGCATGATAGTTTGAGGCTAAACGTTGCTCAAATCAGAATTTCACCTGCTGTTTTCAAATAAAAGTTGACAAATATGAAAATGAACCTTGTAGATTTCTACACTCCTTTCATACACATGAGCTTCTGCCTTAATTAATAATAATTACAGGTATCACAAATTATAGTTAGAGGCCTGAATGTGCCCCAATTGCTTTAAAGTGTGCAAAATTGCTTAGCAAACATATGAAAGACTATCAGAGACCATTTTTATGCAAAGTCCATCTGCTCTTCACTGGATAACAGGACCTTAAATGACCTTCAACCTGATTTCCCACTGTTCCCCTCAAGAGCTGGGTCAGGCCTCTCTTTGTGGACTCATTGTTCCACTGCTGGGGAGTCTGTTCCTACTCCTGTCCCTCTGCAACACATTCCAGTGAGCTTGACAAATCCTTGCAGTTCCTTGAACATATCTTACACTGTACCTTGTTTTGACCTGAGCTATTGTTTGTTTTCCTGTCTGGAAGGACTTCCAAGCATTTAGTTTGCCCTTACCTCTTTTGGGATACGCTCACCCATCAAAGCCCTGTTCCTGTTTCCTGGAGGTAGAAATTGGTTTAGGAAGAGAAAAAGAATTGTCCTTTTGGTATTCATTCGTTGAACTACAAGCACTTCCCAGTAAAAAAGAAATGTTTTGGATTTTTAAAAATCCTTAGGTTCAATAAACATCAGCTGCAAGGGGGGAAAAAAAAAGATCCAGAAGGGAAAGAAACAAAGAGGAAAGGAAGGAAAAAAGAAAGAGAGAGAAAGGAAAGAAAAGCCAGACCGCTGCTTATTTCTGTTCTCTTGGTTAAGCCTGTTTCCTCTGCCTGGATTCATTTAGTCCTTATTTCTCAGAACTCGTGGGATTTTCAGTTTGTACCTAACCACTTCTCCTACCTTTTGAAAAATAAGCCTTGGTTTAGCCCTATATGTTTTCTGACCTGAAAAATCTGCTTCACCAATTAGGCTATAAGCTTCTGGCTGGAAGATGTAAGAAAAGGAAGCTCAGTACTCCAGGGGGTTTAGGGAAGTGGGGCCCACTCTGCAGCCTTTCCTATTGAGACAAAGTCTGGCCAAGTCCTGCTGCTTCTGATAACTCCTCTGAAGTTTCTTTTGCACCTAGCCTCCATAAGCACTCTGTGTGTGGTGATGCATCAATTAAACACCCCTTGTGCTTAACAAAATTAGATATTATTCTTATTACTTTATTGAGTGATTAAATTAATTACTTTTTATTTATATGCTGCCATGTTCCATGCTACACACACACACACACACACACACAGTTGGATATAGATTTATTGTGACCTCCTAACAGTGTAGTGCGGTGTAAGTAGTGAATTAAAGCCCCGTGGATGCACCTCCATTGACCAGGTTCCAAGGTGCAGTTCAGTTAATACTTTGTCCTGGGAGCCCTGCCTTCTTCACTGAGAGCTAAGTGACCCACAACTGTACTTCTAAGGTCCCACTGTGCTTATCTTTCTCCCAACACTCCCAACAGATTTCTACAGCAATTTTCAGCTCCCAGATTTTACCTGACTCTCCCAGGCGGTAAGAACCTGCAGGGCTGTGACAGTATATTGTCTAGCTCAGTGTGGCCACCAACACAGGGCCATAATACTCCCTTGCCAGCCCATCCTGCACGATACCGATGGCTCTTTTCCTTCCAGAAACAAACTACATCCCATGTTCCCTTGCAGAAAATCCTCTGAGTGCTCTGTGTCTTTGTGGGAGAAAACGCAAACACTTGGGTTGAAATACATGCCTTTCATAACATGGCCCAGGAGAGTTCCTGGGCTCCCCTACAGCCTCATTCCAGGTGTTTCAGACCCTTTCAGCGCACACAGCCCTTATCCACTGGTTACACTCTTCATAATCTTTCTCTTCATTCTTCTCCACGCACTAGCTGAAAATTTCTCCACCTAGAAACCCCCCACCCTTCCATCAAGATCCGTCTCCCCTGTTACCTGCCTTTTGGTATTCCGCTAGCACTTTGGCACAACCTATCACAGAGTCATTGCTCAACTACAATTTCAGTCGCGCCTACGATGAGGCAAAGAGCTGGACTCAGTGTCGCACTGTGCAAATATGGCATCTCTTTGCTTGACTCACCTACCTAGGAATCCCGATCATTTAGTTCTTGTAGTTCTTTCTGACAAAGCACAGTGTCCAGCCAATTAGAAGAGTTTCGATGAGCATGTTCTTGAGCATTTCTTGCTTGCTGATTTGTCATCACCCTCATGTCAATACTGTACCTTGACAGGCAGCCATCCTACATATAATTTATGAAAATATAGGGGTCAGTGGGGAGAACTTCCATGAATGAACCTTTTCAGAGTTCTACCTTAGAAAGCTCTGGAAGTCAAAGATATTTTCTCACTGCCTTCTTTCTAATCTGCTTTTTAAGAATACCATCCTTTTGCCTTTGTATTTTCCTATAGTTAATTTTTGCATTAACATTGTCTTTGACATTGTATTAGACACAATGCTTTAATTTTTCTCATAACGTATAAAGAATTAGGTATACAACTTATTTAGTGATAATGGGAATACTGATAATGGAAGTTTTAATGCTTATACTCCTTGCATATTTTATTAAAATATATACCATTATTTTATCGTAGTTTCTTCCAGGAGCTGAGCAGACACTATTCAAGCAACATAAGAAGAAATACAAGCCTTATTAACTATCATAATTTTTGTTAAGCAATGACCTGTTGATGTGCTTTCCATGGAAGAAAAACTGATGTGTAGAGATACAGCCCATAAAGCATAAAATTCCTTATGCACGTGAGAGCTAATGGAGTTTACATGCCTTTTGCCTAATAATAGCAACACTACAGCCAGACAAACTCAGCCAAGATTTAGAACAGTTTCCAAGAAGTTGAATGAGGAGTGTCCATTCTCCTAGGCTACCTGGTCTCCTCTTCCTTCCACTCCAGGGAGAGTGCATCCAAATGGATGTGTATGCTCAGACTGGAACCACTCTTAACTGATCGCTAATCAAACCACTGCATTAATGTTTCCCTGGACTGACCGATTTACTGCATTAATTGACACTCTCCACTCCTTCGCTAAAATATACATGCTGGCAACTTATACCAACACTCATGGCATTTTAAATAGTAGGCCTTATTTTTGAAAATCAGTTTCTTTGTATATTTATTTTTGATATACTTCATATGTTTTATATGTACACAAAAGAATATTGGAAGCATTTTTGATTCCCTCAAACAATAATAATTAAATACTTGGTTATTCACCATCTAGCTTTAAAATTGTTCCTCCACCTTCCTTCCCATGCATTCTTCCCAGGGGACTGCTCTCCTACACTGTCTGTAAGTTACACTGTAAGTTCCCTTTATTGCTTTACTATTCTAATTTCTGATCTCTACATAGGAAAATAACACAAAAGACCTGCATATATCATGAATATATATGAGTGTGTGTATATGTAATACATTCTTCTGTGATATACTTGTTTGGCTAGATAGCACCTTCTTGTCTTATTTCACTTTGTGCCTTTATATGTTTGGATTTTATATATATATATATATATATATATATATATCACTGAGGGTAAATGCAAGAACTTTCACTGAGCTACACTCACTGTACTTTCTCATGTTTTATTTTAAAATAGGGTCTCACTAAATTACTAAGTTTCCTGGGCTGGAGTTGAGCTTGATTCTCTTGCCTCATCTTCCCAGAGCTCAGAGATTAAAAGTATACACCGCCATGCCCAGCTTCATTCTATAATGTTTTGTTATCCTACAGACCTAGTTAACTGCAACAGAAGCTTCATCCTCCTCCTAGATATTCAAGGACTTGTGGACTTTAATCTTGATCCGCCCTTTTTATAATTTGTCCCCCCTTTTTTGGCTTCATTCATCTGTGGGCAATCTGTCTCTTAAGAATCATTTTCTTTGCAGTCCTGTTGTGACCACCAAAGTGTAGATTTCTTTTTATTTAGTTTTCTTGGAATTTGTGGTAGTTATGAGAATCAGTATCTCATAACGCAATCAGCTCTGGAGAATTCTTCATAATTCTTTCTTGAAACATTATCTTTCCCCCATTCTCTATTTTGTCGCTGGAACAGACAGTGTTTTGGATATTCTAGACACAAAATAAGGTAAATTTCCTAGCACTGTTTTCATGTAGGTTGGGAGTGCAAGGCTGAGTTTTCTGGATAGATATACTATTTGTCCTATTTAGACTTGGCAGGCATACAGATGACTGAGTCCTTGCTTTGTGAGACAAGATGCATGACGTGCAGGTCAAAGTAAATGTGATTTCAAAGACATTTGTGATAAGCTGGGAATCCAGTCAGACATTTGGAAGAAGAAAGACTGGATGACTACTGAGATGGAAGCATGTGGGTAAACATGTGAGTGGGTGCTAAGTGCAAAGAACTTTATAACACATATTAATGCCCATCACAGGACATCTGCCATGAGAGAGGTACCAAATAATTAAGTCCTATATTCAAAATTATTCAGCTGGTGACATTATGCAGCCTCATTACTAAGCCAGTGTCAATATGATGAACATAAAAATAAAATGGTATGGTGAGAGATAGAGGCCAGGAATGGTTTCAACCACATGGGTTACACTCACAAGGATGACCTAGCTCTTGCCACTGCTAACTGCTCAGTTGATCACTGGTGGACATCACTGATGAAATTCTGACCCTGAACCATGCTATGAGGAAACTTAACTAGTCACTGTGGCAAGTTGACTGCGTTTAGTGTGATCATTAACTGATTATGTGAACTTGAGAAAGAAATGCCCAACTAAATTGGATGAGTGTAGTTCTGGGGGTGGTGGAAGGGATTTACTGAAGATTTACTGGGATTTATTGGGTGTGAGTGACTGCAACCAGTAGAATCCCTGCCTCATGGGAACAAAAAGGGAATTGAAGAAGGAAAATTGCTTCTGTTTCTTTGGAGGAGTTCAATATGCACCTTCACCTTGGACATAAGTCTCCTGCCTTCCAGTGCAGACTCTAGCCTTCTGTTGTAGACCCTTTGGCTGCCTGATATGGACTCCCATGGTGCAGGACGTTGAGCTCCTGGCCTTTGACTGGGTCCATGAGATCTCCAGGGCATAGATGCCCTTCTGCACTTTTCCACATCTGACTCTGTGGGCAGCCACTGTAAGTCAATCTCGGAACGTCTTACATACTTGTATATCTTGCATTAAATCTGTTTCTCTAATAAGCACTGATGTGTATACTCAGCTCTGTCTACCTCTGGAAAGTAAGTGACTGATTCTGCCAGGAAGGGATACATACATGTGTACTTGTTTTCCTATACTCAGCATAAGGTTTTAACCAGCATCACTACAGAGTTTCTTACAGATCTTTAATCAGATCCATTTTGCATACCACTGTAACAGAGTAGGGGATCCACTTTATAGCAAAATAAAATTATAAGTGGGTCGAAAGCAATGAGGCTCACAGATTGTCTCAGATGGTAAAGGACAGAGACACTGTATAGTGGTTGTGGCTTTGAGGCCATCTGCAGGAGAAGGAGGTAACTTTCATTTCACAACCTCTCTCTTTTATGTTTTCTGGATGAAGATAGCATACCAGGATTGTGATGATGTTACTTTCTAAACATCTACTAAGAAATGTGGTTGAGAGGCTCATGGAGTAGACTGTGAAGGTCAAGATCTTCTATCTAGATCTCTTTTCATAGATGAACTTATTTCTCTGAGGCTGGAATAATATGGATTGTTTAGAACAGCGATGGCAAACCTTTTAGAGTTTTCAATGATACAAACAAGCTGCTTCAGCATGCGTGCCACAGGTTTGCCACTGCTGCTTTAGATAGCAGCCTCCTCATTGAATTCCTTGAGTACAGCTACCTACTATTCTTGCCAGCACTCACTGACTTGCTAAGGTGGCTCAGATCTCGTGACTAATCAAAGCAGGTGTGTAAGCACTCAGGTATTTCGGCCTGACAACTGACAACTCTCTTGGGTGAGTTCAGTTCCATGACTCCCTGTGAGGTGAGCTGAGGCTTCCCTGGATTTGCTTCACATCTCAGTTCTTCTCTCTGTCCTGTCCTGCTGCCTGCCTTTCCCTGTCACACGCTGTAATCCCAAAGCCGTTCTTTAATAACATTCTGTACATTAAACTCCATCTTGAAATCTGCTTTCTGGAAAACCCAATATAAGACAAAGTTATAAAAATGTGGTTTATCCAAGAGAGATAAGGACTACTTTTCAAGTGCAATACAAGGGAATATAGAAATGTAAGAAACTTACATGAACTTGTAGAATGGAGAAAACCCAAAAGGTAGCAACTAACAAAACTTATCAATATAGAAAATGACCCAGGATAAAAATCACATTGAAGGTATGATCACCCACTCATTTTTTTCAGATAGCCTCAAAGTCACTGTCTTAAAATCAAGGGAGCTAGAAAAGGCTATATAGAATGAAGAAATAAATATTACTCTGAAAACACTAAGAGTTCTTCTTATATCATTAATGGAACCTGTTACTGGCTGGAGATAAATGTAGCAGAAGATTTAAGTTTTTTGTAAAACTTTGTTACCTAAAAACCCATACCTATAGAAAGTGTATGATTTTTGAGATTGAAAACATCTTGATTCTAAATTTTCATAAGCAAAATGTCAGCTGTGAAAGTTGTGAAGGCCAGATGAATGGTTGATTCCCAAAGCCTACTTCGAATGCAGACTAAGCTAAGACAACAGCAACTCCATAGAGAGTAAGTCTGGGGATCATGACACCAATTGGCAAGACTCTTGCAAAGAGGAGAATCAAGGCTTAATCAAGGAAGATACCCTTTGAATAAAAAGCCTATATAATGTTGGCTCCCTGGATTTTAGCAAACAACATAATATGAACCTCCTACCACTTTTCTTCTAAAATGGCAATAATTTGTTGTTCTTGCTGTCTCACTGTCAGTTACATAATAGGAACATAGGTCTCAGGAGTAAAAGAATCTGTGTCTACTGATAGCACTGCATATATCACTGAGAATTCCCAGACTCTAGGTCAGGACAATGACAAGATAGGATTTGGAGTTGGGGCTGAGACTGTGCTATGTGTGCCTGGAAGAATGGAATGATTTCATGACAAAATGATCAACAGGAGCAGAAAGAGTGCCATGCATTCCACACATAATTTCTGGAGCTTGTGCAAAACTCAACTTTCTCTTCCCCTTGGTGTCAGCTGTAGAGATTACTTATGGAGACATGTGATCTGCAAGGTCCCTGAGCACTTCAGGGATCAACATTGAGCAACACTGATCCACACTGAACTTTATGTGAGTGAGAAGTCTGTGGTAATTTATTAAGGTCTACCCTGTCAAATTCCTCCAAAGTACATTTGTGTTTTGTCAGAGTATTTGACTGGCAGTCCTGTCAACCCAGGATCACGTTGCTTCACTCTAGGATTTCCAAAAGTCAAAGTGGAAGAATGAATTTGGGTTGTAAATCTCTATAATGATGAGTAATGGCAGCAAATTATCACGAGATTTCCTCCCTCTTTCTTTCTCTCATTGCAGGATCAATTAGGACAAATTTTCTTTTGGCTTTTTAAAAAACTGCTTACTTTGAGTAGGCAGTCCTTGGGCTGAGTCCCTTGGTGAGGGCTGTCTTCATAGACTCCATCTTTGGGAAAGATCCTAGGTTTTAACTCCAGTGCCTTGCATCCTTGAAAGCTTCAAAACACTTGAAAACTCTAGAGTTTAACAGAAACTTCTATGTAGAATGTGGATTTGGTATTCTCTTATCTTTCAATGTCCCTGCTTTTACTTTGTCTTTGGCCTCTGTGAATTACTTCCTTTTGTGCCAGCTCAGCAACACCTTTTTTTAGAAGAGCGAATATATATGTTTTATCCAACACTTTAGCTGTTTCAGTCAGGAGATTGTTCAGAATTATCTAATCTGTCATACCGCTCTAATGGAAGTCATTTCAGCCACTTTTCAGAACTACATACACCCCTGCACATGCCCTTCTTCTCATCAAATGGTGTGCTTGACAAAATTAAAGGTGCCTCTTACAAGACTTGCTTGTGAGAATTGTAAAAATATAACTAATTCATCTTTAGAAATATTATCCCAATTAAATAACTGAGTAAGGAAGTTCTTAATGCTGTCATAAAATAATGAAATAATGACAGCAGGTCTCAATAAAGATGAGTTATTCAATAAAATAGCATTAAATTAAACCTGAGAAAAATAGTAGTAAAAGACTTGGAAAAGGTTGTAACAGTCTTGGGGATTCTGTGCTAAGATCATTTACAACTATTTTAAGTTTTTACTCTATTTTGAAGAAATTAAAATGAAAGTGGATGCAGTCGATGCTTTGTCATAGGAATTTCTTATGTAAGAAAGATGACAAAACACTGAACTCAGGACCTAACTTGGAGTCCTATTCAAAGATCAATACATTAAAAACATCTTAGGAACTGTAAAAAAGAGAAACTCTTGAAAAGTTAGGTTTAAGATAGAGTATTTTTAAGCACAAAAAATATTTTATGAATTTGGCAGTCTTCAGAACCAGAAGTTCAGGAAACTTCTCTCTGCAACCCTCATGAGTTGCATTTAAAGGCAGAAAACAGATGCGGTATGGAACCATCTTGATTGGTTGTAGCTTTTGGTGCTTGTCTTGTTTGGAGCTGATCTGATCAGTTGGGAGCCTATGACTGTTTTGTTTTTTTTTTGCGGTACTGGGGATCGAACTCAGGACCCTGTGCTTGCTAGGCAAGCGCTTATTCCACTGAGCTATATCCCCAGCCCCGGCAGCCTATGACTGTTGAAGACTGACTGCTATGATTGGGTCACATCCAGTTATTTATTACAAAATATTCTCCTAAATTATGGCTTCAGTTTGTTTCTATACTAATTTAGGTTACAGTTCATTATATAGGGCCTCAAGAAATTGAAGAAACATCAGACCAAACTTAATACACATGGTGGGGAATGTCTAACTTAGACTCACAGAATGCGAAAAAGCAATACTCTTCAATAAGATACAGTTACTCACAGAGAAAATACTAGAAATAAAACATAAATAATGAAGTGAAAAGTAACCTCTCAAGTTATCAAAAATAGAAATAAGGTAATTCAGTCATCCATCAGTAATTGTAGAGAATTGGTTAGAGGGATGCTGTGGATACCAAAATATGTGAATGCTTAAATTCCTTGTATAAATGGCCTGGTTTCTAACATAAACTATGTATCCCTATCCGTGTACTTTAGGTCATCTTTGCATTCCTTATAATACCTACTACTCTATAATGACTATGTGCATAGTGGTACCATTGTGTAGGTAATAGCGACAAGCAAAAACAGTGTGTATATTCACTGCATTGTACATTATTGTGAACTTTCCCCTACTATGTTTTATCTGTGATTGGTTAACTCCACGGATTCACAGGGTTTTTGTACTTAATGCTATGGCAGGGCTAAGAGCATATGCTCCACCTAAGTTACAGGTGGTACAGTCTTTTCTCAAAAGTAATTTTTCAGTATGATCAAAAGCTTAATATTCTCATCCTTGACTCATTAACTTTATTTTCTAAATGAGGAAAAATCACTATCTATGAAGATGATCTTCACAGCTTTATTTGTAAGGTAAGAAATCATGAACCATCTATGTGGCCAGAAAGATGAAAACAGTATTACACACACCATAAATAATTCATACTGGTTGAATTCTACATAACCATTATACTGTGTGTAAGATAATTTAAATTATTGTATAAGAGTTCTAATTTTCTAAGGGTGGTTTTCCATAATGCAGGTTATTTTATGTTAAGTTTATTTACTTATTAATTTTTGTGGTGCTGGGATGGAACCCAGAACCTCCTGCATGTTAGGCAAGCACTTTACCGCTGAGCTACACCCTAGCCGAGCCATCTCTTTGGAGTAAGCTTAAACAGCACAGGAGTGCAGATCACCAAGAAATGACATAGAGAGCCAACAAAGGTGTGTTTTTCTGTTGTCCCTGGTTTTCTGGAACTGGGCCCCACCAGGGACTTTGGAGGGGTCTCATTAAATGCAGGAAAGAACCACTCAGGAATAACAGGAGGAAGCACTTATTCCCTGGTGCCTGCTCCTGCTGCTCAGCAGCGGGTTCATGGACACAACTCCACACTGCGCACAGAGTCCCCATGATGCTTTTGGTCTATGGAATGAGAGAAAGCCTCAGGCTGGAACTCAGAAGCCTGCACTAATTTCTCTCCAGTAACACCTGTGCAAAGCTAGCGCCTCCAGGTGGATGCCCCGCTCTGCTACTGCTTGCTCGCTTGCTTCAGTGGAGAAGCAGCGTGAACAGTGCGGTGATCCATATCCCTGGCTCTCAGATGCGCTTGTTAAAATATTACTCTTGTTGCATAACAGCCAATGGTACATGCTCACTGGCAACTCAATTCACGCATTTCTTAATCTATTAAATTACTAATCTCTCCCAAATTCTGTGAAATCCAAGAGGAGGAGAATCTCTTCCTGTTGGGAATGTATTTACTGGTGCAGGAGGAGGGTTTGGGAACAGGGATGGATGGGTGACAGACCACAAACACGTAAATTGGCAAAGTAATGACAGATCATGATTGGGGTTGGGCTAGGCCTGAGAAGGTGTAATAAAAGTCAACAAGACAATGGTCATTCTAAAAAGTGTAGTTAAAATATATCACAGTATTAGTGTTGGTGTCTGGATAGTAGAATTTAGTCCTTAACATTCTGGTTTCTTCTCCAAATTTTCAATAATGCACAAGAATTTCTCTTAATCAGCAGAAAAATCTTAGCAAAGTTATTAAAGATAACAGTCATTCCTCATTTCTCGTGTATTCCCTGGAATATATCCTACCCTGTACTTTGTTGTTTGTTCTATTGCTTTGGGCTTGGAAGTTATTCCCCAGTTATTTTTCACCATCTTTAAGAAATTTCACATAGGAAAGACTTGGTGGTACATGCCTGTAATCCCAGCACTTGGGAGGCTGAGGTGGGAGGATCGTTGTGAATTTGAGACCAGCCTGGGCTACAAAGTGAGCTCAAGCCAGCCTGAACTGCATAGTGAGACCCTGTCTCAAAAAGACAAAATCAAAAAAGGAAAGAAATTTCACGTAGAAGAAATAGTTGTGTGATCTGTGTGTGTGTGTGTGTGTGTGTGTGTGTGTTTGTGAATAAAAAGAAAATTTATAAAAATGGTTATTACCAAAGCAGCTGTGCCCTTAACAAGAAGGTGGTGAGTCAGTGCTCTCAAAATATAACGTATCCCATTTGCCACTTGCTAACAAGGCTAGCGATCCATGAAGTTGATGTTTCTTTGGGGCTTGGTGTCTGAGCATTTAAATTAATGGTTTGAGTGTAAAGTCTATTACTATATGCAGTATAGCCAGCAATTGTTTAAATTCAGGATAAACTGTGGACAGAATTAACGTTTTCAGTTTCCAAGGTGCCTGCTTAGCACTGTGATTGGCAACTCAACAGCGCCTTCCCGCTCCCCATCATAAAGTGTCGCCAGAAACACAAATCTGTTAGAGACTCTCCTGCTTACCATCTGCTTGCTACACAGGGCCTCCAAATGGCCCCAAAAGGTGGTGGCTGTTTGCAGCACTCGTACTTTTGAATTGCATAAGTACAAATCTGAATTTTTTATTTGGCTGACCTCTAAAGTTTGGCAAAGGAGACAGTGCAGACATCAAGTGTCCTGCAAAGGAGTCTTCTGAGACAGTAGTTGCTCCCATCCTGGATGCCAGTGTGACCAAATCAGCAATTGTGTCTTTTCCAGGAATGAAATGAATATGGTGTCAGTGAAGCTAGTCATATAGTGGCGATGTGAGAATCAGTGAGAAGGAAGATGTTGACCTTGGAGAGGTTTAAGAATGCCTTGTGAATAGCTATCCAGAACATAATTAAACGCGTTTTAACATCATAGGCCTCGAAGAATGCAAACCATCACCACTGCACACTGGGGAGTAAAAGATATTGCTTTTATAGCTGCAGAGCTTATGGTCAGAAGTGATAGGAAATATTAGAAATGTGACGGTTTTATAATAATTTTATTCTTGCTCATTGTAATAATTTTCATTTGCAGCTTTTTACCTTTGAATATCTTGAATTGCACTGAGCCTGTCTCACTCCATCCTCATTCTGTAAAGCCAGGCTGTGGTTTTAGGCTGGAGATTTACCGTAAACACTACAGGCATAAGTAAACAGATAATGGTGTATATGATGCTTGTTGTTTGAAAAATTAGACTTTCTGAGTGAATTTGTCTCCCATTTAATAAAAAGAAGAGAGCCCTGAATGAGATATTGGTTCATCTCTCTTTTTATATTGTCATTGTTTCTTCTTATGCTGTTTTCTCTCTTAGTTGGTTTTTATTTTGAGTAGGGGCAGGGGCAGCAGAATCCTTTCTATCAAATAATCTGCTCTGCTTTCTGTATTCTCTTGTTTCTTCTGTATATTCTGTCTCATGGTAGCCTTGATGTCCCAAATCATTTAACTTTTATGGTCATTTTGATATGAGGGAAGAGCCAGAAGTTGCAGAGTGTCAGATCTGGTTAATAAGGTGGATGAAGACACACTTTAATGTTTTGCCAACCTGCTTTTTCTTTACATGACACAGCAGGTGCCTTCACTGTACTTTTTATCATAACTCATAAAGACACACTTGAAAGATGACTTCCAGAACTGATTCAGGAAGTGGCAAGAGTGGGATAAATGTGGTCAAAGTAAGAGGGAGCATACCGAGGGGAAATTCATGGCAATGTGTATTTTAATGTGATATGTTTAGTTGAAACACACATCATAATTTTTTTATCACCCTTGTATTCTCTTTACTGAGTAATCTAAGTTAGCATTGGGACTAGAGGTCATCTGCGCTACGTATTTTCTTGTCTCAGGTGAGGTAACATGTTGTCTCAAGGCTCAGTAGCTGAATAACTAGGACTAGTGTCTCATCCCCAGCACCACAAAAATAATAGCTATGCTCCTGCTCCCTCGTGCTAGGTGACAGGCAAAACTCTGAGTGCTTTTCACGTATTAAATCTACGAAGTCTCAGAGTGTCCAGTGAGGCAGGTCCTGCTATTCTCATCATCCTCAGTTTGTGGAAGAGTAAACCACAGGACAGAAAAAATGTAAGTAGTTTATCCAAAGTTGTTCTTTGGAATAAACCAGGCTGTAGTGTCTGACCCCATGAGTCCCTGAGTTTCTTCACTGAGTTATTTTCTCTCCCTTACCTGCATATTTTCTAGGAAAGATGATGTCTGGGTTTGTACACAGATTATCACACATACATGTGTGCTATGAACTTCATTTTGATGAAGATTTGTTGCCTTGTTCTGTCCAGAGCTAAAAAGGCTGTTTAGCACCAGACTTAGATTTTTGAGGGAGACATAAGAGAAGCAGTTGATGTGGTTCCTGTCTTAGAAAATGTTAAAATCCAGCTGGAGTCAAAGTCATGATATACAATCGAATCAACATCTATTGAACAATGACTTCCTGCAGGACAGAGTATAAAATTCTCATTAGCTTATAACTTTGTTTCCGAAAGGCTCTTTATTGTCCTATTTGTTTAGAAGTTCCAGAAAACTCTACACATAGTCTTCATGAGCCCATGGATGTATACTTAAATTTTGGAAAAAAATGGTGAGTATTTGACATTTCTAATATTCTTAAACCTTAAAAATTTTTCCCAAAGATATTTTATTTTTTTAATCACAAGGAAGCTGGTGATGTGGTACTGCTTCAAATATACAATTAATTAATAAAAGACTCGAGGGCCACATTTTAGGGGGCCATACTCTGTCTTCTGTTGATGGCTGGCAGTTTGGCTCCCCTTTGTTGAGAATCCTTTTATCTACAAAAGTTTGTAAGTGGAATACTCATAAGTAAAGATATTTGTTGGATTATGTACGCATTATGGGTGAAACAAAGATTACAAAAATACCCAAATCAGAGTTGCTATCTTTAAGGAAGGGAGAATCCCATGAAGAAGATAAGGTAAAACAACTTCTCAGCTCTCTTTCTGGTTATTCCATGAATTTATACAATGGTGCATTAGTCACTTTGCCATCACTGGAACAAAGTACAATTATTAGCACTGATTACTTAAAAGAAGAGAGGCTTGTTTGGCTCACAGTTTCAAGTGGGCTCAGTCTCTAGTTGGTTGGCTCAAAAACTACATTGTGGATGGGTGTAGCAGAGGAAAGGTATTTAACCCAGGGCAGCCAGGAAGCAGAGAGACCGAGGAGCCAGGGGACAGCAATATTCCCTTTGGGCCATTTCCCCAGGGACCCACCTCCCAGAGGCCCTGCCTCTTACACCCCATGATCCAATCATCTTCCAGATGCATGTGACTGCTGGGGCCACTTCAGGTCTAAATTAAACAAAGGGTAAAACTACTTTTTAGTAAGTATAAATATTCAGAATCTGTCCAAAGATAAGCTAGAAAATTAATCACATGTTCACCATGTGATCAAGTGTGAAGAACTAACAGATGTCAGCTAGGAGAATAGGTTGAGCCGAAGCCTAAGTGATGATTAAGACTGAGAAGGATAGAGGGGATGAGGGAACAGACTGACCTTTTCATTTCAATGTCAAAAACATTCATTAAATAAGCCATAACAGGAGCTAACTTGTCTTTATTGTCCTATCCCGTTCTTTTAAAATTTTTCCATTCTGTGGTGAGGTTGGATAAGTCTCCCCTGAGAGAGTCTACAGCCTCTGGTGCTGTTGGGAAGTGATGGACCCTTTAAGAGGCAGGGCCTAATGGTAGGTCTTACATCATTGGGGGAGTGGCCTCAAAGTGGGGCTATGAGACTCTGGCTTTTTCGTCTCTCTTTTGTTCCTGGCCATGGAGTGTTCTGTCTTCTTCCACCATGTGCTCCTGCTGTGATGTGCTGCTTTGCCACAGGCCCAAAAGCAGTCAGGCCAAATGAGTACGGGCTGAAACTTCCAACCTGTAAAACAAAATAAGCATTTTATTCTTATAGTGTTGATCTTCTCAGGTATTTTGTCATAGCAAAGGGAAGCTAACACCCTTACCCACCAAGGACCAAGTTGCTTATATGGCTAGTTAAATCCCCAAGTTCTCCTTAGCGTCTAACTACTGTTGTGGGCATGGATAAAGTATGTGTACAATCCATTTTCTGTTGCTATCACAAAAATGCCTGAGACTGGGGAGTTGACAAGAGATCCATTTGGCTTACAGTTCTGGTGGATGGGAAGTCAGTCATATGTTGCCAGCATCTGCTGAGAGCTTTCTTGCTCCGTCACAGCATGGCAGAATACAGAGATAGAGCGTGCATGCTACCTTAGATCTCTGCCTTTTCTTTGAAGTTACTAATGGCACAAATAGAGCCTTACCTTCACGATCTCATCTGATCCTAATTACCTTCCAAAAGCTCACTCTCCAAACACCATGATCATATTAATTTGGGTGCTAATTCTCCAACACATGGACTTTGGGGGACACATTTAAACTCCAACAGTTCTTAAAGGTGGAAAAAGCATCTGCCTCTCTCCCTGTGATTTCTCCCCGTCTAATACATGGATCTAAGCAAGTTCTGCCGTCCAAGAGAATCACAGCTCCTTAAGTCTCAGTTTCTTTTAGCATCTGGCTGAGGAGGGAGCTCAGGCTAGGAGCAGATCTTTACTTTTATCTCTCATTCATTTTCTTTCTTTATCCCTTTTAGCTCTTCTTGGTACTCTCACTGTCTTCCATCACTTCCTCCGTATCTTCCCCCACAGCTTTAACTGAGTGTAATTGCCTTAGAATTTACATTTACAAGACAAGAGAGGGAGATTAAGGTCCAACTCAGTTATCCAGGGGAACACAAACTTGCTCCAATTCTGTCATGCAACAATGTAAGATGGGATGAGAATCTTCTTAAGCTATTAATATTAATGATTCTTTTATTGCAAACATCCTGTTTTGATATTTTGCATACACTCTTTTCTGCAAAACTATTTTTTAGGGTAGTATTCATGAATTCCAAGTTTTTAGTTATCAAACATTTATACTTATTTCCTAATATTAAGGTATATTCTGAAACAAAGTGCCTTACAATCTTTTTTATAACAGTAGATATAGAAATGCTAGGTAGCTTGATCACAGTATCCTTGGGTGGTCTCACAATAGTTTATCTTTTTCATTATATTGTGTTTCCAGATTACTTGATAGTTCATGTGCCCCTGGTAAGTCACTGGGCTGGACTGGTCTCTCTCTCTCTCTCTCTCTCTCTCTCTCTGCATGTACATGTGCACTTGCATGTGAAACTATATGCCAGTAAATATGGTAATATCACCTTGATATATCCATTGTCTAATTATTTCACAAGTAGGTTTCCATGATCTTGGCTTTTCTCCTAGCACTGGAGACCGAACTACTTTGTATTGAGCTAAATCCATAGCCCCTTTGAGACAGGGTTTCACTAAATCAGTAAATTGCCCAGGCTAGGATTAAACTTGCAGTCCTCCTGCCTCCACTGCCTAGACGTCTGAGCTATCATCTCAGATCTTATAAGCCAACTTGTAGTTACTGGCAAAGGCAGAATTTTATGATATAAAGCTGGGAAAACATATGCCAGCTAAGTGGGGTTGGGATATGTGCTTTTGGAAATTCTGGGCTGTCATTTACCTACCTCAAAACTACATAAAGCACGTGTTAGAAATGCAAAGTCTTTTTACTTTACTCCTATCTACTAAGTATACATGCTGAGGAAAATAGGAGAATCTATGTTTTTGACATGCTCCTTACATGATTGCTTTGACCGCCCAACACTGAGAACAAGTGATTCTAGACTGTATTTGTGTTAAACTGTACACCCTAGCCAAGTTTTGACATCTTGTAAAATGAATTATATAATAGACCTGACTCTATCTTTGACTGTATTGCATGATGTGGAATGTACTTAGAATGCGCCCATTGGATCATTTTTAAAAAATAATTATCCTTGCACCCATGAAAACTTCTCCTACATATGCACTCACCATTTGCTTAAGGGGGAGAAGAGGTAATACTTTTAATAAAGTTTCCAAATATTAATTTCTTAAACTCAATAGATATAAGAGAAAGCCCACTATCTATGTGGGCTTAGAATGTGTGTGTACAACTCTTTCTACATTATAAATAACTGTCAGCATCCATAACCTTTGCAAACAATTATTTATGTGAATTAAAGGACTTTGAGACATGTTCTTATATCCTGGAATAGTTCTGGTGAATTGATCTAAATTCTTGACCAGTGTTTCATGTCTCAAACTATGGTTCCTTCATCTGACAGGAAAATGCCAGACGGGTTTTAGTTTTCTGATGTGTTTTCTGTCACCATTATCAGAATCGATTTGAAGCCATAGCTAAAAGCGAACCCAACACTTGATGTAGTTTGGCCAAGCTAATAAGATGTCTGCTTACTGTAATGTTCATTCTTGAGCACATTGAAAATTGATTCACTGTCCTTTCTATCATCCTGATTTATTTTTATTCACACTAAAATGCAATGCTTGGGAAGGGAACAAACTGGCAACCAGAAGTTTTCAGAAACTTAACTTTATTAAATGATAAAATGTATACCAAGCACCCAAACAATATCTGGTACATGGTAGAATGACATTAAGTAATAGTAAAAAAGAGTTTTTCCAAAACCTAATTAAACCTATCCTACTTTCTCTATAAAACAAAATGACAATTAAGCCACAAAATAGGGGATAAATACATACATTTAGAAGAGAATTTCAGTGCTAATGGCACTGCATTAAAATTATAGAAAGTCAAAGAATGTTCCTGAAAACACTGATGCCTAATCAAAACATTGGGAGCCTACTTTTTCCTTTCTGGAAGATCCCAACTTTCAAAATCTATAGAGGGTGAAAGACCAGTTTTGGGATGACTTGGCCTCCCTTGCAGCTGGGGGCGTGGACAGAGTTCCAGTATGGATCATTTGGACGTAAGAATAAATCTCTTGAGGATGCTTGTCCAAGACTTTTGTCCAAGATAAAAGAAAAACATAAATGAGGAACACATCTTTTTTCATTTCACTACTTTATATATATTTATATGTGAGGCTGCGATGCTTGAAGCAAAGACAACCATCTTTGGACCATAAAGATAAGTCCAGGAATATCACAGAGAAGCTGACACAGAGCTTTTAAGTTGATGTTTGATTAAATAAACACTATATCCACTTGGACTCCTTTTTAGGTGAAACAAACAAACCTTTATGTCAAGGTCTCTTGTTTTTGGTCATTCAGTTTCTTGAAACCAACATATGCTCTCTGCCGTACCTCTCTAATACTTATGTTAGCCTTTTAGCATGGCAGCTACATGAGGGCAAGGATCAAGTCTGGTTCCCTCTAAATTACAGTGATTTTAATATGATGGATGTTTGTTTCTGTCTTACACCAAGTCAGAGCTTTTGCAATGGCTATGTGATCTTGTCCTATGGACAGGTTCCTTTCACAGTGTCATCCTGTCCTTCATAGTGAGGTGTTGTCCCCATCTATAAAGTCCATGATAGCTCACCATTATGTCTGTATCCCAGGCAGCAGAAAGGAGAAAAGAGGCAGAAGAGTAGGGACTATCCAGAAGTTACACATGTCACTTGCCTTAATACTCCCCTGACCAAGACTTTGGGACCTGGATATAGGATCATGGAGAGCTGAGAGCTGCAGTCGCATGCCCAGCTAATAGCTACACTATCACGTTTAAAGGAAAAAGTAGATATCAAGGAACAAATAACAGTGTCTTCTATAGTGAGTGATACATATGAATGTGAGCAATACATATGAATTGGTCTTAAAAATGTAAAAACAGTGCCTTTTCTGTGCAGGTGCTCTGCTGAGCCCTTTTAAAACTTGTCTCAGGCATCTTTATGGTAACTCCCAGCACTGATAGCATTATTATCCCCACCTTGTACCTGTGGACAATGAAGCTTGGAGAGTTTAGTTGTCCAAGGTCACACACTGAGTAACTGTTGAGGTTTACATTAAAATCCAAATCCATATACCTAGTGTTTTATGCTTTCCTCTATCAGTCCTCTACCTCTGTGGCTTTCCCAACCAGCTCACTTTGATCTTACATTTGGGATCAGATTTAATCCTTCTTGAGTTTTCCTTGTGAATTCCAAGCACTTAGCTTTTCTGCTTGCCTACATCTCATTCCTCAATTCTACCTCTCCTAATTCGTTTTCTACTCTGCGTTTACAGCCCCAGCCCCAATATGGTTTTCCCCTCTTTCTCTCCTTCAATACTCTTCATTTCAGTTACTAAGCAATTGTCTCCCCATTTTAAACCAACCATTTCTCTTCCTCTTGAGATGCTGGGGCTGGTAACCTGTAATCATGTTTTAGCTTTGCCCACTGCTTCCTAGGTCCGGACAAACTGAAGAGAGGCATTTCCTGTTTGCTTTCTTCAACTTCCTGTTCCTGTTCGGATCACTCTTGGTGCTTCTTCCCACAGCAGTTCAGGGCATGTTGAAGTCTTCTGAGCACTTGTTGGGTCAGCCACATCGCTATCTTCAGAGACTGCAGTTCTATCCAACCAGCACCCTTCCCACAAATATCTGAATTTTAACCACACTGTATATTTTTCTGTTTAGTCTTAATGATGTCAACTTTTCCCCTTAGGATTCCCAGTTCTAGGGTGTAGCTACTGGGTGCAGTTGCTACCTCTGTGATAATTTATGGTTGTTAAGTTACACCATACCTGCCCTCACTTTCAATTCTTTTCAGAAGCAGAAATGGCAATAACAGTCTGCTTTGGTGTAACCTTTTTCCTGTTCAGTTACACATTGAACTGGTAATAATTTTCAGGGAAATTCTGTTTCCATTCCTAGAAAAACCAAGAAACTGCCTAAATAATCCCAGATTGAGGGCAGAGCCCCGTTTCTGTATTTCCTCCTGCTCTGTGCGCAGGGGGTACAACACAGGGAATGCAGTGGGAATAGGTAGCAGCACACTTTCCTCAGGGTTGCACAGCTGATTGGTCTCCAGTTGTTCCAGGTGATACCCTGCTGGGCTCCAGAAAACTGAGAAGCTCGTCATACCTGAAAACACGCTGAGCAGAAAAGCAACAGCCATTTTTATTCTTGACTAAAACTGAACAGGACCCTCCCTTTTCTGCCATGGAAGATTTTTTTTTCTAAGTATCTGTCTGAGGAGGAGAAGACACTCATGAGTCTGTTTGTCCACTCCATGGAAGGGAAACTGAGGCAGAAAAAGAAAGTTGGCTGAGCTTTTAAATTAGACAGCAGCAAAGACGGGGAACAAACAGAGTTTGCACTGCTTGCTACTAACCCCCTGAGTATGAGCGCCATCCTCATTGGTAAGTGCAGACCTTCTTGTCCCAGTTTCCACAGGCATAAAATTCACTTCAGAGAAGGGAAATAAAAGTGAGATCAAAGGCTCATATAATTTCCTTTCTCAGGGGGAGAGAAAATCTCTTCTAGCAGCCTATTTCTCCTGAGCTATTCAGACCACCCTGCCTCTATTGTCCACAGCAAGCTGGGAGAAGACATGCTATCTATTTCTGCAGGTGCTAATGATGTCAGGAGTGGCTCAGGCTACCAAGATAAACAATCACTTGGAGGCATCGGAGGCAAAAGTGAGCCATGGGACTCACAGCAAAGGAGTGGGATAGGAATTGAAGTCCTTGCAGGTGGCACAGAATCAGAGCTGTAAGTCTGTTTGGTTTAAAACACTTGTTTAGATGTTGGCAGCCCAAGGTCTTTGAGCCTTTCACTGGGTAGCGTTCCCCTGGTGGTGTCCAACACTGTGGCTACCTCGGTAATTGACTGATCACATTGCCAAGCCTAGTATTTAAGTCAGGCTATTTTTTAAATCATATTTTATATTGTGACAATGGCAGTTTTTGCAGCAGGAGGGGCTAGCTGATATGATAAGTTGCTTTGCACATTGAGTGATATTTAATATTTTGAGTAACTGCATCTTGTCGAAGTGATTTGGCTCTTCAAGGACATGCTATACATGTTTAAAATGGGATGGCTGGGGCTGCCACAGCATAATTGACTGTGAAATAAGCCCCTTAGAAAGGACAATTACTTTTGGGGCTTCAAATGCAAGTCAAGTCTTCCATGGCAGAAAAGGGAAGGTCCTGTTCAGTTTTAGTCAAGAACAAAAATGATTGTTGCTTTTCTACTCAGCGTGGGTTAGTGACTGCATTATAAACTCACCACTCGGTACTGTGGGTAAGTAGACGATCAAGTGATAGCTCACAGTATGAGTAGCTCTTATGAGCTGCTGCATAGATGATGTCATTCATCTACCCACCTACCCATCCATTGTAGCATTGATTGATTAATACAAAATAGTTATTGAGGGCATACTGTATGTCAGGTAAGCATCCAAGTACTAGAAAGAAAGACACCTGAAGTGTGTTCCTCAAACACATGCTTAAGTAGAAAAGGAAGAGAAGGAGGAAGAGAGAGAGAGAAGGGAGGAGGAGGAGGAAAGAACTTACTGAAATTATACTATGTTATAGATCACAAGTTGTATGTTTATGAACATCCACAACCACAAATAAAGTAAGTGTCATAGCCATTTTACAGATGCAGCTGAGATGCAGAGCAACTGAATAACTAGTCCAAGGCTACACAGCTGCAAGGGGTGGCAGCACTGGGATTCAGCAGGATGAAGCTCGGGTTACACACATACATCCGTACTGCACTCAGGGTCCCCTGGAGAGGAGCTTGGCCTGTAGCACTGAAGGGATGGAGACTTGTCCTCTCACATTTACAAACAAAACCTCACTACTCATGTGACCATTTTTACTTCTTTCTTTTAAAGAAGAAACTTATTTTCTTTTCCTAAACTAATCGGGCTGCTGAGAGCTGCTCAGGAGGTTTTAGAGAGAGGATATACCGCAGTCACATCAAATAAGAAGCACAATTACAGTGACAGTTCGCCAATACCCAGACCCAAGGCACCATATTGAACAAATCCCATAGAAACGTAAACCGTTGCTTGACCTAGAGCTGCAGCTGATTTTTGAAATGCCAGATTAATTCAAGAAATCCCAAGGATGACTCCAGGATTCAGCAGAGCACAGTGTAAAATGACAGCTGAGCTGAGGGGGTAGTTTTTCCTCATCGTTGTTTTATTGTTCCCTGCTGATAAATCCTCTTATCAGTCATAAAGCAGTTTTATTAAAATACTCATACACATATCTTCAGGGCTGGAAAATATATAAAATATTTGTGTTACAATAAAATCTCTGACTAATGTTTAGCTTACAATATAAATTATCTTTTTGTTTGATTATGTTTGTTTTCCTTACTCAGACTCTTGGTTTCATCCCGCATATGACCCAGAGGGAAATTTTCCCCAATCACCGCTTTTGCCATCGTCACTTTAAAGTGTAATCACTTCTTCAGGATAGTGTAGTTCGACTCATTCAGACCTCTACTTTCTTTAAAGCTAGAGAGATTGAAGGGCAGAAAGCTACATTAAAACCACATGTCCCAGAATCCTTTGTAGGTGGGGCTTTGGATTCTACCAGTGGAACATACATTGTGTGATACGGAGGAGGTGCCAGTGAAGTGGAGGCCATTTCTGGTCTCTCAAGAACAAAGGTGTGAACAGGTAGAAGTTTCCGCAGTAGAATATTGGTGTTTAGCATTGTTCCCCATCTGAACCTGGAAGAAATTTTGGTGGAGAAGCAGAGACGGCAGCAGGTGCTTGACCCTTGCAAAATCTCAGAGCTGTTGGGTACAGTTGTTGTCTTGGTGGTTCTGTTCTGTGTTATCCAGGAGCTGTTTAGAAAGGACTAGGCTAGAACCTGCTTATTCAGCATTTCTGAGAACTCTGTGAGCTCTCAACTGTCTATTTTAAATTCTTTTTGGACTGAAATATCTACGGTTCAGTCAAAATTGAAGCCTAACTGATGCAGAAGTCTGAAAGGACAGATTGGGATCCTTTGCTTGGGGCTACCATATGCCTCCAGCTAATACTTTTATCTTTGCTTCCAAATTGCCATTTTCTCACTTTTACTTGATACTCCTCTACTTCCATGTCTTTGCACGTCTTATTTTCTGTGCTTTGTCTGTCCTTTGATTCTTTATTCATCCACAGAGAATTTTACTTGATCATATATTTAGAGGAAAGCTATTGGTAACTTGGATGCATTTGTTCTTTGGGTTGTAATTACACAGTGGTCCAGGGATATGTATACTCCTGAAAGACAGTCCCTTGTGTTTTGGGGGCAAAGCAAGGAGAAATATTCAACCTAGTGTCAAAGGAGGATGAGTAAATATATAAGCTCTGAGACACACAACCGCTCTAACACGGTCACATATCTTTAAGAGGCTGGCACAGTGTTGGTGCTAATGAATGTCTGCTAATGTGGTTTGATGTGACACTTGCAGTTGACATTATATATAGGGAAATTCACAGGGCAGTACTTGATGCCATGAAAGAAACACTGTCAGTTCCACTTTATGGATTCAAAGTCCACATTTCATTTCACCAGCTCTAGGATAATGATTTGCCTACTTCTTTGATCCCTAAAGCCACTTTGATTTCTTCTGGAAGGAGAATATTCTGATTCTTTTCATTTCTCCATAAAAAACAACATTTCTTGCATTAATTTATTTCACTAAATTCCACTCATTTGAGCATTTAGAAAAATGTCTTGATTAATTCTAGGATTAGAATTCCTGCCTGGCAGCTAAGGAAGAAACGTACTCATAAATTGGGATTGTTACTTATTATCTATATAATATAGAGTATATTTGCAAAAGGTTTAAATCCAAGTTTTACTAAGACAAACAAATAAGCAAAAAGGAACCAACAAAGCAAGACATTTTTTTTTTAATTCCCAACTTGTCTGCCTAGGAATATGGCTACCTGCCAGACGGAACCACTGTCAAACACACACACAAGTCGGGGTAACTTACAGTCTAATTTCTTTAGGGCTTCCACCTGTGCTCAATTAAGGACCTGCAGAACGTGAAAGCTGCTTTCCTTGAATCTTGTTTTTTTTTTTTTTTTTTTTTTTACTTATTGGGTAACCCACTCTTTGCCTGGCAAATGGGACACCCACGCAGTATCTGTCTGTCTGTCTATCTGTCTGTCTGTCTGTCTGTCTGTCTATCTTTCAGCTAGACCAGTTCACAGCTTCTTTCCCGATAAAAATTCTGGCTTATTCTTTGGTCCATATTTTCCCTACTTCCTCCAACTCAGAGGCCACCAGATGCCTCCAATTTAAGTTTTGATTTCAAAATCAAACTTAACCCATCTCCCTGCAGTTCTATCCACTGGGCTTTTTATTTTACCCTCTTGCCAAGACAACTTCTTGAACTCCATGCTGATCATTGTTTTTCTGTTTGGAAGAAAAATACGAATAAGGACAGAGAGCAGGGAGAAGAGTGCCTCGTGAGGACATGGGGAAACACAGAGGGAGTGAAGACAGCTGTGTGAGAATGTCCTAAAATTGGAAGCAGGCTACTAAAAGCTGCAATAGGTAGGAAGGATTTTCCCCAGACCTTGGTCTTGCCAACACCATCATTTGTGACTTGTTGCCCTGAGAACGGTGTGAGAATAAATTTCTACTATTGTAAGCTCTGACTTCATATAATTTATTTTTACAACCCTAAGAAACAAGTAAAGAAATTCAAGCAAGATGTGGTTTGGCTGGTCTTTGCTTGATCACTGAATGTTAAGAAAAGCAGAAATTGTGATCCAGCTCTGTTTGGAATTTCTTTCTTGTGTTTTAATGTCATGCTAAACCATACCGAACACTTTCTGTGCATATTCACAAGTCCATGAATGTGAGACACACCTCTGTGCCTCACAGGTGAGGAAACTGGCTGTACATAGCAACTCGATCCAAGTAATATAGCTCCTGAGTGGCAGAGCTCGTTCTTGTGATTCACAGCCCGGGACACTTTCCACTACTGCATCCTGCCTACCTGGCATAGTGAAGACAAGTCCTTGGAATACAGCAAATTTCAGTACTCACTGTTGCCCATGTTTACTGCACCCTGGGCTCAGGACTGCCATAGAGAACTTGATGAGGGAGTGCAAACATGTGTCAAGCTGATTTTCATATCCAAAGGAGTACTGGGCTCCATGCTGCCCACCTCGTTCCATCTCACTGATGTCATGCTACGCCAGGGCACAGCCATCTCTCAGCAAGACCCCTCCTGAGGCCTGGCCTGCACTTGTCATGCCAGCCTGTTCTAAAAGCATTAAGAGGGAGCATTTCAACATTCCAACCCCACAGCAACAGGTCCTTGCAAAGTGTTCCATTGCACACAAAAGTGTGCTTACCTTGAAGAACAAGGCCCTGTAAGCCCTCTGATTCACTACATGTCTCTCTTACCCCTTCTTCAGTATGTTTCAGCTTCACATTTTCTCTCTCTTCTTTTTTCCTTGGACATATCAAAACTATTTCCGATATGGGCCTTTGTACCAGCTTTTTGCTATGTCTAAGCATTCAGGTAGCAATTCATATATTTCCTCTTTAGAATGGTGTTCCTGGAGTAATTTACCTGAAGTCGTAGTATTACTCCAGACCCTTTCCACCACATTTATTTGGTTTGGTTTTGATCATGGACATTTTTGCTTTATTGAACACCTTCCCATCGCTGGGGCAAATAACTAACATGTATAATTTGAAGGAGAGTAAGTTTATTTTGGCTCGCACTTCAGAGGTTCAATTCCACGGTCAGCTGGCTCCAAGGAAGAAAATGAGGGAAGGATATAGCAGAGGAAATATACTCACCTCATGATGGAGAGGGTCAGAGAGTGTAAAGAAACCCAGAGGCAGAGCTGCACCCTCCAAAGGCCGAACCCAGCGGCCCACCTCTTCCAACGGAGCTCGGCCTCCTCACAGATTCAGCTGTGAACTCACCAGTGGATCACTCCATTGCTGAGTATGAAGCTGCCATGCTCCACTCACTTTCCAGAACGTATCTTACTGGATCGTGGGGCTTTGGGGGAACATGTTATATCTAGTCTCTAGAATGAGTACTTCAAATTCTCTTATAATAACTCATTTCCTTGTTTATTGTCGGTTTCTCTTACAAGTCTCTAAGATTCATAAGTGTGGAAACCTTGTCTTCATTTCTTGCTGTTGTATTTGTAGGACATGATGCAGTGTTACAGTGCATGCTTGGTAAGTGTTGCTTGAATGAATACCAACTCACTAACAATGGCCAAGTTCTCCAGATCAGTGCAACTGCCACCGGTCTGATCTTTACATAAATAATCTTATTCACAGCAGCCCAGTGAGTTAGAAGTGATTCTTAACTCCCATGTTGAAGATGACATAGTGAGGCTGAGGGAGAATGAAGGACATGTTCAAGGTTAAACCACTGCTAAGTGTCAGAGGCAGGATTCGAACTCAGTAAGGGAAGGACTAGCCTGCTCCGTCCACCAATGCTCCCTGCTCATAGATTGTACTCCAACTCTGCTGGCTTTTTTCATGCCAGGAAGGGAGCCTTTCAGGAAGCAAATGCTAGGTACCAAGGCGATGATCTCTTCTTTATTATGGGCATGGACCAGGTCAATGCCTTAGTAGCCAGGGCCATAGATTATTACTTGGAATCAGGAAAATGTCCCTATTCTTGGTGCTCTCATTGGTTTTAGAGCTCCATTCTGGCATCATTCACTTTGATGCTTTATGACTTGGGCAGACACTATCTAGACCCTTGGAAAGAAGGGGGTCAGGACAAAGCATTGCTGAACACTTCCCCTCCTCCTCTTATGCCTGCAATTAATTCCACCCCTGCATTAGCAGAGCTGGCTGGGACACAGGCTCCGTTTAGCACAACGATGGAACACAAACGTTTATTGAGACTGTGCTTCGAATCAACAGGGTTTTCCTCAGATTGAGTTGCCGCCAATTATCCTCCATGCAATTATCGTGATCCCAGAAGCAAGCAGATGGGGAAGAGTTTTGTTTTCAAATGGAGGAGAAACCAATATGTAGGAAGAAAAGGCAGCTTGTTCATTTGAACAGGTTCCAGGTGGCTGGTTGCCAGTAGGCAAAGGGCTGGGGAGCCAGGTCTGGCCCTGGATCTTTCTGAGCGCCCGCAGACGTGAGGAGCCACCGAAACACCAGGGCTCTGCTCCTCCTGTTCTTGTCCGGCCGCAGCCAGGCTGGCTGTGAGACGAGAGGCCAAGGCAGAGATGACCTTTGTCTCACATTTCTTGTTGGACTCTGCATCTTGAGGTAACCATTCACAAGAGAACAGAAAATGATGGTGAATGATTGCCATACTTTTGTTGGGTTTTTAATTTATAATTACATGGTTTACCTAGGGCTCCATCAAAAATAGCCAGTCATCTCAGTTTTAGGAACATCCATGTTTAGAAGGGATTTGTCCTTTTGATAGGAAAGAAATATCAGATTGAAAGGAATCCAAGACACATGCAATGTGGGGATGATACTTGCATTTACTCAGTAAATTAATTGCAGAAAAGAAAGGTATAATTAAATGAAGGAAATTTACATGCAAAAATCAGCCCAACTCATAAGGAAAATGAAGGTGTTTGAATTTTGGTTTATCAACTTCATAGCAAATAGTGATTTACATTCCTGTCTCAAAAACAGCAATCATTCCCCTAGGTAAATAGGTCAAAAACGTTCGTATCACCCCAGTTTTATTCTCTGTCCATTCATTTACAGCTGCATAATTTTGGTCAAATCACTTATAACTCACTGAGACTCGGTTCTTCCGAGTCTTGATTAAGGTAGCAGTCTCCAATTCCAGGATGAAATTTACTCATGGATTCTGAAGCACACAATTTTGTTTTGAGGGGGAAAAAAATTACCCTTTTACATTTTAGGTTTCTTAAGGGGCTGATTCACTCTGTGAGCAGCTAAATGAGATTGCTAGAGAACACGTTGATGATCTCATAGGTGATCACAATTATCCACCTCTTACCTGTGTGCGGGCTGTGAGTACACGTGGAGAGATGCAAAACAGCACATGGCTGCATAACAACCTGCAGGAGACGGATAGTATTTCTTCTAATGGTGAGGAGAGAAAAACCCAGGAAAGCATTTAGAGGCAGAAAACGATTTTGGAAGTGCTGCAAAAGACAATGATATTGTTCTTGGTTTAATAGGTGATCTGCCCCTTGAAATAAAGCTGCAGGGCCACGTTTGTCTTGGTTAATAATGTCAGCGGAATGAGGAGGTTTAGCTGTAATAACAGTAATAACTGTGTCAATGTAACTGCTGAGGCAGAATTTCCATCTGCAGCCTCATAATATATGACCTTTGTTATGCCTCTACCTGTTGATTTTTTTCAGGGCAAAATTGGCTTGTCTGTTCTGTTCAGGGAACAGAGGTTCAAATAGTCCATTTTCTCTGGATAAATCAAGGTCTGATGGGTGGTGATTTAATCTCACAACTATCCTTTTAGAGTTGATTAAAATTGCAGGGAAAGGAAGTTGGACATTAACAAATACATCGTTCCTTTGATACTGAATTAACTGGGTTTAAAGCTGGACATTTTTACTTCTTGACTTTCTTTTCTTCACCATTCTCCTTTTTTAAAATTCATAAAACTGACAGTGTATTTCCTTCCTATGATCCTTTCCCTAATTTCCCTTGATAGAGTTAACTACTGTGCACTGTTGGAATGGAGTTTCCTTCTCCCATTTGGCAACTGCTTTGCTACACATTCACGAACACATCTTCTCTCCAGCCCTGGCCCTTGTAAAGTCTAGGTCTTGCTCACCTCTGGATCTCCAACATCTTACATGGTGCTTGGTTGATGCACAGTATTTTCTTGATCTACAATTGAGTATTCTGCTGAATGGATTTTCCCCTCAAAGTGTTTCTTGTAATATGCGCCTACCTTGTTCTTTCAAACATTGAGTGCAATAGTCAGGAGAGGCAACATGGCAGCAGAACACATTGAGTTAGTTTGATAGGAGGCAAATTCAATTGCTCAAGATTTCCTAACCAATTAATAGTCACCAGGTAGTCAAAGCTCTTGGTTTCTAATTAATAGCTTAGTCCTGGGCTAGCCCTTTGGATTACGTATCCTCATGAGTAATAAAAGACACTTTTGTGATTCTTATTCCCCCTCTACCTTGCCCGGGCTTGTCTCGTAGTTATTTTTCTAACTTATCTTCTTTCTTTTCCTATCCCATTAACTTTATTTATTTATTGTTTTATGTTGCTTACATTACTACCATTGCCTTTTGTCTTTCCTGTTCTCTTTTTCTCCACTGGAAAACTTACACCTGGCAGTGACACATCAGGAACAATACTTGGGAAGGGCTATTGTGTAGTCACATCTGGATGCATTATAAACACTTGATAAATTTAGCAATTATGTTTTGTCCTATCTTCAATTGTCTTTCTCTTCTTCACTATCTATCAAAACCTGGTCTGTTCTTCAAGAGCTAGCTGAAGTTGTTCATTCAAAACTTTATACCAGGATTCCTTGAAGGGCCCAGGGTACTCTAGAATTACAGTGCTGTCTGCCCACACCCCATAATTATCACATGATGCCTTACAGAATTCGCTACATTGTCATAGTCATTTTGTGTGTCTTGCCCTGTTTTCTCAGCTACCATAACATAAAACATGTTTGCACATCTGTGATATGCAGTACTCTGTGGAATTCTCTATGGGGTCCTTCACTTTAAAGACCTCACAAGCCCGGAGTCATTTGTGATTACTTTCCTGTTGGCTTAGTACTTCTTAATGGCTATGAATGCATCTTTGTCTCAGTTCCTTTTCCATATTTACATCTCCTTACTCCATAAGTGGACAGAATAAAGCTCACTGCCTCAATCTGACGTAAAAGCAGGCTGCTCAGAGAAGTAGTAGGTCACATGGCAACCAAGGGTAGCAACGAGGATGAGGATGAGAAGGAGGAGGATGATGACAACACCTAACAATGACAATACACTACTTGCAGGGAGACGTTTCCTGTCGTTATGGTGTTTGTGTAGATTTTTTTCAACCAGTGGATTGCTTGGAGAAAGACCTCACAATTTCTCTTTCATTCCAAGTTAGCCAAAAGCTTATGTGTTAGTTTAAGGTTCTCATTATCATTCTGATAAGACAGTAAAAATTCGAGCAGGGGGATCTGCCAAAGACTCCAGCCCAAATCTCATAGTAATTATTTGAAAATTCAACTCCAGTACTGATTTTAACCATGAAAACAACTATGCTGTCATGGACCGTTACACAGGAAAGAACAAGGAGGCTGGAGAAAGACAGTAGACAGCAGGAAACAGCAGGAAATGGCAATGATGTAAATTATCCGTATCTGCCACCTTCAGTCCTTTCTCCCTGAGCTTACATTGATGGAGCTACTCCTATTTCAGTGTTCAGAGTTTCGTGCTCTTCTAATATTGAACATTTAGACCTTTGTTCCAATTTAGGTCAAAACCACTCAGGCAGAACCCTGAGTTAATGTGTAAATTTTTCCCTAGGGTATCCTTCATTTTGGAATGAAAAAGGATTCTTCAAGAGGATCTTGAAGAAATTCTTAAAAGAACTTCAGGTATCAGTAAGAAGGCTTGAGAGGTTTTTGAAGATGGGGATAAGGAGAAAGGACTTTCTGAATCTTATTGTAAGAGAATGTCATGCGTGCCCACTGAATGGATTCCCTTTTGTCCTGTTTTAGTTTCAATATTTGTGATAGTATCTATCAGCCATCTGTCTCTTAGTCTGTCACTTGTAGCGGGAGGAGAATAGGACTTTGTTCTCTTAGGTCTATTTTCCCTTTACACTCTAAGACTCTAGTATTGCCTCTTTTTCTTATCTTTTCACTGTTCTTTCTGAACCTTCACCATTCTAGGTTAAAATTATTTTACAGATTTTACCTAGCAAAGTTAAAGAAAAGGGATGAAAATTCTCTCTCTTTCCTTATGTTCTTTCTCCCTTCCACTTCTTGGATTTACTGTTGACCATGTGTGGCTCTGTCAATCTTAAGCAATATCTACTGATATTTTCATAAATACACCTCTGGGAAATTAAGTGGTTAGTTTGCAGTTTACTCCCCCAGCACCCTTCTTTCCAGTTCCTTAATTAGGAAGGTATTAATATTCCGTTTGTCTAGTGGTTATCCTTACAGATTTAAATCATTGGCTTAACCTTCTATTTCTCGGTCCATCAACTTTACTCAGATGGAAACATTTATTTTTGTGTTTGATGCCATTAGTAGAAAATCGTCGGTTCTGGAATCATCTTAGCCAGGTGCCAAGCCTAGTTTTATACCATAGATCATCATATTCAGGAAAACTACCTGGAAATAAATAGGTTGGCAATAAAAACTTTTGGACTAAGATACATTGGAAACAGAATACTTGACATAGCTAAAACTGATAAACTCAGGGAAAAAACAAGAAAATCAACATGATAAACAGTAATTTAGAAAATCGCTCACTTAAAAAAGAAACACTATCCAACAATTAGCCGAATTAACACCTCTATTGATTCTTGGAAGTATTTTCTCCCATTTAACCTACGCAGATCAATTAGCTTGGCATCTGCTTCCAACTTAGTATATCAATACAAGTGTTTTCTCCCCAGCTAACTGCTACTTAGGAGATAATGGGAGGGGTGGGCCATTTTACAAGACAATAACACAGTTCCTGGAGAAATAAATGGAGAGACTGAAGGAATCAGATTTATTTCCAAAGAAAGTGATACATCCCTCCCATGATGCCTCCTACCCTGGTGGTTAAACAATTAAGGTTATTTTTGGATATAAAGTTAATTACTTTGAAAAGTCTGTGCTGCTGCCATTGACAAATACCACCCTTAAACCCCTCAGAAATAACAGGCAGTCACTCAGAACAGCTAAAATGGCAACATTTGACATTTGTTATTGCAGGAATTATGGTCTTTTTGTGAAGTTACCTGATCTTTCTCATCTTAATTGAACCTTACCAGGGAGGTTGCTGTAGTTACCCGGAGATGGGGACTGAGAACCCCACTATTTTCCGTATTAGGCCCAGTGAATATGCACCTCAATGACGGTTCACCGCCATTAGCTGTCAAGCATCTTTCTCTCAATTGTTAAATCCCTTGATTTTCAGTTCTATGTAGGAGTGAGGCTGGCCTCACATGTCAAAGATTGTGATCATAATGGCCCAACAGGGAGGGGAAAGTTTGTTTACTTTCTTCAAAATTTAGATTTGTGTTAGAAGGAGGTCACAAACAACGAGAAAGTGGTTGAGTGCTGTGTTAGTGATACAGGATTCAGATAGCCATTAACACAATGCCTTAAATATGTAATGATAATGGAAATGCTGGTGATATGCAGTTATGTGGACAAAAGGCAGGAAAAAAAACTATTCTGGGAGTTTCACTTTATTTAAAAGAGCTGCGTATGGATCATCAGCAAAGAAAAAGAGATTTGAAAGAAATACGTTTGCCTCAGGTGGTAGGTTTATGGATGGTTTTTATATTTCCTTTATACTTTTCTACACTTTCCAAATGTGTATTTAATTCATCTATCTCTTATAGTCTGACAAAAATCTACCCTTATATAATTAAAGAGGCATTAAAAGTTTAGACTCCTTTATAAATCAGAAAAATGAGAGATACTTGAAGACAACAATATGCAATGGAACAACCATGATGAATTCCTACCATCCTGTCTAGTGAAACTCTGTAATGTTTTACCTAATAATTACTTTTTATTCTCTTTAATGGTTTGAACAATCCTCCATTCTTACATCTGGTAATCTGAGCAACATAGTTGAAGATAACAATGTGTAGTATAACAGCCACTGCTAATTCCTATCATTTTGTCTTGAAACCCTGTATCACTTTTAATGTTCTTGCTTTGTTTCATTTATGTTTGTGATGTTGGCATGCTGCTATTGTTCTTTTTTTCCCCCTCATTTTCTACTCTCTTTAAAATAAAAAAAAAAGAATAAGAGATACTTCTGCTCCTATTTTTCTACTATTTCATGATCTATCATAGGTAAAGAGACAGGTGTTTCTGTAGTTCTCTTTCCTTTAATTTGTATTCTAAAAGTCCTAATGTCTCCTTCTTTGCTACAGAGACTTCTTAAAGGATGACACAATGCTGCATACTATAGTTTGAGTACATTTGCTACAGAATTCAAGTGCTGCCAATGTGATAGAATTAAGAGGCAATTCGCATATGTTCGTCTTTTCTTCATTAATGGTATTAAGGCCCTTGTAAAAGAGCTGGAAGTCATGTACCTCTATCTCTGGCCTCTCTGCCTTTAGCCATGTGAAGACACATGAAGAAGGCCCTCAGCAGAAAATGACATCTTGATCTTGGGGCTGCCAACTTTGAGAACTGTGAGAAATGCATTTCTGTTCTTTACACTTTCCCCAGCTGATGGTGTCATGTTACAGGCATACATAATAGACTAGGTCAGTGCCTATAAAGAACTTCAACTCTTTGGAGTACAGAAAGATCATATTCACCTGGATATTGTATTTCCTAAGTAATGTGGGTCCATTCAGAGGAGAGAGATGAATATCCTTAAGGGATCAAGAAGGAGGGTTGAATGGAGGAACTGTTCACAATGTGGGTCGCTAACTTACCAGAAATCAGGAATCACTGTAGAACCTGGGAACCTGTTCCTGTAGGAAGGGATATTAGTGCAGGGGACATGGTCTCTGGTGTGATAGGCGTACAGTGGAATACTACGGCAAAGCAATAAAATATGAGCTATTGATAGACTCAACAACATAGATAAATCTCCAAATAATTATATGGAACAAAGGAGTTCATACTCTGATTCCATTTATATTAAATTCTAATAAAGGTAAAACTAATCTACAATGACAGAAATCAAATCAGTGGTTGGCTGGAGCTGGGGAGGTGGAGGTTGACTACAAGCAGGAACTGGTGGGCAGCATCTCACAGTGGTGGAATCTTCCTTTCCTCATTGTGGTGGGGTTTACAAAGGAGCATGCATTTGTCAAAACTCATTGAAAGAAACTAGCAAAAGGGATTTGACTGGGCATAGATAAGGTCAACCAAAAAACATGAAGCAGCCATCTATAACATGGGGCCCAGCAGAGAGGAAACCAAGGGGAGAAAAGGCTGTTCTCCCTGTCTCCCCACTTTCTGATCTATCTCCCACAGAAGACACAGCAAGGGAGTCTGATTGAGACAGGAGCTTGAGGTCAGCTTTTTGGGGTCCAGAGCAGAGGAGCGAGTATGCCTGGAGGAGCCAGTAGAGGACATCCAGCGTATTCTTTCCACAGAATTCAAGCCCCTTAGACAGCCACCAGGGAGAAGAGTGTAAGGTTGGAAATATCTTTGGCTAAAAGACGTGCTAATGGGATGTTTGGCCACATAGGACGTATCAATTGAAGAACCCTATGTACACCAGGAGAATACAGTGTTTTATTGTAAAATGTCATGCATGGTTCACCTCTCTAGTTCCTCTCACCACATTAGAAAGAAGAATCTAGGTGTTGGGGTTTTGAACCTCGATTCTCAAGTAAACGACTTCCACCATCAGTCACTTGTTTTCTGTAGAACACTCATAGTTAAACTTCTCTGTTTTTCTCATTCAATGATTCTGTTTTTGGAGGGATGGGGTAAGTGAGACCACAAAGACAGCAGTCTCTCCTTGTCTGCATGGGATACATCCCAAGACTCCCAAGCATCATTCTCCCAACTACAGAGCACTCTTCCTGATGTCCCAAGGGAGACACCGACACAGCCATGCCTGTCTTTCTGGAAGCCAGCATTACAGGTGAGGGTCTACCTCACCCTGTATCCCACAGGGACTCACTGGGTATCTGCAATTCCTAGGTGAGGGCTCATTTCATGTTTTATTTGCCTGTAGTCACCAGGCTAGAAGAACTTTTATGTGAATCTAATGGATGATTCAAATGTGACATCATATATAGTTTTTAATGCAAATAACAATAACATTTTAGTTTAAAAGATAAGGAAAATTTCCAAACATAATTTTAGCATCTTTGCAAAGATTTGGTTTCATCAGAATAGTTTTAGCACCTCTGTGAGAGAGTGATGCTTACATTGACACTTCTGTGTAACACAGGACTTCCTTTACTTTTACAAAGGGACCTCAGGTTTTTGCTGTGTTTTTCAAGGTTTTGTCTAATTAATTGTCAATTACCATTTCTCTGTCAGACTAGTGTTGTGCTGTGATTTCAGTTTATCTGACTATGCAACTGCTTGTGTCCACTCTAGATAGGACTGAAAAATTAGATACCCATATATGTTAGAACTAGTGCTAAGTGGGCACTAAAACACTGAAAACTACAGGCTTTGGTGAATAAATTTTGTGTCACTAACTTTTCCCTTTTCTAGAAATTTCTTCAAAAAAGATCTCCATCTAAGCTTTTAGATAAATATTTATATATCCCCATTTCATCCCCTTTTATTTCTCAGATTTTGAGTTTCTTACATGTATTATCTACTTAATGATGCAGTGTTTTCGATTTAACTTTAGGTGGTCCTTACTTCTATATGTGTTTGGAGGACATGGTGATCTGTGATCTTGATGTATTAGTTTGGTTACAGACGCGCCCAGTCTGCAGTTCCTATTTGTGCAGTCTCAGTCTTCTACTATGAGTCACAGGCTTTTCTCTGTATTTTTCCCACGTGGTGATTTGGTTTATGGAGACATGGAAAATATGATCATAAACATGATAGTACCCACTTATCTACAGGAAATACATCTCGGGTCTCCTTGTGGATACCAACAATCATAAATAGTACTAACCCTGTTTTCATTTTAACATCTCTAGTGCACACATACCTATGGTAAATTTTAGTTTAAAAATTAGATACAGTAAGATATTAACATCAGCGACTGCTAATAATATAGAACAATTCAAACAATGTACAAACACAAACAATAAAATGCCAACACCACTATGGTTTGATTTTGGGACCAGTATTAATGAAAATAGGGTTACCAGAGTACAACTACTGTGATACCCTAACCATCAGATCAGAAGCCCTGTTTTCATATTCTCTTCCTGACACAAAATAGTATCAAACAGTTATTTGATTTCTAGTTTTATGTTCCTAAGGTTTCAGTTTGCAGAGTAAAGTAAAAAAAGGTTTTTCTAAGTCTCTGAGTTCAAATGTCTTAACTGTCAGTACTTGTTGAACAGCTACCAAATGCTCTACAACAGTTATCTATTACCATGCAATAAATTATCCCCAAACTTGGCGGCCGAAAACAATACACACTCCCTTTCCTGTGGCATAGGATTCTCAGAATGCGTTCACTCGGCGCACTTAGCTTGGTGTCTCTCTCCAGGATTGCATCCAGGTATCCTTCAGGGAGACAGTCAGCTCAAGGCTCTGTCATTCAGGAAGATACTTTCAAGTCAATCTCATGGCTGCTGGAAGGTCTGAGACTGTCCATTCACAGACAGGTGGAGGCATCAGTCTCCGCTGGACGTTGGTTAATGATGTCAATCTCACACCACCTGGCCATTTCTATGCTATCCAACATGGCGGCTTTCCTCCCACAAAGTGAAGAGTCTTAGAGGGAAAGAGAATGAAAAGGGTTAAGAAAACAGGTTTTTTTGTAACCTAATACTGGAAGCGATATAATATTAAAAAAATATTCCATTCATCAGAAGAAAGTCATTAGACCCACCCCACTAAAAGGAAGGAGGTAACACACGTTCCAGGATCACCAGGTGGTGAGTTGTATCTCACAAGCCACCTGCCACAATCAGTCCCACTGAACTGACAAGGATTTGTGGATTGAGGACCAACTACGTGCTCAGAATTCAGAAGGAGATTTTGTCTGACAGTGAGAAGCTGTCTATGGCAGCCAAAAGATGCCTTTCCTTTTCCCAAGGGGATTGCCATGGAGTTGAAGAAATGATACATAACCAAGAGCAAGAGTTAGTTAATCCAAGATTGTATGTAATTCTTTGCAAAAATAAGTGGAATTTTCCCTCAAGAAGTTTCTTACTACAGATGAAGTATGTTCCAGAATACTTATGGTTTAAACTATAAAATCAGAAGTGTTGCAAGGAAGCAATCACACAGAGGAATTATACTAGTTAGATTATGTTTCTAGTTAAAATGAAAAACTTACCTGGGAACCCAGTTGTAATTTTTAACTTTCAAAAGAAAAAAAAAGGGCTCGCAGTTACTTTCATATGGCTTCATTCATTGGCTATTTTCTGGACCCTCCCTGTGTGGGAGGTGCTATAATACGTTCCAAATGGAAATTATCTCTTTTGTTTCCTCCAATCCCTCTGATGGTTGTTATTCCTAAAGTTACAGGTAAATTAACTAAGTATAAGATGCACAAGCTTTTGTGCTCAGATGTAGAGATTTAAGTTTACAATACCATGTTGTAAGGACATCATTCATCTTTATTTATTTATTTTTAATTCATTCAATACATACCAAGGGCCCATCATGTTCCAACACCTACTTCAGGCCTTGGAGACACAGAGATAAACAACAGATAAACAATGGCAAAAGTGGGACCTGATGCCTTGTGGTTTACATTCCAGTAGGAGAGAGATAAGATTATTTAAAAAATGAATAAACCAGAAAAACATAGGATGTTTCCCTCTTGTAAAATCTTTGAGTTCAAAAACTTTGTCTTCTTACCCCTATTTTTAAGGGCCTAGAAGAGTTCTAAGCATAGATGAGGGACACAGTGAATATTTTTGATTGATCAACGATAAAATACAAAGATAGTACCACATGGAAGCTAAAACGATGGTGTGATAGAGTGGACAAAGGGGTTACTTCACGTTAAGTGGTTAGGCAGAGCCTCAGCGAAGAATCTGACATTTGAGGTGGGTTCTGAATGATGGGACGTCAGCCATGCAATCTGTGGAAGTGGACCATTCCAGACAGAAATGAACAGTGAGGATAAAAGCCCTGCACTGGGTACAGGGTTGGCTGGTATTTACAGCAGTAGAGAGGAGGCCATTGTGCAGAGGTTTCAGGATGAGGTGAGTTAGGGATGGGGCCTGAAAGATCATATGAGGCCATCGCATAGAATATGGATTTCACTTTTAAAAGTGATGGAAACTACTGGGTAGTTTCAAACAGAAATTCAAGAAAATGATAGAATATTTTGTTGTTATCCAGGCCAGAAATAACAGACTTAAGTTAAGGAGTGAGGACAGGAAAAAAGGGAAGGGAGAAGGGTCATTGGTAGGCTACTCCCTCATGATGTGAATTCCAGGTAGGATGTGTGTGTGTGTGTGTGTGTGTGTGTGTGTGTGTGTGTGTGTGTAAATTGTCAAGTCAAAGCTGATTCAAAGTCCTTGATCTTTTTTTAAAACACCCGTTGTAAAAAACTGACCTAAATCTCTAATTAGTTTTCTAGGGCAGCCATAACAAATTACCACAGACTGTATGACTTAAAAAACAGTAATTTATCCCTCTAGTTTTAGAGGCTAGAAGTTCTAGAGCAAGGTATCTGTCAGTGGGGTTGATTCCTTCTGATGGCTGCAAGGAAGAAACACTTTCATATCTGGTTCAGTGGCCCCTCCAAAACTCAGGTGTTGCCAATGTGATAGTATTAAGAATGAGCCTTTTAAAAGGGTGCACGGACCAAGGTATCTCCCTGTGGGTGGAAGGAAGGTCTTTGTAAAATGTACTTCATATGACAACACACATTTGCTTGCCCCAGCATCCTTTGTTGTACGAGGAAACATCTTTCCCCTGCATAGCGTGGTCCTCAGCAGACAAGTGAACTCACTAACGCCTTTGTCTTGGATTTCACAAATTCCAGAACTCTGAGAAATACATTTCTGTTCCTTAGAAATTACCCAGTGTTGGGTATTAGGCTGTGGCAGCCCCGACAGAGTGGGAGGATGCCTTCTCTGGTTTCCGGGGCTGGCTGGCAACCATTGGCCTTCCTGGGCTTGCGTTACCTTCCTTCCATACCCCACTTCTGCCTTCAGCTCCTCCCCACAGAGTTAAGTGAGGAATGGCCATCAGACTCCAAAAAGTGATGTCAGTTGCTGGGAGAGAGCAGAGAATGAAAAGGCAGACCACAGCTGGGTGAGTTTCACGGAGGAAGCCTTAAAGAATGTGTAGGATTCTGGCAGCATCAAATTTCAGGCTTCTCTGGGACTCCCAAACCATTTGGATAAGTGACCGAATAAACAAATATACTATGCCCATGGAGAAGTATTCATTGTTTTCCTCTTCACAGAGGAGATCACCAAAGAATTATGAAACCCGTACCCTAATCAGTAAGTAACTACAGCCATTTCCAGACAGAGCTGCCAGTTACTCAGCAGGGAGCACTGACTTAGAAATATCCCTCACTTCCCAGGAAAGCATCTCTCTTTGGGCCTCTGTTTAGACAGCAGCTGTATAATGCTGTTGCTGAGATTTTGTCCATGCCCAGAAATATGACTTGAAGCTAACGAGGAAAGCAGAATCACTGGGAGTCGCTACTGCTTTGACCCCGACGTGATCAGGTAAGATTTGAGGGACCTACTTGAAATTCTAGTACGATCATACTGCTTTCTTGATTAAAGACCTTCACTTGGTTCCCACAGCTTGTAGAAAAAAGACTCTAATCCTAATCTTTGCCTACAGAAGTCTGGATGCACTGGCCTGGCTAATTCTGTCACTTCTCTGCAGCCTTTCAAATTCCTTTTCTAGCAGGCTGTGTTCCTTTTGCATCGGGATTTTAGTGTGCCCAAGTGCCTTCCATTCCCATCTTTCTCCCCCAGTTTTGTTACTTTACTCATCCTCCACTGACTTTAGGGCCTAGGCTTTAAGGAAGCATCAGAAATGTGGTCATTTGACATTCCTCATTTGTTTTCTGCTTCTGTTGGAACAAGTTTCAAAGCAGTAGGCAAGTTTCCGTAGAGTGATTTATTTGTAACCCAGACAATTTTTGGATATTCCCTATGTAGCCACTAGGGGGAGGGCAGCCCAAGTTTTCTGCTTCAGAATTTTGGTTGCAGCTTCCTGGGCAGTATGAAGTCCACAAAAGAGTTAGGGGCAGCTTTGCAGCTGCACTGGGCAAGTGGGAAGGAAAAGTTGGATTATCACTGGAGCACAGAGTATTTAAAACCATACAAGACAAACAGAAGAAGAGGGAGAGGAGTGAGAAGAGTTTGTTGATGATTGTAGATGTTGGTGGGATGTAGCATGAAAGAGTTTATGCCAAAATCACATAGCTAGGAGTGGAACAGAATTTAAACTATCAGGTACTCAGAAAAGTGGTGATCTTAAATTAAAGTCAAAAAATATTATAATTCTACAATTCCCTGGGAACTATCTCCTGGCTTTATTTGGTGGTTCAGGATCTATGTCTCATCAACTGATTTGTGAGGAGGAGCCAGGGAGACACCAGGGGCAGTGGGGAGAGTTTGGTAAATTCAACCTCATTATGATTTCTCTGGAGAAGTGAGAGCGTTCTGACAAGATTGGGAGGAAAAGAACATTATTCCAGGAGCCGGGGCAGTGGGCATCTCACTTCTGCGTAGACCATGGCATGGAGCATCTAATTCAGTCTTCACTCCTCAGCTCACAGCTGTGGAAGGATGGATGCTCCAACATGGGCCTCTTGGTGGACATCTTTTCTCTGAGGAAGGACCTTGAAGGCATGGAGTATTGGAGACAGCAATGAGAAGAAACTTATAAAAGAACAAGATTATAAGTGGGCTGAAGTGCAATAAACCTTACATGGTGCATATTACACACCCTTTGAGGACTGTAGAAATTAGAGGAAACAGCAGAAAACCAGGAGGACTTTAACATGCAGATGAGGCTAACAGACATCTATGAGTGATTCCTCTCAAAAAGAACACTCAAATTCAGTCTCAGAGGCCCAGGCTCATAGGAGAACTATGGATCTGTTTTAATTAAACTCTCCCCTATTCTTTTTGTACCAGAATCAAACTCTGGACCTTGCATTTGCCAGGTAGGCGCTCTGCCGCTGAGCTGGATCCCTGGCTCCCTCCTCTCTCTATTTTATGGAAAGACTGTGCCTGATGTATTCTACAATATTTGCTTTGTGGGACCCCTAGTACGTATTTCTGAAAAATGTACATCCTTTCACTAAGGCTGGGTTGATGTGAGTGGTAGAAGCTATAGACATGAACCAGGTTATACCTCAAGTTGACTTTATGACACAAAATGACAGTCAATGCAAATTTTGAAAATATATAGTATTTTCTTAAGATAGAGCCCAGTGTCATCCTACAGGATTAGCTAGATGAGTAGAGACTGCAGAATAAGTGTCATTAAAACTAATATCTTTGTTATTTAATTGAGTGCTGTATCCATTATGCAGAAGCAGAGTGCTTTCTCTGAATCCTGTATCCACCCAGAGTACTTCGGCTGTCTAAACTTTGGGAGGGCGGGACAGTGCCTTGTTATCGGGTATTCTATAATGTTGAGACTCCTGCTGAGTAGGGGTGGGCACTCCATTTATGTTTTTGCAATATAATGATGTCTGTAGTCTTTCTCTCCACTCAACAGAGAGCATGCTGGGAAATGTATCTAGCTATTCTAAGAGCAAAGGAAGTGACCCCGTGACATGAAAATGACTGACATTCCTTTGCTAGAGATGTGGATCAGAAGGACTGTCCAAACCAGCATCAGAGGTTAGAAGGATGCCAATGTGTACTGCGGTTGCTACAAATTAATGTTATTGCTGTCAAATTCATTATGCTGTGGTCAAGCTTAATAAATTTGCTGCTAATATTTCATTGCTATACCAAATATATAAGGGAATAAATGATCATTTCTGACACTTTATTTAATGGATGTAATAATAATTGATTCTGAAATAATATTGATGGAAACAAGATTGTGTGAAACATGGTGGAGTAGCTGTTACAGGGAAGAGTGCATGAATATCCTCTCAGGCTGAAAAAACTTTACTTATGAAGAGATTTTCAAAGAATCACCTGTCCTTGGTGTTATACAGAGGTTCACTATTACTGAGGATAGATAAGCTGGAATTGGTGTCCAGCATTTGTAAAACTTTATTACAGGTATATGGAGATGGCCACTAAATTTTTATGCTTAGAGAAATGCTCAGAGAGTTTCAGTGAGCTTTGTATACTTTTCCAGAGTGACTTTTATAATTGTAAAATTCCAGCCATTGCATGTGTGGTGGAAATATCCAACATCTACTGAGAGCTTACATCTGTGGTGGTAGATAAGTACAACTGAGAAGTCAGCCAAATAGTTTGGGTTGTGCACCAAACTAAATGTTTGTACCCCCCACCAGATTCATAATATGTCGAATTCTAGGACCTAAACGGATTGTATTAGCGGGTTGAGTCTTGGGAGGTAAATGAGCTTTGTGCTCCTGGACCTCTCTTCTCTTTTCTGTGCTGTGAGGACATAGAAAAATGATGACCATATATAAACCAGGAAAAAGGCCCTCACCGGACACTGAAGCTGATGGTGCCTTCATTTAAGAACTATAAGACATACAATTGCTGTTTCTGTAAGCCACATAGCATATGGCACTTTGTTATAGCGATCTAAGTGGCAGGAATGGTATCTCTCTGTGGTTATTTTGAGTTGTATAACACTAGGCAGGCTGGTTTTGATGCTCTGAACTCAGTCTTTCTTCTCTGACTAGATGCTGAAAGCTCCAGCATGGGAAAATAGTTGCTGTCTTGTGAACTAAAATTTTGATCCAACTAAAACTTAAATGTAAGGATATGGGTACAATTTAAAGCAGGATCAAAAAACATAGAGTTTTTAAAAAATGTAATAACAGGATTCCACCACCAAAAAGTTTGCTCTTGCTTTACTTTTCCTGAATTTTTCTTTCTAAATTTGACTATATTTTGCACTAGGATTGAATTTTTTAAATGGTGTCTCATTATGTTACCCAGGTTGAACTTAAACTTGTTATTCTCCTGCCTCAGCCTCTAATATATTATACCAGGGTGATATTACAAAATGTGCTAGTATCCTGAGATGAGATTTTATTAAAGAAGAATAAAATCAGAGAATAGAATAGTGTTGTAAAAAGTATATTAGTTCTGGATCTTAATGACAAAAATAGCTATGTGAGAATCAAAATTAAGTGCAAACCTCTTTGGAATAGAATTTCAATTTTTGAAATATATAGAAAGCTATACTAGATCATCTCCAACCTGTTGCTTGGCATTGATTTCTGAAACTCATGGTGGAACTCATGGTGGAAAGTTCTGTTGTGCTTTATTTTGCTGAGATCCCTGACCTGACATCTTACAACCTTGCACAAGAGCCTGACACCCTTCTCCCACCAGCTCTCATATACTGATTAGTACATTGAAGAGACATAACCACCAGGGGACCACACCAGGCCTTAACATGAAGCTGAAAGCTCAAATGTAACATTGCAAGTAAGGACAACTATTTACAAAATGCTTTTTAAAAAATCAAGAAAACAAAAGAGTTAAAAACCAGTGTATTCATGCACTGAACTAGACATTGCTAGGAGAAAAATATTACCATATAAAACCTGGTATTTTAAAAGTAGTTTGGAGAGCTAAGTGTGGTGGTGCATGCTTGTAATCCCAGTATTTGGGAGGCTGAGGTAAGAGGATTGTTGTGAGTTCAAGACCAGCCTAGGCTATAAAGTGAGTTCAAGGCCAGCCTCAGCTGCATAGTGAAACCCTGCCTCAAAATGGTTAAAAAAAAAAAAAAAGTAGGTTGGAGAGAAGAGAAAAGAAAAGAAAAATAAGGTCCACAGAGAGAGAGAATAGGATGTGAAGAAGAAAGGAAAAGGAAGAAGATGAGAAGGGGCAAATCTATGAAGGGAAAAAGGATTTAGTGAGAATCTGGGGTTGACCAAATGGATGGAACAGACTCCTCTCTCTTGCACAGATGATGTGACCTCAGTAGAATGCCCCTTGGAGCCTCAATTTCCTCATCTGTAAAGTGTATCTAATAATGTGTCCTATCTTGGTTTCCTTGCCAGAATACATCTCTCATTGTGATCTTGTGTGAGGGCACAAGTAAGGCATTTTGCTTAGGGCTTGGGTCAAATCTCCAAAGATATAAACCCTGTTATTAATGTTGTTTTGAGGGGGAAATGGTAAAGTCTATTTGAAATTCTTTAAAATAACCCCTGGGACGTGGTAAGCAGTAAATGGTAGATAAAGGAACATAGTTAATAGTTAATAAATGGTTGATCACTATGTTTTTGCCACTACATTCTGATAAACTTGGATTATGTCTCTCACTTTATGGGTAAAACACAGCAAGACATAGAGGTTAATTAGTTCAGAGTCATGCTGCTATGAAGAGGCACATATCCAGAGTTCTTCCATCCAGGTAGACAAATCCATATTCTTTCTCCTACAATTTGCCAGGCACTACCTTTGGCCTTTAATATGTAATAGTTTATTCATGTATTGCTTGCAACAACTCTAAGAAATACATTTCTCTCTTTTCATTTAAAGAAAGTCATAAGAAGATCATTCAAATTTATAATTTCCAGATTTCAAAGTTCACTTTCTTTTTCCAGTAAGAACCTCTGAGGATGAATCTTTATTATGGTCATGTGTGCAGTAGTTCTTATCCACTCATTTCCATGACTTCACTTTCTAGGGTGTCAGATAGAGCCTGAAAATACTTAATGGAAAATACCCTACACAAACAATTCATCAGTTTTAAATTAGATGCCACTTTTAGTAGCAGGATGACATCTCACACCATTCTGCTCCTTTTCCCTTGAAACCTGAACCATACCCTTGTCTAGTGTATCCGTACTATATGTCACTATATGTACTATAGTCACTTGGTTGCCATCTTGGTTTAACAGATCAACTATCCTGGAAAAGCTTCTGTTCAAGTAATGCTTGTTTTACTTAACAATGGCTCCAAAGCACAAGAATAATGATGCTGGTAATTTAGATCTTCCAAAGAGAAGCCACAAAGCATTTCCTTTACGTGGAAAGTGAAATTTCTCAACTAAATATACCAAAAAAAAAAATTGTTCACAGAGACTATGGAGCTCTATAGGGAGAACAAATGTTCTATGTACCAAGTTGTGAGGAAAAAAAAATAAATTTATGCTACTTTTGCTGTCACATTTCAGAATGAAAATGTTATCGACAGTACATGAAGAATTCTTGCTGAAAATGGACGAGGTGTTCAGCCTCAGAGCTTAGTTCCATCATCTGTTTTTATCATCCACTAGGGCCTTGGAATACTTTCCTCATGGAGAGGAAAATGTGTTCCCCCTACTGTCTAACCCTGTGCAGCCCAGCACTGTTCAGTGATAATGTGAGAGTTGAATATATGAACATATATTGACACAAAAAATTCTATTTGCCACAGTAGAAAAAAGAAAGTAATTAATTTACTTTTAGTAGCGCATTTTATCTAACATAATATATCCAGAATATTTTGACTGAAGAGACTAATCAACATGAAAGTGACTGAAAAGGTGGGATTTTTTTCACATGCTCAGTATCTTACAGTAACAGCATAACTCAACTGGACTAGCCACATTTCAAGTGTTTGCAATCTGCATGAAGCCAGTGGCCACCATATTGGACCATGTAACTTTAGACAATTGTCTTGTCAATTTGGATTATTCTCCAGTCTATGGAAGGCATTGAAGTTGGTAACCTTAGAAAAAATTGTCACAGTAGAGCATAAAGAAAAATGTGATCAAAGATTTTATGAATTAATCCTGTCAATGAAATTTTGGACTGTACTTGGTAAATCTACAAAGCAAAGCATAGCCTATCTTACTTTGCCTTTAAGAAAAAATATGACTTGTTCACTTTGAACATGAGCTTGGCTATTTTTCTCTCCTTGTAAGCAAATTGAAAAGAAAAGTAGTTAGGATTTCATGTGGAGCAGAAGGAAATATTTAGAATTCATTTACTGGATATTTAGGGAATATAAAATAGGGAGATGGGAAATGAGAATTGTGAAGTTGTCATGAAAGCCTTTTATCAGCAAAGCTGTCACTTTATAGAGACTTAGTTATCTGACAGCCACTACGCTGAGTTTGCTTTGGAGGAGAGCGTCCACTTGTAAGGTAATTTTATGAGCTCTACTCAAAAATTCATGGAAAATCCAAGGGACTATCCAAAATGCTTCTGCCTCTTTTATTTACTTATGTCACGTGAACCATATGTCAGAACGCTTAAATTTGGAGATTTTTCAGTCCCATGATGAACTAGATAATAGTTAAAGTTGACAGTAAGGGCCTGTGCATTTCAAGAAAATGGTAAACCTCTGACATTCAGAAGCCACAGTTATATAACAACTCACTGGAATATTGAATAGTTCCAGAGATCAGTCATAGTGTTCTAAGCGCTTCTTTCCAACTTGGCTCATAACCAGCTCCTATTTTATTTCCCCAGATCCACCAACCAAAATGCATGTTTGTGCCTGGGTTCTATGTAATAATTACAGGTATATCCACATTTAAATGTTATCCCTTATGTGAGTTTTTCATCTGCATCGTTGCTTTATCCAACCCTCTTTATTTTTATTATAATTCTAGAACAATTAGAAATATCAGTAATTAAATTGCTAGAATTTGCCTGTTAGAGTCAAGGAAGAACATTTCAATTCTATCAGTATGGGTGTTAATTATTTTAGGCAAGCTGTCATTTCAGCTTTCTAAAGTGGATTTTGTTCCTGCAGTCAAGAACATTGCTTAGTGCAGAATTAATTAATCATTATAAATATAAAACCTGCAGTATCAGCTCCTAGGTTCAGAAAGATTTCAAGAGGCAAGGTTGAAAGAGTCAATAGGCTGCTGAAGGGAATCTTATCATGCACCCCACCCTAATCTGATAAAAGGACAATTAGACTATGTACTTCGTCTTTTTCTATGGCTCTGACTTCAAGAAATATCAGCTCAAAACTTGAAGTGTCTACTTTTTTGCAACTCAAAGTGTTTTTTCTTCATAAGGGATTTTAAATGGCGAGATTGACAAGGAAATGGATGAAAATTGGAATTTACTCTGGCTGAAAGGAAAGCCAAAACATAAACACAACAAAACAATTTCATTCTCATGCACTATGCTAAATAAAACATATGTCCTTAGTGGGCTTGAGTTTTCCCCAGTACCCACTGGCTCCTTAAGAAAGTTCCATGCAATGGCTGTAATAGTTATATTCCTCACATTAAGACTCACAGTCTTTTTGCTGTAAGAGAGAAAGCTCCCTTTCTTGATTACCTTTCCCACTGCTTTTAATAATGGGTCTATAATATTGTTTCATTTCCTTGCTCTAACATAAAATCTAGAGTCAACCATGTTATACTGGAATACATTGACCAAAACACAGAGACCATGTTGACAAGGGTTAGAAAAACTGGCCTAGCAATCTAGATAATGATGATATTAACTAACATTTAATAAACCAGCTATATGATAGCCACTTAAAGTGCTTAACTGCAATTGCCTTAGATAAGTACTCTGCATGTAATTGTCTCATTTAAGTATTATTATTCGGAAGAATAAAGGTCCTCCTCATGCACAAAAATGTGCTCCATTTGTCGATTATTTTGCTAATACATCAAAAATTTAAAATCACCTATTTATTTAAAAACATGTTGTTGAGATGTATATTTTTATATTTTAGTCTTTAGGCACTCTCCTGAGGACAACCAACAGTTACAGTGCTTCTCAATCTAACGTACATACAAATACTTGATCCTGTGGTCGGTCCACAAGGTCTGATTCAGTGGGTCTGCTCGGGGCATGAGATCCTGTGTTTCAGAGAATTTCTAGGCTGGAGTTTGAGGTTCACACCTTGAAAGACACTTACACCAATTTTGAAATGATAAAGGACAATGGACCACATTGTAATGGTTTTGAGCAGACAGTGTCTGGTAGCTTTAGGAAACAGCTTGGCTTTGACAAGTGTGTTGCTTGGAGATAATGGTAAGAGTAAGTGTGTACTGGAGTGGTTGCTTAAGAGTATGTGGGTAGAATGTGTCCTAAATGATGTTTTGATATCTTCAGGACTTTTGTCTCAGGATGGAATCGATGCGATCATTGTGTTGATTCACTGGTGTCCATACTAGCATTTGATCTGCCTTTCTAGTTGTTCTTTCTGTAGAAAACGAAGCCTCTACCTACATCTGGCAAGTGATCACAGAAGAAGCTTGACAGTCTGTGTGGTCCAGAGCGTTAATTATGAAACCACCCCCTCCCCCTCAGTTTTTAGTTTATTTTAAAAGATAGCACTTTATGATTTATATCATGACAATTACATTTCTAATGGGACTTTAATGGGTTTTGAATTCAATTAAAGAAAATCTATTTTTAAAACACATCTCAGCTACCACTTGGAAGTCATGCCAGGCAGGCACAGCATAAGTCATTGGAGCATAATTTGAATATATTTTGGTGTGATCAGCTAGATGGAATTTGAGAATGACCTATATTTAATATTCCTTTAAAAATTGTCTGGAAGCTTTTTGTAATTCTTGAGAATTTGTGCCTAATGATATAGATAACTGTTTTTACTAGAGAGAGTTTTGTGATTTCTAGATAACAGGCTATTAGTTCTAGTTTTTGAGAAATAAAGGTATTTTTAGGAGAAATTGTCCTTTAGTCCACATAGCCCATCTGGGAATTATGATTTATTTTGTTTCCCAAAGTCAGATCTATTCTGAACTTTTACAGAGGACAGTTTCAGATGATTGAGTTTTTTCTCAATTTTGTCAATGTCACACACATTACAATCAAGGCTTTTTCTAGTTTTGACCAAAGTCTAAGCCTAAATCAAACTCCTGATAATCCTTCTCCCCCACCCCACATACTAACCACTCATTGCTGTTTCTCTGCTCTTTTAGCCTACAGTAGCCCTTTCATGGTATGACTGGACATTTTGAAAGACCAGCCCAGCGCTAAGGTGAAGCTGTGTGAAGTCTAGGAACAGGAGAAACTTGGATCGTGACTTCCAAATCCCATGGATAGGCCCCATGAGAAAAGCAGTATCCCCTCTGTGACCCAGTACACAGGTAGGTGGAAGAAAATGCAGAATTCAAGGAATTTACACAGGGACCATAGTATCAATTATTCCTAGAACTAACAAAGACTCAAATCACAAATGCAGTGGTCTGCAGCCTTGTGGAACTTTCTTTTTTACTTTTTAAAATTCTGACCTCAAGTAATGTCTAAGAAGCATAATGACTAAGTGATGATTTATTTACTAGTATTCAAAAAGCCAACCTACTGCAGTTCTGCCCATTTTGAGGTGAGCCTGAACTGGAAAGCAAATGGCTTTTTTTCTTATAACTAATCCCACTCTCAGCTAATCTTGTTAGGTCAGTCATTTGCAGAAGCCCACACAAACGCAAGCTTCCTGAACCCTGTGCAGCCCACACAACCATGCAACTCTGAAGGCTTTATTTGTATCTCTTGTCTTTAAAAATGCCACCAGTGAAGGCTGTACTGAGAGCAGAAGTATTTTCCTACATTTTTCTGAAGACTGATTTTATCAAGGAACTGGTAAGGCCATGTCTATCAAATGTCACAGCTGTAGGTTGTACAGGAAGCAAGCTTTCCTTATAATCAAGTGGAAGTTCCGGTTATCCAGGGAGAAAAGCCAGGTTCTCTGAGATTCAGGGTTGTATGAATAAGAGAGAGAAAGAGGATAAAATGAGGGAAAGAAGAGGGAGGAGAGATCCAGGAAAGGCAGGAGAGAGCACGGCAGGCAGGGAGTAGAGGAGAGAGGGAAAAGGCAAGAGGAAAGAGAAGGAGAAAGGTGAGGAGAGAGAAAAGAGAAACAGTACTACAGACTAAGAATGTGGGTTTTGGCTTTCCACAGACTACGGGGCCAGTACCACAGCTTCCACTGATGAAAAGGGTTATGGTATAGAAGTCAAGGCAACTCATGGAGCCCCCTAAATTTCAATGAATTCTGAAGACAGAAATTTAGAATTTCCAAGCCTTCAGCAGTTGTGGAAAATGCTGAGAATTTTTTGCTGGGCTGGAGTGGAGGGAGCCCCAGGTGGGGGCAGACTGGGCGTGTTCACTGTGGAAGCAAGTCAGCTGCATATTGGTCCTATACCCAAAGGATTCAGGCATATTCCATCAGCTCTGGATTCTGATTCAGTCACTTCTACATTCCCAGACATTCCATGGCTGTGAGAATAGTTAGATCACTGTGAAATCCAAGGACTGAGGGATATATAACTGAGCCCAGCTTTCCCTGGTAAATGTGGGATTTCAGATGAGATCTAAGTGCGGATTGGAGAGGGTAGAAAAATAAAAGGTGGGCAGAGGAATGAGGTCAACAAACAACAAAACAAAACACACTGGAAATTTGTTCAAATGAAAAGAAGAGATTAGATAAAAGATGCTAGGAGAACCTCAACATGGCATAACTGAGTTTACTGGCACCTGAAAGATAAGAATCAGGAATCGTAAGCAGTGTGCATCTAGTTGCTCAACTTAGCTGATTTTATGGAAAAATAGTTGAATGAGTCAAAGTGTGTAAACTTTGACTCATTCTTGCATTATTTCAAATGTCACTTCCTCCCTGAAGCCTTTGCCATTCTTTCAGTTGAAAGTTTTCTCTGGCTCATTGTAACTTCGCTGTGTGGCCTACTTTCAATTGTCTTCATGCATAGAAATTGCTAACTTATAGATTCCCAGAATCAAAAGGAACCCGATAGTATATCACTTAGATCTGTCCTGTATTCCACCTGCTAATACAGTCATTGAGGGCAGACACTTCTTCCTTAACTTTTATATAGATCAAGCTACCAGCATTGGCTCATTTTAGGTTTAATCAATGTGTGTTCAGCATATGACACAAAAACACAAGGACGTGGTGTTCTCACATACAAAACAGAGAAACAACTCTATCTTGTCTGTGGATAGCACTGACTCTTCCTTCAACTTACTTGAGTTTCTTGAAAAGGAAGTGACTTATCTTAGTGGTAACAAAGACCAGGGAGCACAATGAGCAAATTATTTTCGTCGTGTAGGTTTGTTACTATTGTCGTTTAAACTCAGTGTAGTGAATTGGCAAATGTTGGTCAACTTGTAACACCCAGCTGGACTGAGTAAGCATGTTGGAGGCCCATCTGGGGATCGCTGCCAGCAGTATTGGAGGCAGAACTGGAGAAGGAGAAGAGAGGCTGCTGGAAGCTGGTAGAAGCTGTTGGGTGCTGCTAGAAGCTATAAGGAGCTGTTGGTTCTCTTGGAGGAGCTTGTCACGCTGGAATTCCTGACTGTTGAAAACTTGGCTGTTTTCATTGTCCAAGGAACTTGGGACCTTGTTGTCACTGAGAATGGCTTCAGTTCACTTTGGGGGAGCTCTGGTCCTCACTTTGGGCATTGCTCCCTGGCTCTGGAGGGGAAGATGGTGCACTGCTCAGTCTACTGGAGAAGCTTGTCATGTTGGCTTTCCTGATGGGAACTCAGCTTTCTTCATGACTGGAAGAGCTTGGTACCTCACTGTTGCTGAGGATGGCTATGGGACTTTTCGAGGGAGCTCCGGTTCTTTGAGCTGTCTGGCTTGAGAGGGGAAGATGGTGCACTGCTCAGTCTCCTGGAGAAGTTTGTCGCATTGGCTTTCCTGATAGGAACTTGGGTTTCCTCATCATGGGAGGAGCTTGGGACCTCACTTTTGCTGAGGATGGCTGTGGTACTTTTGGGGGAGCTCTGGTTCTTACTTGAGCATCACTTCCTGGATGCAGTGCAGATCCCTCAGCCTGTTGACACAGATCCTTCAACCTACTGGAATAGACTTTCTAGTTTCCACCACTGACCTTTGGGCCTTCCCAGTGTAGGTCTGTGAAACAGGTTTGCATGAGACATTGTCATGGGCTCTAGGTCTTCAGCTGGACTCATGAGATCCAGGCCCTCAGCTGGTTTCTTTGGTCCTTAGTGTGTGGAAAGATATCCAGCACTCTCTTGTATTTAATTCTTTGGGTGACTATTATAAATCTCATAAAATATGTGTTCTGTATTTTATAGTTCCCTTTGCAAAAACTCAAACTACAATGCTCAGGTTGTGCAGAGCTTAGTCAGTTTGAGGTTTTATGAATTGACCTCTGAAGTGCATCTGACCTCACAGGCTTAGCTGAAACAGAAATTATAAGGGAAAGGTATGTTTATTTCTAAGTAAACTCCTTTCAAAATGAACAGAGCTTCAATACACTGATTTTCCTTTTTAATCTGACAGTATTTATAACACTATCTTTATTGTTATTTGGTTTTTGTGTGTTTTTACCCAAGACTTCAGAATAGACTTTGAAAATCAAAGCGTGGGTATATTCCAGTGGAACTCAAAAGAAGCATTTTGATTTGAGCCTTGAAGTTCTTTCTACTAGGTGTAAAGAGATAATTGATTCACTGCCTCCACTGTCCCCTTCTTTCCTTCCTAGTGTCTCGCTTCATCTCTCCTCCCATCCTTTCTCTCCCCATTTTCCAGAAACCTCTATCTGGAGGTGTACAGTATTAAGACTGAAAAAGCTAGTCTCTTTGTTCCACATGGCTGGGCTCACAGAGCCTTAGAACCATTAATTCTCTCTCTGCATTGCATTGCTTCACTTTGTCTCTCCACTTGTCAGCTGTGGAAGTTCTGAGAACGAGTTTTATATTTCAGATCCCTGGATACTAGCTTTGCTCTTGGGAGAATAATGGGTTTTATTAATAAACAGAAATTAATGGTTCCTTTTAATGTGTTGGAAAAGCTTCTTTGAGTAATGCAGGTAAAGAAAACGTGGCATGAGATCGTTAGAAACACTCAAACTGGAAATTTACCAAACATGGCTTATGTCTGGAGTGGTTCCTTGAAAGACTCAGATGATGATGGAATGAGTTCAAAGATTCTGGACAGCAGACAGACAGACAAAACAACAACATGTCTTACATAAACATGTGGTCTTAACTTAGGAAAGCGATTTAGCTCTGGAAACTAAGGATGAATCGAAAAGAAAATGAAAAAGAATGGAAGGAAGGAAGGAAGGAAGGAAGGAAGGAAGGAAGGAAGGGAGGGAGGGAGGGAGGGAGGGAGGGAGGGAGAGAGAGAGAGAGAGAGAGAGAGAGAGAGAGAGAGAGAGAGAGAGAACAAAGATCTGAAGGAATAGCAGAGAAGAGTTGAGACCAGAGAGTAGAAGAAAAATTGGTGCTCCTAGAGTCTAATTATTCTTCAAAAGATCATTAGAAAAAACAGTACAGAAGAACTGAAAAATGTTATATTCTAACTTGATTTGCAGATTGCGTTCTTGTTTGGAAGGAGGATAGAGCACACTTCATTTCACAGTTTGCTGATTCATTTCACAATTTTAGACTATTTAGAGAGCAAAAGCCTTCATTTGTACTCTTGTCCAGGTCCTACAATGGTTAAGAGTGGACCTGCTGACTCGCAGCAGGAGTAGAAGTAACCACCTTACCATGTCACCACGAGCATTTTTCTTCTCCTTGAATGTTCCTGAGCCTGCCTACGTTGCACCCAGTTCTGGGATAGGGAGTGTAACTTTGCTCTAGCGACACAGGATGGCCTTTGCTCCAAGTTTGGAGGAGGGGAGATATTTTTGTGTTAACCCATGAGTCCTGTATATTCTTTAGACAAGTGAGAAAAAAGGGCAGAAAAGACGCTTTCTATTTAACATTATTTCTGAAGGAATCACCTCCATCCCAGAGTTTGCTGCTCCTAGAGAAGAGTAGCAGCAGAGAGATAGGTCTAGCTAAGACACAGCAGAAGAGATATAGGAGAGAATGATTTGGAAGCTTAATTTTAGAATTTTGGGGGCCTGTGATATCATTCAGTATTAATTTACAATATCACAAGGAGTTAATCTTTGGATTTTATTTTTCTCTAGGAAGGTAAAGATTTGAGTATTGAAATTTTGAGCATTTTAGGTGCTTTTATTGTATTGTTTAGATATCATTGTGTAGTTGTGGCTCTATTATGAGTGAAACTGTGTCCCTCTCCCAAAATACATGAAGTCCTTATCCCTCAAAGTGTAATCTTATTTGGAAATAAGGTCACTACAGCTGTAATTAATTAAGCAAAGAACAGGTCATTTTTCAGTAGGGTGGACACTTAAGAATTGGTGTCTTTATAAGCAAAGGAAAGACAGATTACAAAAAAGAGATCATTATGTGAAAGCAGGCACACGAAGGCAGAAGCAAGCATGTAATGATGAAGACAGAGATTAGAATGACCCACGTATGAGCTAAGAACTCCAAGGATTGCCAAGACACAACAACATTTAGTGGAGGCAAGGAAGGATCCTCCTCTACAACTTTCTGAGGAAACATAAACCTACTCATGTCAGATTTACATCCTCCCAAACTGGGAGGCCATAGGTGCTCTTGCTTTCATTCCCCTGCTGTGTAGTATGTGGTTATACCAGCCCTATGCAATGGGTGTACTTTGCATATCTCTGGTAACTCATACAAGATAACTGATTGGACATTTGGAATGGAAAATAGGATAGGAAATAAATTTGTAACCTTGGGTAGAAATTGGCCTTGATGTTTAATTAATTTACTTTTTGATCCATTTGAGAACTTCAGATGGGAAAAACCCAGGCTGCCCTCCAGCTCTTGCAAAGTGGCAGGGGTAGGGGAACAATACCTCATAAATCTAGAGTAAGATTGTCCCAAATAAAACACTAATTTTCTATTTCTTCCTTGACTCTACCCAGGGAGGTGTCTGCATTCTGGTTGAAATCAATGAAGTATTAAAAAAAAAAAAGATTTGAACGTTCATTCCTTAAATTTCCATAACTGGCCAGGGGTTTCCACTGGCCCTCTTGGAGGGGAAGTTTGGGATCTTTCTCATTACTCACCCGCTCCTCCTTGTTTGGAGAAGCACAACTTCTCTGACTGATGAGGCTGAGAAGAGAGTGCCGAACGTGGATCAATGATTCATCTTAGTTTCTTTTTCTGCATCTAGTTCACACCATATGGTCAGTTGTTACTTTGGTTTGCTTTATGATTAGCATGTGCGGATCTGTGTCTAAGTCCAATCTCTTACAAATACATTGGAATTCTGAATTTCCCTATAAACCAATAAAAAGTCACTCGGTCCAAAGGTTCAAAGTAATGGTGGGTGTTTGCAGTCCTTTAGGTGGATCTTACCGAGCTCTTCATTTGGGGGGTGATATTATAAATTCCTGATAAGGCTGCACAGTAATGGTGGTTTCTTCATCCCACTTTTACTCATACAGGGATGGAGGGGATACTTTGTCTTTCGTTTATTTAAATTTTTAATTCAGTTTAAGAGATGTTCATGGGAAATATTTGTGATAGCCTACTATGCCAAATGCACACATATATTAGAGTTTATCTAGTTTAGCACATGATAAAATGCAATGAAAACATTTATGAAATGAAAGTCAACATCAGTCTTGGAATCAGCCATGGATTCAAATCCTGCCTCCTTGACTGACTAGTTACTAAGTCAATTATTCACCCTAGATGAGCTTCCCCTGTAAAATATTGGTAGCTAAATCTATCTCATAGGGCTGTAAAGATTAAATAAGATAAGATACATAACTTACTTTATTATCTCTCTATATCTTCAAGGCTGGCATATAGTAGGACTCTACTGTGAGTTATTTTCCTCATTTCTCTTCTTTGGAACAAGTAACATTTATTTATCTTCCCCCTCCCTCCCACACAAACACATCCTCTGTACACTCATAGGCTTTATTTCACTTCATTATAATCACTTGACCTATTGTTGAGGGAGGAACGTGTTTGTTTGGAATGCAAATGATCTAGTGCATCATCTATCATATGTACACTCAGTGAAAATTATGCTTATTTTTCCCTTACCAATTCAGTGTCATCGGAACCCTGGGTTTGTCTGCTAAATATTTCTGAGTTTCAGAGTACGATGAAATTATTCTAAAAGCATCAGTATCCTGTTGTAGGATAATATTGTATGATTATAAGACAAAATTTTATTGTAAAATTTTGTAATATGCTAGAGTGTTATTACCCTGGTAACTATTTTGTTTTCAGTGTGTGCTCCATGTAATTTTCCTAATAATTAACCAACACTTGCACTTATACTGCTTTTATATTTTCTTTCATTGTATAGAATGATATAGAAAACTAGAACTTTTTCCTTTGTCAGCAAAGTCACAGAAAAGATGACCTCAGTGGCTTATAACAAACCCAGGCAAAAGCTCACAAAAATACCCTATTTAAATGTGTCACTGCCCTGAGTTTAAGCTGTATTGATTAATTATTTCATTCAGTTTAAATTTAGTGAGCCCAACTCTGCAGGCCCCATGGGTCCTGTGCCTTTGAGATGAATGAGAGCTGGTTCTTGCCCTTAAAGGGCTTCTGATCAAAATGTGAGAAAAATGTGGGGCGATGGCCATAGAAACCATATCACTGTGATTCAACCAGGGTAGCACAGTTCAACCAGGGAAGTAGAAGCAGCAAGAGCTGCATATTAAAAGATTTATTACAAGGAATTGGCTTTTGAAATTGTGCAGACCATCGGGTCTCATTCAACATCCATACAATGGATCAAGAAGGGTTGGGTCGAAGTTGAGGAACCTGAGTGGCTTTTCTGGCCGCATGTGGAATTTCTCCCTCAGAGAAACCTCAGCTCCTAAGGGCTTCTAATGGGTTGAATCAAGTGCACTTCACCTTTTAGATTTTCTAAAATCAACTTTCTTTCTTAAAGTCAACTAATCATGGAGTTTCATCCTGTGTATACAACAATATCATGGTAAGACCCACTGTTTCACTGAATGACTGGTGGCTAGTGCCTAGCCAAATTGATGCAAAAAACCCACTGCTGTAATCATCATTTTCAAAATCCTTATGAATGAGAGATCTAATATAAAGCTCTTCCAAAACTGCAGACAGTGTCTAGTGAGAAGATTCGCTACTTAATGCTAACAATTTCATTTCCCAAATACAATCGCTAGTTTTACTATGCCTCCAAAGATTCAGGGCTCACATTGCTATTATGTCTTTAGGGAAGAATTAGGGGGAGAAATGAATTTTATATGATTCTCTGAAATGCATGAGTGTGGAGGGGGGCAAAATACAAGTTTATAGAAGTAAAAACAATGTAAATGCTTGCTTGTGATAAAAGATACTTCTTTATTATTAGATTTACTGAATATTATTGGCCCAGCTTTTCCTAAATTGAATTTCATTGAACACTAATTTCTTGAGATCAAATACACATTTGCAATACAGCATCTATCATCTGTGTATCTCTCTGCATTTATACATGAAATATGTATTTTATAAAATATATAAATATATGTATAAACATCTCTATATAAATGTGTCAAAAATTTACATGTTATGTAAATGTACATGTTTATTGCTATATTTAGAAAGTTTCTATAATCAAATGCATGAGATACATAACAAATAATAAAGAAATCTGGTATTTAAGAGCTTTTTCTGTGTTGATACTTTTGTCATCTTCAAAAGAGAAATTTTATATTTAGCTTGAGTCAAACTCATTTGACTGCAAGACACCTTTATAAATGGGATAACTGGTTTAGATTAGTATTCATTGCAGCAAATCTTTAAAATCTGTGCAGTAAAGTTTTGTTTATGAGGAAGGGGATGAGAAAGATTAGCAATTAAGCAGATACTTAAATCCAACTGAATGTTGTGTCATAACATGCCGGGGGAAGACAGCTTAAAGGTTGTCAAGTCCCACCAGGCATCCCATGGATAATACTTTTATTTTCCTTCAATCACACAGCTAGTCAATACTCCATATATAGAAGAAACCATGGAGTATGACAATATATGATCCATCACATTGTCTTCATCATTATTTTGATAATGCCCTTTGTCAATGTCAGAGGTGTCCAACCAAAATGTTTCTAAAAAGAAAACCAATAGGCTAACAGAGAAAGCAATGCCACACACCATGGACTGCCAACCGTGTACTGAGTGTTGTTACATCCAGGGCAGTAGCTGCTCACTCTCCTCTGTGGAGGAGATACATATGCCTCAAGTTAATGACTATAAAAAATCACAGGTTTACTACAACTTGTTACAGGTCATGTTCAGTTGCAACCAAATTTGTACAAATGAGAAATGGGTGAAACTATTTTTTTAATTGTAAGATTATGTATGGGGGTGATTGATAGAAATCATAAATTTTGAGGTTCACTTCTTTGATAAAAATTCACTAAACAGAATAGGAAGGGAAGGTAATGTCATATGCAGAAAGGAAAGGATCAACAAACACCCAGTAGTGTCAAAGAGTACCTGGGTGTACTGAGTGATAAGAAGTAGAAGTCATTATGAGCTGAACTGTGTTTCTCCAAAATTCATATGCTGAAGTTATAATTCCCATTGTCTTAGAATGTGACCTTATTGGAAGATGGGGTCTTTACAGGGCCAATCAGGTTAAACTGAGATATCCATTAAGTGGATATTAATCTAATATGACTGCTGGCATTTTAAGAAGAGGAAATCTGTAGTCAAGCAGAGATAGTGAAGATGAGGAGGAGGTAAATGGAGGGAAGGAAGCTATCTAAGCCAAGGAGAGAGGCCTGCTGTGGACCCTTTCCTTACAGCTGTCTGAAGCAACCAACACTGTCAACATCTTTATTATCGGCTTTCAGCCTTCAGAACTGTAGCACATGTCAGCCAGTCTGTCCTTCTTTGCAGCAGCTGCCCTAGAAAACGCCTGCGGGAAGTGGAGCAGGACATGCAAATCAGGACTAGACTGAGAGAGCCCTTCAATTGTGTATGCAGCAGTCTGAGTGGTTGGAAACTTCTGAAGTGGCCCAAGCTACCCTGTAACAAGAGAACTGTTCATCATGGAGCAGTTTGTGACTGATGGGAGCGTGGCAGCAGGAAGAAAGTCAGAGCCCAGAGTTCCCTCTGTGGGCCAGGTGGAGGATGCCAAGGGCTTGCGTTAGGGGAAGGGCTTTGAGTGAACCTCATCAAACACAGGACACGCATAACTAGGAAAGGGAATGAAAATGAGGACAGGGTTTGTAGTAGATTTTTCCCTCAGACTGAACACAAATGGGAGGTGCCCAGCCCAGAAGCAGTGAAATGGTTTTGGATATTGCTTTTCCAATGGGCCAAGTGGCTTTGCAGTTAGAACTCTGTCGTTCCCTAACATTTGCTTTTCTGCTCTCTCTGCCCCACTCACTGCCTTCATTTGTTCTTTCTTCCAATTTTTTTGAGATTTAATAGATATTTAAATAAAAATTTTACATATCCAAATTATACAACATGAAGTTTTATCTAAATATACACTGTAAGAACAGTACTACACTCAAGCTAAAATATGATGCCCACCGCCTCACGACATTCCATTTTTAATGCATATGGTGGATATTTTTAAGATCTACTCTGTCTGCAAGTTCCAAGTATAGATTATTACGAATGCTGTGCATGATATCTGCACAGTTATTCCCTGCGTAAATGTAGGTTTGTGCTCTTTGACAAACTTTTCCTCATCTATCCCAAATATCAGCCTCTAAGCCACCATTTTCTTTTTGGATTCTGGGAGTTCAACTTTTTTTCAATTCTACATGTAAGGGAGATAGTGCTGTATTTTTCTTTTTAAAATTACGTAATTTAGGCCTTATGACCTCAAGGTTCATCTATGTATTCACAGATGGAAAAAAATTTCCTTCTTGTTTAAGGCTGAATAATATTCCACGCCGAGTGTGTGTTTGCATGCACACGTGTGTATAGACTTGCACATGCAATTTCCGTTTTATTTATTCATTAATCCTTCAGTGGTCAGGAGGTTCCCATATCTCGGCCTTTGTGAGTAATGCTGCAGTGAAGATAGGAGTACAGGTACTGCTGATAACTGTTCCCTTTGCGGTTGGTAAACACACCGCTTCCCTTCAGGGCCCTGGTATCTGGGCATTCCCTGGCCCGGAAGACTTTCACACACATCATCCCCGAAGGTTCATTGTTATCTCTCTGGGAGTCGTGTCCATGCAACTTTCTCAAAGTTCTCGCCCCATGTTTTCAGCGTTCTCCTACCTGGGTGCTTTGCATCTCTCTGTTTATTTTTCCTCTAAGCGCTTATGCTCTGAATTGGAAAATTTTATCTTTCTTGTTTTTTTTTTTTTTGTTTATTGTCAACCTGTCTTTTTCAACACAATAATGTGAACTCCAGAGCATGGAAATTTCTCTGTCTAGCTCGCCTGCTTCTCTCTGGAGTCCAGGACATTTTCTAACCACTTAGTGGGTGCTCATTAACTAAAGACTGAACAAATGCATTCATTACTAGGTTTGAAACTGAAGGCTGTGCAATGTTCTGAATGTATATTATATAACTTCACCTTCACTCCAAAAGGATAATAGTTTTGGTTAAAACCTTTATAGTTAGAGAGCTCATTTTTAGTAATAATACTATTCAGAAAAAAATATTTAAACTTCACACAGTGTAACAACATGCATGGGTGAATTATAAAACAGATGAGCTTTTGATTTCATGTATTCTCACAAGCATAGTTTAAGTCACACAATATTTTAAAACACTTTGAATAAGAATCTGGACAAAGTCATGAAGAAGGAGTTTTGTGATTGTTTCTATTATTTGCCCTCCCTCCTTGGGTTCTGCGAGCCCACGCCGCGTGTGCTATTGGATAAACGAAGGTAAGGCAGCTCGACCCTTGCGTAGCTTAAGCATTTAGACACCTGATGGCAATCTTTCATTAAAGTTGGTGTCTCGGCAGCCATTCGAGCAGGTAGGAGAGAACACGATTTGTTTTTCTTCAGCAATCTTCACACCGAATATCTGAAAATGTTTCCCGGTGACAGACAGAACGGAGAGCTTAATATCTCCCCCGACGAGCAGAGTGGCTCTCATCGAGGGAAAATGATGCGGCTGGGTGAGTTCAATGTGAAGTGAAGAGAAGAGGAAGGGAAAATGAAGCTTCTGCAAGGTCTAGACACATTTAGGGACTTGGGTGCACTACTTCGAGAGAGCGCAGGATGCGATGCTAATGGGCAGGAAACAGGTTCGGCGAAATTTATGTTGTGTTAAAATGCAGTATAATCTGGTGAGCCAGATCTCTGTCCCTCCTTCCTCCTTCCCTGATTTCTCCCCACTGCTCTTGCCTCAGGCTGGGAATAAAAGACACAGTTTTGGGCTGAAGGGTGGATATTTCTTACCTGAAAGGATGAAAAGGACAGGATTGAGTGAGAGTGTGGAACAGCAAAATTCTCCCTTATTGTTCATTGAGTTTATACTTTCTGTGACCTTGACGGTTGATACTACCAGTCACCTACACTGTGCTAAAAATATGCAATGAGCCTTAATTGGATTGTCTTCATGTACTTCAGGATTTAGTAAATTTCCCACGTCATATACACAGATAGGTGGCAAGCATAGATTTGACTCTGAGACACAGGCATTCACCAGTGGACACACTGCCTTTGCCTGTGCTCTGCACCAGTTTGCCTCAAACATCCCACCACGGGAAATGTCAGCTTTCTGCTGAGGGCATCCTCTGGCATGGCCAGCATAAGCAGCTGCCTCTATCCATATCCTGTCAGGTACGTCATGGGCAAAACAAACTTTCCTGCAAGACTCCACTCTGAATCATCTAACTTTAATTTTCCCAATCATTCCATTTCAAGAAATAATGCCATATCCTTCAAGTCCAAATGCTCAGGAGTCATCACTGCTGCCTCCCATTCCTCAACTCCTTATGCACAGAAGCTGTATCAGTTCTGCCTCCAAAATGTGTCACAGGATGAGAGCTTGTTTTAGTACATGACACTGGACCAAGACATCAACACCTGGACCACTAAAAAATGACTCCTTTTAAATTTCTTTCTATTGTGAAATATAGCATACACACATCTTATTATATATTACAAAGAACGTAAGCAGCCTAAGTGTATTGTTTAAAGAAGAATAATAGAATGAAACCTTTTATACACCAACCAGTTTATGGTTTAGAATATACCAACTTACTTGAAAAGTACTTGATTACATCTTCCCTCTCTCCTCTGAGAAAAATGAGCCTACATTTTGGTAATTATTTCCTTGCTTTCTTTGTAGTTCTACAACACATCTGTAATCTCACATCTTTTAAATTCTTGATTTTGGAATTTAAGCAAACGTAATCATGGTGTGTTATGGCTTGCTCTTTTCTCCAGTATTAATGGTTTCTATGGTTTTATCCATAGCATGGTTGGAAAACTACAGTCCATGAGTCAAATCAGCGCCACTGTGTGTTTATATACATAAAGTTTTATTGGAACACAATGTGTATGGCAGTTGTAGGCTATGATGGCAGAGTTAGGTAATTATAACAAACACTAAATTACTTACAAAGACTAAAATATTACATATTTGATTCTTTTGAGAAAATATTTGCCAATCCCTTCCTATCAAGAAATCTTGCCTCTTAGCATGAAGAGGCATGTAAAAGATAAGAGCAATGAGCTTAAAACAACTCAAGTGGTGATCAACAGAAAATAGAGATAAACATATTGTGGTATATTTATTTAACTAAACATAACCATGAAGATGAACTAGCTACCTCAGTCAACATGAATTGGCTAGGAATCCATAATAATCCTAAGGGACATACTATGATTCCATTTGTCACATATATTATAAAACCATAAAGAAAGAAAGAAAGAAAATGCAAAATCATAGAATAGTATTTTTGGGGGGTGGATGAATGCAATCAAAAGTGTGTGTGTGGTTTGTATGTGTGCATCTTATCCAAGCTTGTGATCTGTCTTTCCTTGTCTTTAAGGATTTTTTTGATGAGCTAACATTTAGCATTTTAATAGTCAAATTTATCATTCCTTTTCCCTATAGATTGCTTATCTTGTGAGTTATTAAAAAACCCTCCCTTAAAGTGAGAATTCATTTGATAATTTTTGAAGTCTTAAATGCTGTCTTTCATATTAATTTCTCTATCTGAAATACACATTTTTATAGAATTTTTGAAGTTTTCAATATTGATCCCCAATTTAATTTCTATACATGAGATACACATTTTTTCATAGAAAAATTAACTTTCCAAGCACCATTCTTTGAATGCCTCCTCCTCTTCTCACTGGTGTGCGAGGCCAGTGTGATCATTCATCAAATTTCCACGTATCCCATGGGCCCACATCTGGTCCTTTATTCCCTTCCCATGGTTTTAACGGCCTTTTAAAGACCTACTTCCACTCTTTTCCTGTTCAGACTCCTCTCTGCTCAGCAGCCAGACTTATCTGTAATATGTGTGTATGTGTACACACGTGTGTCAGTGCACATCTGTGCAAACACTCCAGTTGCTCAAATTAGTTCTCATATTACTAATTTCTCTACATTTAGCTTCTTAAAATTTACAAAACCTTCTTATTGATGTGCTGTCATTTTCTCTTAACCATCATCCCTACCCACAGAATAAGAAATTGAGTTTAGAAAAGGAAAAACAACTTCTATGAAGTGAAAAAGAAGATGAATCTGAGTTGTAAACAGCCTCTGTCTGGCCCAGCGTCCAGGGACCTTTCTACTACACCTTCAATTCCTTCGACTCCTCTTTTGCCATTCTTTAAAGTATTTGTCTATGTTGGCCTACATGTCCCACATTTTTTGCACTTAGGATATTTATTTACACTTTTCTTAGACTGTTTTTAGTGCTCCTCCTAATGTCTTTCCCTTTTTGGGCATTTTGTGAAAAACGGGTTTCCCAAGCCCTGCCCTCTGTTTCCTTCCTTGTGAAAGAGTCAGCATCCTCCTCGTTTTCTGCCTCTCTAGCATTTTCTGCTCTTACTGCAAGCTTCCCATCATCCCATTTGCACACTCCATAGAAACCCACAATGCATCTTCTTTTTACTTCCTCTCTCATCTCTCATGAAGCCTTCCACATTTGCTCTTCAGAGATAAGTCAGGACTTCAGAGACGTCCACCCTCAAATTGTATGCTGTCCCAACACCTAACTCTCATCATCTATAATTTGAAATGAAGGCCCTATTAACAAGAGCTACTGGAAGATAAATCTGTATCTTCCAAAATGACTCCAGGTATAAATACATCACTGCATTGAATCATACTTCATAGAGTCTCTAATTCTCTTTTCCCTTCCCTTCTGTGGTTGCCTCTTCTCACCACTCTCCTCTGCCTCACTGTGAATGGCGGCCACTCTTGCGTCCCTTTCCTTTACAGCCTGTGTCTCTCCTTCACTTCCTGTAGGAGGCCTTGGCAGAGCCCTTTCTCTGTATCACCCTGATGGCTTCCCTTTCTTGCTGTAACTTTCACTAGAGGGCGCCCCTCCCTTCTTACATCAAGGGTTACCTTATTTAGCCCATCAACAGAAAATAATTTCAGCTCCTAATCTCAAAGCTCCAAGCATTCTCACCTGAGTGACGTATTTCTCAAAGCCTTCTAAAATCCATTCTGCACACTGACGAGGGTTCTTTTAAATATTCAAACCAGCTAAGCCCTTCAATGGCCCTCACCAGTTGATAAAATCCAACTTGAAACCCCAATGTCGTTGTCACATAGGAACTGACCCTGCCCACATCTCTTACTTTTCCTTGCCCCCTTCTTCCAACTTGTGCCTATAGTTGACTGAATGTGATAAGCTTTTTCCTGTCACAGGGCCTTTGGCCTGGGTCTCCCCTTTACTTCAAATTATCTTTCTCTTCATCAAGAAATTCCTGGCTTCTCTTCTTATTTTCGTCCCAGCTTGCATATCAGAGAGGCTGTGTCCTTAATTGCTTCTATGTGACTTACCCTATTTCTTCTGGTCACACCAGCTTGTTTCTATGTTTGGAAGAATTCTCACATTATTTGATTTTTTTTGCTTATTCATTAAAATATATATTAGATATTTTGACCCTACTCCAATGTCAGCTTCCTAGAGTCAAATGTCTTTTGTTTCCTTTATGTTTGTAGCAAAGGTATTTGACCTGTCAATTCAGGGATTTCATAAATTTCTCTCTTATAATTTATTTTGATTTCATATATTTATCCCTTGGTGTAGATTACATCATGAAACCTATAAACAATCATATGTCTACCTTTTTATGAAATCCATGAGTCCACATAATAGGTAACCAGCCAGAAATCTCTTCTATGTCATGTTTTGATTTCTGAAATACATGATTATTTTTAACCCTAACTTTCTCCTTGTTTTCCCATCTTAAAAGTGACACTGCTTTCACTAAAAATCAGAGTGGGTGAGAAATATCCTCAACTTCTCTTTGTTCATCAATCTCGACATTAAGCCAGTCACCGAATTGTATTGATTTTGCCCCATGCGTGCTTTATATTCATGCATTTTCTTCTTTCCCACTGGTACAGCCCTCACCTAATCTCCCTTTATTTCGTACTTAGATTTATGTAATTAGCCCCTTACTGATCTCACTACTTAACACTTTCTGCAATTTTTTATCCAAACTACAATCTGAGAAATGTTCTAATATGTAAATATACTGCCACTCTCCTGCACATAGTTCTTCATTGCTTTCCTATCAAGTAAGATTCAAGTCTAAACTTGTATAGGGAAGAGAAAGGCCCAGACACCTAGGTCACTACCGCATTGGCTGCAGCTTCCTTGGCTTTATGCTGATGTTGCCTTCTTCCCACTGAGCACCATTCTTTCTGTAGGAAGCTCCTTTGACCTTTCCAACAACCCAGTGAAGAAGTTGATGATGTGACTCTTCATTTGCCAGGTGAAGCAGTGATGCTGTTCTGCATTTCATAGGGCAAGAAAAGAACATGCCAACGCATTTGGCCAAGGTTAGACAACTGAGATGGGTTCTTACTTTTTGATAAGATAGGCAACAAATTCTATTAATTTTATCCCAATACTTCATAAAAGGGAAAAAAGAGATCTAGAAACTCAAATCTCCTGATTTCTAGACTATTTTGAATTTCTATTTTGCTTAATAGTATGAATTTTTTTCCTTGCAAGATATTCTGCCTAGGTCACTGAAAGTTTATGGGTGCTAACCAGTCCTGATTGCTTTTTCATTAAGAAAATATTTCTCTGTCTTTTGAGCTAAGAGGAACTGGAAAAAGTTTGGGGAAAACTTAAGTTTTCTACAGATTATGGCTCTCATTTGTTGCTCCAGTCATATTTCATTAACTATTTGCTTTATACCAGACACTATCTTCAGAGGGTAATTGATTCATAATATTACTTATTGGGTAATATTTCTTGAGGTCCTTCAGTGTTTGGAGTGTAGCTCTTTGGATTTTCTGTACCTTAGTATCTTCTCATAACAACGCTGTGATGTGAGCACTATTGTTACCTTCATTTATAGACAAATAACCGAGGCAGAGAGATTAAGGAGTTTGTACAAGGTTTCACGGGGAGAAGAGGGATTTATCTTGAGAGTTTAACATTTTAGTGACAATATTTTTGGACTCTCAGCTGAAATTCTTCTGACAAGGGTTTTAAAGTTGATGTGGAGGAGAGACCTACAAATATAAGACATCATGATCCATGAAATATGATTTTTTGGTGACTTCTATAGGGTAGATATGTGGTGGTGTATTTTCATGCACATAATATATATTGAGGAATATGAATTTGAAGCTAGAGAATTTTGTCAGCTGTGTTACTTTGAGGAGTTATTTAAGCACTCAGACTCACAGCTTCTTCATACATAAAATACCTATGCTGTATTAGTCAGCTTTTTCACACTGAGACAAAATACCTGGCATATACAACATAATGTAGAAATAGTTTATTTTGGCCCATGATTTCAGAAGGCTCAGTCCATGGCTGGCTGCCTTCGAAGCAGAAGTATGCTGTGGCAGAAAGCTTAGTAGAGACAAGCTGTTTCACCCATTGTAACTGGGAGCAAGGCAAAGAGCAGGGGATGCAGGGATAGAGAACAGGGTGGGGACAAGAACACAGTGTTTCAGGTCACACTTCCAGTGAACCACCTCCTCCTATCCAGCTATGAATGAATATAGTGACCATGTGATCCAATCACTTTCTAAGGCTCCACCCCTGGGACGTGAGCCTTTGGGGAGAGTATTTTATACCTAAACCATAACCTCCGACAATATCAACCTCAAAATTTTACCAGTAATGTTAAATATCTATTGTATGCCCAGGAATAAGGATAGTAGGCCACTCTGAAGACTTTTATGGTTTGTCAGACTGTTAAGAAAATAACTATGGATAGAGAATGAGGTGGGCATGAAAGAATACATGGTTAATATTTCACGGATGGGAGGCATCTCAAAGGCAACTTTTGAGACTGGAAAGATATCCAAGAGTTAGTTAGACTGAAATATGAAGAATAACTTTATTCTCACACTCTCCCTTTCTATAAGCACCCAGATATTTTATCTGTGGAACCACTCTTTCCTCAAAGTATGCATGCTGCTGCCTCTGCCAGTAACAAGGTGGGCCTTGTTACCACTGATTTACAGTGTGCTCTGGAGAGATGAGCCTCCAAGACACTGGTATGTATACTACAGAAGAGTATACAAAGAAGAAAGATGGCAAAACCCTTGGTAATGCCAGGGAGCCACTGATTCACCCAAAGACAAATCCTGTCAACCTCTGGCCTTTCCAATCTGTGAGCCAATCCTGATGTTTCATTGTTGTGATCTGTCTGAGCTGAAGTTTTGTTACTTTGAACTGATCTGGTAGTAACTGCAGGGAATTCTAGGTAGGAGGGCTGCATGAGCAAAGACTTTCACAGAGATAGGAGGGAGCATGATGAGCTTGGAAATATTACATTGAGAAATGAGGCCAGAAGGTAGGTCAGTGCCAGCTCTTCAAGGGCATTGACTTCCATTTTAATGAGTTTGGACTCTAGCCTGTAGGCGGTGGGGAGTAGCAGTTTTTGAGCAGAAAAGTGACATGATCATATTTGCATTTCAGAAATATGGCTCTGGCTGTGAAGTTGAGTTTGGATAGGCATAGAGAAGGCCAAAAGCAAAGAAAATAGATGATAATGACAACGGCATGGAGTAAGGGTTTACTGAACCTGGACAATGGCAGGGAAAGGGAGGTGAGGACTAGTCTCTGTTTCTTTGGCTCCACCTTGTCGTTGTGCATTCTCTGTTAGAGGTTTTGCTGAGCTTTTAACTCTGGGTCCACAAATGCTTAACAATTGCAGCTGAAGACTTGCAGACAGGCGATTCCTGCTTTGTGGATGCCCTTAAAAATCTAAGATGTGAAGCCCAGGTGTCTTCAGAGGAGACTATTCCTGACTGTCCTTATTTCTTCATCATGGTAAGGCTCTTCTGCTAGGCATTAACAAGTGGTGCATAAGCTGTGTAGTCATCACAGACCACACAGCTAAGAAGGCATTCCGAGCTCACAGATGATTCTTTCAGCTCTTTGTTTTACAGGAAGAAGATGCTCCAGCAGGAAGTATTAAAATATTTCCCTGAAAGTCACATTTATTGCCACTTGCTCCTGTATCAGAAAATTGCCAACTAGTGGTCTCAGACTTAATTTTGCTTCCTTTATTTTCAAGATCTTTCTTATGGCAGTTGGGTTTTTAAATAAATCCTTAAATTTTAAGAAGTAGCCATCAGGCTTAGTCTCTTTGACTCTATGCTTTCACTGAATGCAAATACTCCAGTAGAAGTTTGAATGGTCAATTAAGCATCTGTTAATAAGCAAAGGGAGGAGTTATAACACTATGAGTTCATCCATGCTGGGGTAGTCTTCTCAGGAGCAACAAAATCATAGCTACAATCACAAAGCTCTTGGCCAAGCAAATGCAGTTCCTGTTTTGACCACCACCAACCACCACCACAATCACCACCAAAATCAAAAACACCACTGCCACAACTGCTACCACCACTGCCACAAGTACATACTACACTTGCTCTAACTCCTAACTGTGGATGGATGGGGCAATGATAATTGTCTTAGTTACTTTTCTCTTGCTGCTGAGACAAAATACCCAATGTCCAGAATGAAGGAAGGAAAGGGTTATTTAGCTTACAGTTTGTGGAGGTTTCAGTCCATACTTCGCTGGTTCTGAGGCAGAGTGGCGCGAGGCAGACAACAAACTGTTCATGGCAGCAGAGCACAGCAAAACAACCAGAGCAAAAGGGAGGAATGTCAGCAGGCAGCCTCTTTCCCTCCCTTACATTGTAAACAGGCCACCCCCACCCAGGAGGCATGTAGCACTCCCATAATCTCCATGCCCTCCTCTTCCACAGGCTCAGGATATATACAAAGTAAGCACCTTGCCTTCCTGCTGTCACTCAGCCAAACCTCTAGACTCCCCACGTTGACATAATTTATCAATCATAGCAGTAATATTTAAATTTTTAAAATTATGAGTACAACTCCTGGAAAAAAATTTTATTCTAAAATTACTAAATAATTCAGTTATTTTAGCCAAGGCTAAAGATAATAAAAACTCTACCCTGAATTATGGAGCTAGACTTCACCACGCAAGACTTGCCACTATAAGGGTACCCAGTTTCCCCATCTGTAAGAGAGAAGCAATTAAATTATTGCCCACCAATGGCTGCTTCAGGATTAACTAAATCAATATAAATAAATATATTCAAATGCTGCTAGCGTGTATGAAGTTCTAGGTTAGGTGTTAGATTATTCCATGGTTGTTCGGAGAGTCTGTTTTGATGAAGGCTTCCAGTGCTGGTGGGCTGACTGGCTGACTACTCCCCTGATGGAACCACGGTGTGTTTGCCACACTGGGTGGCAAGCACTGAAGAGTATGCTGAGGTAAAGCGGGGAGGGGAAGTATTTCCTATGAATCCTGGTAGCTATGCAAAAGACAGACATTCATAGGATGGTCATAGATCTTTCCCAAGATAGGTGAACAAATCACAGTAGAAAGATACTGGAAACACCACCAGCTTCCTGGATCTGAGGCAAGGAGTCATAGAGTCACTAGAATAGAGACCCAATCACTCCAATAAACTTCATGTGAAGTGCTAGTGATGGAAGGACACCAAATGACACTGGGGAGCATCACAAGAGTCATGTCCATATAATGGTAAAATCATCAACAGTTATTTATTGACTTACTATATTTAGGCACTGTTCTGATGCGCAGGATATAGCAATGACTCTCTGCTCTCTTTGAAATTAGATTTGATGGGGGTAAATGGACAGCAAACCAGTAAAGGAGGGATTATGTAGATAACAGATGCAAGGTGGGGAGGCGCTCACAGGGAAACACGGGGTAAGAACAAAGGAGACAGGCAGGGATACGTTTGGCGGTGGGAGTTTAAGGACGTTCTCTTCTGATTGCTGCTAATTTCTCAGTACGGTTGATAGTTACGTCATTGGGACGGGTAAGGGTGAGGTAAACGATGTTGGAATTTTAAAAGGAAGATACAAAACTGTCTCCTAGATTCACAGGATGGAAAGCAGAGTTGGAAACACCAGTGGTCTTGTCAGGCAGCTTTAAGGACCCTCTTGAGCCTGTGATAATGACTGCAAAGTGACATGAATAAGCAAGTGTGTATATTTTTTCTCCAGTTGCTTGTAATCAGCTTGGCTCAGGCATAGAGAAAGTGGACAATGAAGCTTATTCACTGTTGGGATTTCGTCAAGGGATCATGGTAGAGGGAGACAGGGTAAGCGACTGGAGCCTGTTTTCAAACAACAATGGAATCTAAGTTAGGTACGGAAGTGAATAGACAAGAGCGGGCTCTGGGTTTATTATCTGATGAGCCCCTCTAGGTTTTATTGGATGCTCAAGTCAGGATACAAGAATAACTGACGTGCCAGAGAGGAGGTATGGGATGAGGAGAGGATGCTTGGAGTGGGGATTAAGGCCATGGCAAAGTCCAGGAAATTTCCTCAGTACAGTATTAGGTGCTCGAAGTTGCATGGGTAACATGAGGTCAGAGTGATTAAAAAACTGTCTATGTGGATATTGAAAGTCACCGGAATCGTGGCAGAAGTCACAGTGGAGCCTAATAATGATCTAGTTGTTAAAATTGCCAAGAAATAAGGAAACGTTACTAGGGGTAGGGTTATGAAGAAGGGACAGTAATAGTAGTAGAGGAAAATGAAATTAAACTTGAAGCTGGAAACCTTGGTGAATGAGAAGGAGAATAGTCTAGCTATGGCCAAGAGGGCCAAGCATGATACCTGCTTCTCATTTCAGTGCTGTAAGATGCATGAGGGGAGGAAGTGTTGTGGCTTAGAAGAGCTACAGGGAATGCAGTGTCTTCACCACAGAGCAAGGTTTCAGTTAGCAGAAGTCAGAGAAGCTAGAAAAACAGGAATGAAGGGTGTGGGGTGTGGACAAAGACGGACCATGAATTCTAGAAGGTGTATGGAGAGGAGTGGATGGTAAAGAATGACTTAGGGAATGCAAAATTTGGTGCTGATTGACATAAATAGGATTGGCTTACTTAGTCCTGAAGCACTGGCACGGAGGCCTGCAGTGCGAGGGCTGACTTGAAAGAGAGGAAGTCTTTCTCGGAGAACCGACAGCGTGGCACAGTGCCATGGTTAAAAGAGAGTGATAATTGAATCACACTGGTCTTGGCTGGGCTGGCATAGACACCCCCCACCATGGAAGCAGCACATTTCATCATCTGCATGCCCAACAATGGTCAGTGGGAATGGCTACCTGGTACTGTAAGTTAAATAGAGCTGAAGAGTTAAATCCACTGAAGTGGATCGGTGAGGTCAGCCTTGGGCACATGAAAGAGAGTGTGGCTCACAGGTTGCACATAAGAGACCTCTCACTTTGCTGTTCTGTACAGATGCAGAAAGGGAAGCGGTTTGCGCCAAATCATAGCTATTTAATGAGAAGAACTGCTTCAGAGGCCACATACAAGCCCTGTTTAGATAGCAATAAATGAGTAAATAAATGTGTGTTACTCTGTATCTATGTTCAGTTAATGGTAATTAGCAATATAGAAACTGAGGCTTGGCACTGGCCCTTACCAGCTGTGCCATGAGGGCCCACTTATTGGAGTGTGCGTTAGAGTTCTCTACGACGTAGACATCAAGGAGAGATGAAGGGCAGCAAAGGTGTTTTGGGGTGGCGGAACTGTTGGCGCTGTGGATAAAGGTGTGAGGGGCAGGACTAGGCAGAGGAGCAAAATGAGAGCCTGCCCTGGAGGGAGGGGCGGAAGTGGCACTGAGTGAGGGGCTTCTGTCTCTAGGGCAGTTCTGAGGATGAGCGCCTGCTGGGCGAGTTCTGCCCCACACAGGCACAGGTGCAGGCCTGCTTTGGGGCCTTTCTGCACTGAGTCATTGTCTAGGAGCAAGGAGGAAGCCCCCAGCTCAACTGCCACAGCCTGGCCTTGGGGCAGAAATCTAGCAGGGATCTGAAGTTTGGTAACTGGAGGCTGTTCTCAGCCACCAACCCAGGGGCAGGTCAGATGGTGGGGAGATGGGAACAGAGGTGCTCCATGGCCAGCAGAGATACTAATCCTCATTTAAAAAGTTCTTGTACTTGTAAGTTGGGGTAAAATTAGCACAAAATAAAACTAATCATTTTAAATGTAGAATATAGTGACTCCATGATAGTACATTATAATGCTCTAATAATATATTAACAATGTCAGGCAACTCTACCTCTATCTCACTCCAAAACATGCTCATGTCCATCAAAGGAAACCGTGTTCCTATTAAGCAATTAATCCCTGCTTCTCTCTTCTCTTAACCTAACAGCCACTAACTCACTTGCTGTCTTTGCTGATCCACTTACTAAGGGTACTCAAATAGATGGAATCTGCAATACATGATGTTTTGCATTTGACTTACTTCACACTTAGCACGCCTTTAGAGGTTCATTCATGTTATAGCATGCATCAGTAATGTGTGCCTTTTTATGGTTGAATAATATTTCATTGTGTGGATATACCACATTGTGTTTATTCATCTATCCATGGAAGGATATTGGGTTGTTTCTACATTTTGGCTATTGGCTATTGGGCTGCTCTAAAACTGCATGTAGATGTGTTTGTTTTGAACAGTGTTTTTGATTCTTTTGAGTACCTAGGAATACAATTTCTGGGTAATAGTGACTCCATGTTTTTAGAAATGACCAAAGTATCCCACAGCTCATGAGTTCATTTTTCTACCTTATAGAGTTGTTATAGAGGGTTAATGAGAAAATGCTGATAGGATGTGGAACCCCATAGCAGGAACACACCAGAAGTAAATGCCTCATAAGCGATGGTTATTATGTGTAATGGAAACAACACATTTACCCAGTAGATTGGCTTTTCTCCAAGAAAACCCAATGTTATAGCTTTGTGTTTTTCCCTCCTTTCCTAAAGAATGCAAGTGTAAAATTAAGGCCATTCTTCACTCTTAAACAGAGTGGCTCTCTGAAGTTTGTGAAAGCAGAGAATGTTCAGGTCAGGATTCAAGGCATGAGTACAGCTTGTGTCTTAAGGATCTCTGGCGGGGCTGACTTCGCAGTCCTTCTCTCACTTGTGACCACACTTGCTACTGCTGCTTCCCTCCTAGCAGAGGCATTCTGCAAACACTCTTTCTGTGGTTTGTTATGCTCATCACCCCTCTCACATCTCACCAAGTTTGGGTGAGTTTGCACACACTTCCCTGTCTTGCTTTTTTAAGTGGGGGAGGGAAAAGAAATATTAACAAACTCAAAACCTTCTGTCACCATATAGGTGTTCTGGGAGGGAAGGAAAGAGAACGAAAGCTTCATTGGTCCAAGGAGGTTTGGGAAGTCAGAGTGACTGGTGTAGCTTTCTGAGAAGTGAGTGACTGGTGTAGCTTTCTGAGAAGTGCCATCTAGGTTCCTTGTCTTCAGGAGCTTAGAATAGTGGAAACATTTTCCCTTGTCTGCAACATAAACCTTTGCCTCAGGCAAAGTGCTGGCATCTATCCTGATGGTATATACTTTCTGACCAGGGATGGGCAATTGTTTCCCCTCCTTTTAAAATTTTACTTGCTGGTTTGTTTTCTTATGGAGTTGTCTGTGCCTCAAATGATGCCTGGCACAGAGCAGGAGAAGCACCATGAAGAGGTCTTGATGGATGGCTGTCAGGCCTTTGCTAGGCCTCCCCTGATGACCTGGACCTAGTTTATGGTTATCATGGACCACACATGTTCTGGTATTGTACTTAAAGGGGTTTGAGTCCTGGCTGTACCACTTAGGAGCTACACGATTTGCAAGATTAGCTTGGGGTACAAATGAAGATACTAGACACTCTCTCAAAAGACTGGTGTGAGGCATAAACTACATGAAGAGTTCCCAATAATACGCTCTGTCCGTAGATGTTAGCTACTGGCATCATTGACTGTCTGAACTTCTAGGCTTTTGTTTTTATTCCATTATGCTTTCTCTTTGCTAATAGGAATTGACATGTGCTGAGAGCAGAGACAGTGATTTAGAGATATATTCAGCACAGCAAACCCACATAAGGGCAGAGAGGGGAGAGGCAGAGAGGCAGAGAGAGACAGAGACAGAGAGACAGAGAGAGACAGAGAGGCAAAGAGAGACAGAGAATGAAAATAAACCCAGTTGATCAACAGATAGATATGGGCATGATGCTACAGTTGTGTGATATAAAGTGATGATACACAAATCCAGGTTTTCTGGCTGGGGATATAGCTCAGTGGAATAAATGCCTGCCTGGCAAGCACAAAGTCCTGAGTTCGATCCCTGGTACTGCCAAAAAAACCCAACAAATCCAGATTCTCAATAATTTAAAAAGATTTCATAAACATTTACTGAGATAAAAAATGAAAATCTCTGGGTAAACAGTAATATTTATTAGAACGCACTCTCCATGAGGGGAAACTTGTATTCTCTAGCCCAGTTAAGCCTGGAGTCTGGCTCTGTGTTCTTGAGACCTGTTTATAATAATCTGAACAATACAGAGTATTTTTTAATCACTGGATGTAATGAGGAGTCCATGTACTATCGATGGAGTATATCATTGCTTAGGAACAAACTTTCTGTCGTTCGTTTTATTTATTTGTTCATTTTGGTCCAGTTTCAGCTCACTGAGGCTTGATATAAATGGGGAAGGGAAAAGAGCAACACAACACTTTTCTAACTCAGAGAAACTCCCTTTAAAAAAGTTTTCTTGCAAACATCCTCTCTTCTCACATCGCATTGGCTACCTTGCTTCCTAATGAGGAAGTTCAAGGGCTTCTCCTCCCCTCCCTTCTTCTGCCCCGCCTCCTCCTTCTCCTGCTTCTTCATCCCTCTTCCTCCTTCTCTTCAGAGCACAGTGTTGTCTTTGGGGGTGGAGGGAGTGGTTTTTGCTATTAAGGAGGAGTCTGAGGTCTGTTATTTTGTAGGTACCAGCAGGCTCCATTATTAAACCCATTTTGTAGATGCAGGAAACTGAGGCTAAGCCTTACAGAGTTCCTTATTTGCTTTACTGGGGCTTTAAGGAATTGTTTATGACATCACATAGTGCCCTCTTCAGAGGACTCTCAGGACAAAATCTCCCTGGTAGAGACCCCTTGGCCAGTTGGTGGCTTAAGTTGGCTAAAGCTTCAGGCTACAAACAGTTGTGTGTCCCTCTTTTCTTAAACACATTGGTGAGAAGCCCCAGAAAGTGAAGAGGTATGTGTGACATTGTGGGAATATTCTTCTGTGCCTTTGCTTGTGTTTCCAAACTTTCCTTGCTATGTTACATGTACTTCCTTAAGCTCCTCACAACTACTAATGAGAGCCAAAGGGAATAAATGAACAACATACACACACACACACACACACACACAGCAGTTTCCCTATATATATTAAGCACATAGAATAGAGGCTCTGAGAATTCCTCTAATTAGCTTGTGTTATGGGCTATTAGAGTTGAATAGGTGTCTACCCCATGTCTCTGACTCTAAAATTTGTCCTTTTTCCCCTCCACCAGTGGCTCTCCACTCTGCCTGCACAGGAAAATCAGCCGGGAGCCTTAGCAGACTTGGATGCTTTAGTCAAGCCCCAGACAAATTATAAATCAGAATCTCTAGGGCCTGAGCCCAGGCATCAGTATTTGTAAAAATCTCCCCAGACAATTCTAATGCATATCCAAGGTTAAGGATCACTACTCTTCAGCTTCTCTTAAGCAAAAGAAATGAAGTATGGCATTCTATAAAGAAAGCACTTTTTAAAAGTTATTGTAACCTATCCCAGTGGTTTGTGAATCTGCTTTATTTTCTCCTAATAGAACCATGCATGTGTGTATTGGATGAAGGTACAGCTTTCTCCACTGAGGCTGGAGGATGGCAAGGTCTACTTCCCCTTCTCTGTTACCCCTCAGGTCACCTCACCCTTGGCAGCTGGTCTCTGTGGTCCCCTAGAGGACAATGACCAGTCTACTTCTCTGCGTCCCAGGGAATAGATGTTTTAACCATTCTGCAGCAGTTCTGATCATCAGTCACGTGCACCGCTGGGATAGCTGCACTCCTCTGGGTGATGTGGGTTTGTCTTCCCTTCCCCTGTAGATACACTTTAAATTTCAATCTCTTCACTTTGGCTGTGCAGAGGACAGCTGGCTAGAATGAACACAAGGATCAATTCAGAGAAACATACAAATATTGTCAAGGTTATGCTTTCTTTCTGTTCATGTTGCCATGTGCTGGGTGTGTGTGTGTGTGTGTGTGTGTGTGTGTGTGTGTGTGTGCGCGCACAAATGTGTGTGTGTTTTCTTCCCTGTTGTGGTTGATACAGTGTGTCAACCTGAGGAGTCTAGAAGCTTCACTAAGTAACTCAGCAGTTCTACATCTTGGGGTGAAAAGGACAAGCTCTTCCTGCTCTAGGATGTTGTTCATTGTGTCAATGTGAGAAGTTTAGAAGGTTAACTATGTGACTGAGTAGGGGACCTTCCTTTGTATTTATCCTGCGCTTGTGAAAGAGGCGGGCCTGGTAATGGTGTGGGTATAGAGGACCACTCCCCCAAGGCAGGGAGGTTGCATACAGTAGAAGAGAAACGAGGAAGGACGGATGGCTGGTCCTCTGGAGCAGCTCCAGCATTAGCCTTCACTTTGGTGGTCATCTCCGGGCTTCTGGTGCAGACTGTCTTCCACCTGGAACTCTTCAGCCTTCTGAAGAGTCTTTGGCCTTCATCATAGATTTTTCAGCATTCTGTCCCAGAGCCATCAGCCTCCTCACATGGATTTGCACAGACACTGCAGTGAGATACAGTGGACTGGACTCTCCTGTCTACAGCATGCAGACACCTTCTGCATGCTTCCTCATTCAACTTTGTGGCTGACCATCATAAGCCAAATTTATAATTTCTTGTACACTTGTAGATCTTGTGTTATATCTGTTTTTCTGATAAACCCTGATTGATACATCCATGTACTCCTGAGGCTGTTGCTGATCATATGTGAGATTTATTATACCACAGACTTATTTTTTTTGGTACCGGGAATTGAACTCATGACCTTAGACTTGCCAGGCATGCACTTATGCTGCTGAGCTATATCCCCGGCACCAAAGACTTTTTAAACACCTACAGAAGCTAACTAGAAAGTTATTCTGTGAAATTTGCCAGTTTTGGGGGCTCCTGTGAGGAAATGAAATATCAGCCTTTTCCAAAGGCATTTGTATTTAAAAAAATAATTCTAAGCTTGGTGTTGGAAAACAGTCAGACACAAACACATGTTTTTCTGTGCAGAAGGTATTTTAGTAAGGTGCCCAATGAGCTAAAATTTTATTTTACTTTATATTTTAGCTGTCAAGGCTGCCAATTTCTTTGTTGATTGAACCCAGCTGATGGGCTTACAGCATAGCTCTATTTTCAGGAAAGACTTACTTAATTTGGTGACTGCAAGATGAGTGTCCACAGCAGCATTAAACCCAGCATTTTAGGGAATGAGCGTGAATCTTCAAAGTCACTTGAGATGCAGATTGGATCAAACAAATAGCAGGGCAGGAAATGTTCCCCAGGCTCCAAGGGGGGTCTAGAAGAACAGAAGCTACTAGAGTCTCTTTGATGGATTAGTGTGGTCCTAGTTGACTGGTAGAATGGAACTTTGCAGTCTCCAGAGCAACCATAACTTCATAAAGGAAGAGGGTGGATGAGGGACAGTGATCATCCAGCAGTGTAGACATCACTGTGTTACTGCTAACCAGGCTCTGCAATGCTCTCTCTCACTGCTGCTTAGAAGCAGGACTGACCCTTCACATGAATACATTCCTCCAAAGAGATCATTGTGGAGAAGGCCCTAGACTTACTCCTAACATAATGAGATTGAGATTTTAAGTTAATTAGAATTTTGATGATATTTGCACTTTAGTGCTGGTAAAGCATGGCAGACCGGTGTCAGAAACAAGATTATTAATGAAATGATGCTGTGTGTTCCCAGTATATTCCCTATAGAAAAAAAAGAGTATATGTGTTCCAACTGTCTGTTCTTTTGTTCAGGTGGGTCTCTGACACCCCAGCAAGATTCTAAAGCGCTGCAAAGAGGACTCAGCCCATGTGATTACAGAACTACAAGCTGGGGGAGGGGATGCAGTTGAGCTGGCAGTGCAGTGATGGTTGTGGTTGTTGCATTTAGCAGAGCAGATAAAACAAATACTCCAAGCATTGTAACTGAAGACAGAAGAGAAAGGGCCCTAGAGTCACATAACCAACCTGCCATGGAAGCTCAGTGGAAGAAGAAAGACAACACGTGATGGACACAGTCTCCTAGCACATGAGAAGGCCTAAAGGAACGTCATAGTGGAAACTGGAAGGATGGGTTCCAAGACTAAGGAAGCAGGAAAAGGTGTGAAACAGCCCTGGTGGACGGCACAGGAGGGAATCCACAAACACTGACTGTCTGCGGGGCTAATAAGCAGAATGGGATATTTTCCTTCCTAAGCTTGGAGCCAGCTGAGAAGTGGGTGCAGGAGTTTGATACATGACCATGGAAAGTGATGCTGCACACCAGACAGCCGATCTGTGGCTCAGCCTCAGCATCTGGATCTGCATGGAGTCTCACAGCTGCTTTTACAGAGTGGGAGGTGTCTACTGAGCTGGTCTCACAGGCCTCAGTGGCTGCTTTTCCAGCGGTGGTCCTGCTGTGCCTCATGGGGGCAGGTTTGTTCCTAGAGTGGGAGAGCTGCCTCCTGAAGAAGGATGGTTCTGAAATTCAGAGGGGAGAAAAAGCCAAGCAATTTTGACTGATTTCTTTGCCTAGTTCTATCAGCCTCCTGCTTCCCTTTCTCTAGAGGCCAACATTTTTATTCTGACTGAATATTTTTTCATGGAAATAAAGGAACAGAGGAAGCAGGTTTTCTTCCCATCTTTTTACATTTTACGTACTTCTCATCTTAAAACAAGAAGGTAATTAGTGCATTATTATTTAATTGGGCTTAAAAAGGTTCTCTCGTTCAGTCTCTCATTTCTTTACTATTATAGACATTTGCATTATCTGCGGCCCATCATGGCATCTTAAATCTTCACAGTTTCTACAGTGACAATACATATCTGCAAGGGTGACATGTGTTCTCTTATATCCCACACCTGGAGGTGCTTCCTTGTGTTTGGAAACACAAGGCAAGTTATCTGCTTGTTTCATCTCACACTAAAGTTTTATCCCTCACTTGAGGATCATTTCTCTCAAAGAAACAAAGGTTTTATCACTCGCTAGAGGAACTGCGTACACAAGATGAATGGAGAACAGTGCACCTATGATGATTTGCTGATGTTGGGCAGTTAGACAATGGAAGCAAGTCATTGAAATCTGTGTAAGAAGAAGGGCTTCCTGCAGATCCTTAAGTAAGATTTCAGCCAGTCTAAGAATCCTGGAGCTCCATGCCGCAGCATTTATCTCCATGTAGTATAGAGAGTACATGTCTGTTTCTCCTTGACTATGTCTCAAGTCTCATGTCTTTTTTAAAAATTTAAGGTCCAAGTATTGTACAGTGACCCCTAATGTACACTTGGTGGATATTTGGTTGATAAATGAATCCGAAGTAATTTCTTAGAGCAGCACAGCATTCATTTTAAGCATATGTAATGTAACAAGTACTAGATCAGGAAATACCCAAGTGCAGAGCACACCCTAGCTGTAGTTGAGTGTGTACTCGTATTCCTCCTCCACTGTATGAAAGCAAGCATATCTGAGAGTGTGTACAGTGACAATCTGCCATTTGTGTTTGTGAGCATTCATGAGGTTTGCCGTGTTTTATGTACTAATAAAATGATTGGGTTATTGGGTTTCTGTAGAGGTTCTACTACTCCACAGCCTTAACTTCAGAAGGGTTCTGTGCTGTTACATGGAGAATCAGAAAGGGTTGTGATTTAAAAATGCATTTTATTGTTCTTTCTCACGGTCTTAGGAGAAGCTAAATATGTTCTCTAGGGCTCGCTACTGAATCCTCTCACTCTTTCCTCCAGATCTGGACTAACTGGGATCTGAGACTGGAAACGAAGAAGATTATGCCACAGAATGCTGAGCAATGCCTGGGCTGGAAAGGTTAGGAATCTTTATTATTTTCCTAGGGCTGCTGTAACTTATTAGTACAAACCGAGTGGTTTTGAACAACAGGAAGTAACGCCTTCCTAGTGTCTGCAGGCTTTGTTCCTTCTGGAGGACCCAAGGAGCACCGATTGGTTCTCTGCCTGTCTCTAAGCTTCTGGTGGGTGCTTACAGTGTTGGCATTTTTTGACTCATTGTGACCTCACCCTAGTCTTCATTTGAAGCATCACATGGAGGGTCTCTGTGGACAGGTAAGTCCCAATTATCCTTCTTGTAACAATACCACCTTAGGTTAGGGCACAACCTCACCTGGCATGCACTTGTCTCTATTAACTACATGTGTAGAAACTCTATTTTCAAAGGGGTCACATCCTGAAGTTCGGGAGAGACACATATTAATATAGCACACTATTCAGCCCAGTACAGTGCCCAATTCAGGGAATTCCATCAAAGTGACAGAGTCCAGGGGCACGGCTCTGCCCCTGAGAGAAAGAAGCAGGAAACCAAAGGAGAAGGGAACAAACATAAGCGTCTCCCTGTTGAAGGGGGTAGAACTGGGCATGGATCCTCTAGTGTTCTGAACTGGCAACTGTTCTTCCTGTTAACTTCAGTGACTTTGTCAAGGCCCCTCCATCCTTCTACACTGTCCCCAGACTATATTTCCTGGATCCACATTTAAAATTAAGCATAATTGTATTCCTAGAGAAAGCCACTTACCATAAACTTGTGAGTGGCCAATGTGGATCTCACTAAAGATTTCCTACAAGAAGGCTTTACACTGCACTCCACAGTAAATAAAGTCCAAAGCAAGTGCTTTATTTTTTCTTTTAAATGTTATTGTCTTTAACCATTTATCTCTCTTTGCTTTTTTTCCCTTCTTACTCCAGACTATATTTGGTGTTCTTTTTCTTCTGCTATTCATAACAATTGACTTCTACCTCTGCTTCCTATTTGAAATCTATACACATATATTCATCCAACACCCACCTGCTAGAGCAAAAGCTCTATTATCACGTTATTTAACTTTATCATAAGGCAATCAGCATGAGTGAATGCAAATCCTGGCTTTCCACAGTAACCCTTAACTCGAGAGGTACTTAGGTGGCGAGAGCAGTTATTTTTATACTCATGTCCTCCAGTGCCAAGGATGGTATTTACCATAAATATGTTCATAATAAACGCTGGCTAATGATGACATCGCTGGTACATAAGGCCGTATTTTTCTCCTTCACTTGAAAATGTGTGGTACGGTAGAGACGTCATCTTGGTAGTCCTGTTGAAGTGCCAACTTTCTGAAGAAGGTGTTAAGGAGCCAAAACATAATTTTTAAGAAGTCACATTCTTCCTTATGACCAAGTCTTTAAATGTATTTCTGTGTATTCTGAGCTGGAGTTATTTAGACCAAAAATATTTATTAAATGACACTTTTGAGAACATTAAAAGATCCAAAGAAGTACAAGATGCAGTTCCTCTTTTGCACAGGCTTACTTTCAAACAGGTTATTTCTGTGCATAGAAGAATATAAATCTTGTGGTTGGCTGTATTAAGCTGGGCCTTCAAATTTTTACTGTCTCACCAAATAGCTAGTTGATTTTGAGCACATTTTAACTTGTCTGAGACTCAGTTGTCTCCTTTGTGAAATGGTAATAATAAGAGTGCACAATAGGATTATTGAGAGGATAAAGGAAGGATCATATTCCTACAAGGGGAATTCCCAAAGCTAAAAATGTAACATGTTCTTGTAGGGATAATGGGATTATTTCAAAGGTGCAGAGAAGACTTGAAGTGGGCTCAGCCTGAATGGCGGAAAGAACAGTGCATGGGAGACAAGCAGCCCTTCCGAAATGTTGAGAGCAAAGTTCCGTGGTCACGCAGCTGCCTCTTGTTTTCACTCTGCCAGCCTCCTGGGTGGGCGAGCCCACAGTTGTTGTGATGCACTTGGCATTCTATAGGTGCAGTCACTTGGTAGGTACAAGCCTGTAGGAAGCGTGAAGCCCAATGCCAGTTGAACTCATCCAATTAAACAATTCTAAGGCTCGATGTGCTTCCTGTGAGCTGCTGCAAACACACATTTGACTCCCTTCTACAAGTTCAGATTAAAAGGGAGCAAACTTCCAAAATTAGAATTGTAATTAAAATTTGACTTTGATCAGTAGCTGCTGAGAGGGTCATTAAGACCCATGAATGTGCTGACGCAGGAAGTTGTTGGGCAGATGAAGGGGGGAGGGAAGCGGGAGATTGGAAAGAAATAAAAAATTGTTAAGAAGCATTATCGAATTGCAAATATCAATTATTATGGGTCTATGGATGAGCGATTATTATATTAAAAACATTCTTGGCAGGCAGCCCACATGGGCGTAGAGAGCTACGACTCCACCAGAGCTCAGCTTTAATTTGATTTTTGCAAACATGTTTTTGGTTTTTTTTCCCTTTGATTGGTTTCAGAGAGCACTGGACAACAGCTGGGTAGAAAGTGCATCTAACTCTCCGCGCAACTTGTGGGGAGCTGAGCTCTGCCTCCTGTGAAGATAGGAATGTGCCTCAGAAAGAGAGTGAGAGGGAGAGAGAAGGGAAAGTTAATGGGCTGCAGGGTTCTTATGCTGGGTGCCAAAGGGACAAGGCTGGGCACTGTGTTCTCCAGACCCAAGAAACCGTGATCAAAGAAGTGTAGATGAAAGAGGTGAGGCTAGCGTTTTTTTCCTGATAAAGAGTAATGACTCACTGGCATCTACGAGGGTCGATGTGGCAAAACAATACAAGAAAGATAGAGGTTGTAGTTGTCAGTGAGCCAGCTGTGTGTTGTGACTGCCAAAAAGACTAATATGATTATAGGTTGCAATTATAGAGGAGGGAAGAGAGTGATCATTGCCCTTTTTCCGCACACCTGGAGTGCCACATTCACTGTGAAGGGCCTGAAATGTCCCCTTGTCTGCCTGCTATATTCCTATTCATCTTTCCAAAGCCAGCTCAAGGTCACTTTTCCCAACTCCAAGCTCAAGAGGCAGATTTAATCACTGGCACCATGTGCTGGCTTCATTGCATTGAATGTTCATCACTTTCCATTGCTATATTGTTTATGTGTGTAGCTACCCTGGAGGAAAGGATCCATGTCCAGTTCAGTTTTATACCACAGAGCCTGGCACATAGTAGGTGCTCAGCACATATTTATGGAATTGAATATAGCAGACCAGCTGGAGTTTGTTTAGAGGAGATCAAATAGAAAGGTGAAAGGGCCTGAAATCATGCTGATTTCTATCTAGAATCAGTCATAGCTACCAAGCTGACCTAGTGGGCGAAGAGGAGCACATCCTATTACAAGAAAAGCAGAGGGAAGGTTCACAGACTGGCTGGAGAAAAGCGGAAGCTAGCAGTGACTCTCTATCTTATCCGAAAGGCAAGAGCGAGAGAGCTACATGAAGACAGAAACCAATGATGTCATATAAGGAAAGGAATTGTAAATTTTCTTTCTTTCTCTCATCTATCTGACAAAATGTGTCTGTATATTTGCAAAAGAATTCAAGCATTCAAACACATGACTGACTGTGTGCCACAAACGGAAGCACTTTCTGTGGGTCACAAAAAGTGATGCCAATATCAGATGCCCCAAGGATGGTTGTAAGCAGAGACACCACATTGCATGCCATCGAAGGACAGGTACAAACCAAACCAAGGAGTCTGGAGATACTTCAGTCACGAAGCATAAAAGAAAGAATACACAAAGCAGTTAAACTTTGTGGCATGGGATATTCTGGCTATAAAATACCATATGCCCACGTGTATGTTATTGTGTATATATCTTTATAGTTCTTTCCACAAAATATTTTCAAATTTCTATACAATGGTTATGAAATAAAAATCAAACAATTACTATTCTGAATTACAGATATTCTTAGGAGAATACCAAAGAGCGAAGAAGGAAGTGGAAACTTATGAGAAAGAGTAGAAATTGTGGAAGAGTGGGATGTCTTCTTAAGAAGTCATGTGGAGAGATCCGGGGAAGATGGCGACCGGGTGAGCAGCAAGGGAGCGAACCTCCTTAATAAACACCACCAGCTCGAGACAGACTTGGTGAGCGTGAATGCCGGAACCTCGGCTGGGAAGTTTAAACTGGGCGTATTTCTCTGAGATGCCGGGGGAGATGTGGTAGGGCGGACCAGGCTGCCAGGGCGAGACGTGGGAAAGT